>CM067351.1:3966480-3981480 GCA_034190875.2 Urechis unicinctus | reverse complement strand
TACATATTAACGGCTTCATATCATCGGAGTGCACATGCCGTGTCGTATGGCGGTCATCGACCCGGCACCGTGACCTTTGAAGACTATTTTAGACCAAATTCAAAAACAAAAATGTACTATTTATACATACCGATGTACAACTGCTATCGGAAACCACACGTCATGCGGCTTACAATGAGCGATAAGTATTATATGATATTTGTTCAGATAATCAAATATATTAATGATTGATGCATGGGCATTGCATACTGCCATTGATAAAGCATATCAAGATAAACATGCTCTCATGAGGCGTCACACAGAACCCTTTGGATTCATAAACCGGGTCCCTTTGTTTTACTGAAGAACTCTATGTCAACAATAAATCAATGGCAAAACAATTGGAACTTTTAACTTGCTATAATGCGTCGATCGCATCTTTAAAACCCGACCGTCATTTCAGCTGTATGTTACATATTACACATCAATGCCAAAAACTTCTAATTAGGTCTAAATATGTGTTCATCACTAGCTGGACGAATGCACATTAAAATTTACTGTTGACTCAAACGTACTCCTATATTGCCATTGAAAGATTACCGCACTCGATACAACTTGTAGGTTTATAACTGATTTAGTAACAAACTGACACCCTAGGGTCGTTGTGGAAAGAACTGCATTAACTAACTAACTGCTTGTAGATCAGTTCCTTTCGCTATGTTGTTTGTGTGAGCAATATTTGAGAGCCCTGAGATACTAAACGTAAATAATGAGATTATTATTGGTCGAGTAAATCAGTTATTAAAATGTTCCGGTACGATTCGTGAGCATATAGCCGTGTTTATGATAGCATCGATCTGCAGGATGAGTTTACTATTCAATATGTTGATCAGTTATCATGATATCAGAGACCGATCATTAGATATTATTGCAGTCGCAACGTCCTGCCTTTACGGCAATGAGGTAGCCCACTCCGATGCCATTGAATAAATGATTATCTGACCGATTTAGCCCGAAAACAAATGTCATAGTCGAAAATCTACGACTTTCAACATTGCTGCATCTGATGCTTACCTTGTTGTGCTGTACGAATAACGCAGTGAGAATGCTTCATCACTAATCGTGGAATAAACCATGATTGAGCCCTACCAAGCCCTAGTCAATCTGAATACGGATGCCCTGCATGGTACAGCATTAGGACCAGTGATGCATATGTTAGCATTTGCCAGTTTGATGAAGTCGCTGGTATCTCAAAATGCTATTGGTTATAACATAAGGCTGCTTTACCGTGACCGTCACGTTATAAACATCTTCAAACACCGATCCTAGGTTTAACACAACATTGCTCGCAATTAGACACATATCAAAAAGAACATGTGTCAAGAGGTTACAGTGTCCGTCATTAGATGGACGAAGCTTAAAGAGTCAGGCATGCACATAATGCACCGTAAACAATAGATAATAACACAACAAGTCTGCCATAGTGCGGTGTGAGCGATATATATCGACCAAAGCCAATGCACATGTGTTCTTCTTCTTCAAGCGCAATGCGTTAATAGCTGAAACCGCACGTCCCCGTGATAACGACAATTGTGTTATTGGTATACTGCGGCTTAATTTATATTTGGTAATAAATACATGACGAAATGTTTCAAATGTACCCCCTAATAGTTCCTTTGCACAAAAGATGCATTGAGCTATATCGGAGGCTATGACACCAAGGACTCAATAGGTTAGCCGATATAGGGAGCAGGTGTAAGGCTTTGCCCGGACGACTTAACTGTGATTTTGTATTCTGTCAGCCTGGCTTTTTCCAAGAATAAATCAAATTAGAGTTTTTGTGATATTACTATGAAACAGACCATTACCATGCTCATGGATCAGTGCACTACGTAGGGGAAGTTGTCGAAAAAATTCTCCAGCAACGGGTGTTATGCCGAAAGGACATTACTGTGCAATACGACCAACCAGCAAAGCGGTTCCCAAATGGTAAAAACGTTGCCATTGCTCCATACCAATCGGTATCCAATATTACAAGCTTTTGTCATGCTTCACCGATAATATGTGTGAATGCGGACACCATAGTCATTAATCAGAAGTTTAAACCTCCTGATATACTTGTTTTATTCAAAAGACCCCTAAGCACAAGCTTCCTAACTCGAACGCAACAATTTACTAGTTATAGAGTGTTTGTGGCAAAACAGCTAACGAATTTTGAAAAATCACCTGCGTTTTGGTCTTGGAAAAGGCGTCAGTTGAATCCGGCCTATTTTAGATTAGATACCATACTTCCACTTCATTCCTTAGAAAAAAAACCATGTTTGATATTCTATCATTGCAATTTGGTACTGACATTGCATCATTTGTTATCGTCTTAATCGATGAAGTTTATTGATTACCACTTGTTGATTATTAGACAGACCTGATTGATATCATCTACTGATACTATAAGACGAATAATGCTCAACTGATCAAAGGCTCTTAAAGATCGAATGCTATTTTGTTCGTTCATAACGTGCATTTTGACTGGTTCCTGTCTTGAACGATTTTATTGCTCACGTACTCTAATATAGTTTATTTATAAGGAGCGATAAAATAATGATTATATTTCGTGTGTGTAAGGGTATGGGAATGGTGCCCCTTTTATGTTGCAAAACATTATAGTCAAATCAAGGCGGATGATACCTAAGCGGCTGTTTGCTTTGCAAACTGGAATTAACTGCGCAAATATTGTCCAAGCCCTGTTCACATGACATGTTGAATGACATATGTATACGCAGCTGTATCATTATTGTGCAGATAATCGATTATTAGGTAATAACCAAATAACATGCAGATACTAGGCCTATGCAAGATAAAAACTCCATGTTCACTTGCGGGCCTTTATTTTAAATTTGATACCATACTTCCACTTCAATCCTTAGGAGAATAACCATGTTACATACATGTTTAGAAGATCTAAAGGACAATGCGTTAACGTATATAATTTGTGTCTGTCCGTCTGTTTGCAAGTTCACATTTTCTTACCATACGGCTGCACATAGGAATGCACTAAACATTGTACCAGAACTATGCTGCGGTGTTCTAAAAAGCCAAAACTAGAATAAAATACCAAGATATATACACTTGACAAACATAAACGAAGTGAAAAACTATTTAATTCCGGTCACAATGGGACTTATAGTGATGTCACGACGGGAGTTTGTGTGAAATCATGACGGGGGATTCATGTGATATCTCTGCAGGAAATAAGGTGCCGTCACATTAGGGATCAAATAGGGTGGATACACGATGGGATCAGGGTGATGCTATGGCGGGGTTAAAGGGTACAGACCCCGTGTACCTTCAGTAGTAACAATTCTTGGTCGTTCATAACACTATCATAGAATACATGCTTTATACATTTTACAATGAAGTAAGATTCTTTCTGTGCACATACATGTTTAAACTCATGTCGGCGATGAAGAACCGGACGATTCGTATCTTATATCTGTAGACGACCAAAGAGACTTTTTCATGTCAGCAAAATGCTCACCTCCTCTCAATGACCTTTGAGTCCTTTAATGCGACATTTGAAGACGTAATTTTGATTGAAAGATGTGAGTACATTGAACTACTAATATATAAGTATTTTTTGGCCGTGTGTGTCTGAGCAACATATGCTATGCAACAGAAAACGGTGCATTTTGCTATCATCAAATCTTAACCATCACCAAATGATTGCATCGAACATTCTACGAGGCAACGGAAGAAAATGTTTTCAATCTCTTCCCTGATATTTGCGCATGATTCATCACCTCATCACTTACAGGGAACGGCCAGCCTATGAATAAATAAGTCAATATCAACAGAAAGGAACCTAAATTAGAAGCTTAGATAATAGCCCTTACTGGATTCGTTTACAGGACTGCGTTCATATGTAAGGTAAAGCTTTAAGGAAGGTCACATTTGATTGGTCAATCGTTGTTTCATGTAAGTACAACATAGCATTATACACAAAGTAGGCTTAAAATTATTACCTGCATAGTCTGTGTGTAAAGTCACACGCCTGGCATTCATAGGTTGCCCATTGAATGTCGCAAATTCAACAACACGCTTGTACATTGTATCGGGTTTTGATATAGGTTCAAAACTGAATACAAATGGTTACCAATTACCAGACTTTGGGCGTCCTCTCTCGGGCTCGTTTTCACCCCAATATGCAACAACCAAATAAACCTCAGTCAGGCAATCGTATGATCAAGGACCAACATGGATTACCTGTCGCCTTGGGATATGCATGCATGTATCCGTATATAGGTTGTAAACTGTATTTGACAATCGCCCTTAATTCACTTATCACGTTTAAATGTTTCTTGAGTACATGAAGGTTACAAAAATCAAGCCTTTATGCTGCTGTGTGCCTTTTACAAATTCTATGTTACAAATATGCTTTCTGAAATGTGTCTACGCCGATAAAAGCAGTTTGGATTCGATTAATCACCCAGCGACCTTTGCTGTCGAATCTATGTTAGGATATTTTATTTCACGCTGCCCCTGCCTGATCTGTAAGGGAAATAAACTACTCACACACCAAACCTCACATTGCGACAGACTCATAAAAACCACAAATATATATCGTATGAGGAGGCGCTTAAATTGATACTTAGCAACTCTCGGTTGAGCCGTGCCAACTGGTTGCATAATTCGTCATGACGCTTTTTGGCAACGTACAGAATGACCGTTCTGTGCAATTGAATAGAACTAACTAGGATGACCACATCTGTGAGTGCTTTACGTTAAGCGTATGGTCCCCACCGAGGGCTGACCGATGCAGACAATGACGCTGTAGAATTGTACGCGATCCGGTATTTCATTAGTTCATTTACCTGCAGTAGGAGCTCTCATGACGGCTCTTTATGTTACCTGTTCACTCTTTCCTGTTCAAGACACTATATGGTCGGCAATGCTGTTCTACTGGGAGTTTTACATAAAAACTTTCACTGATCCTCTATTATGTTGTATCGTACGTACTAAATCATTGGATAGTCTTGACATACTCCTCATGCAATTTTAAGAGCCTCTGCTGAATAAAGTTCCAGTTATCTATGCTTGAGTATGCTCTAAGTCTGGGATATTTAGCTCAATGTTTGTTTGTGTCGAGGCGAAATGTCAGATAGTGGCATCTACAGTGATATCTGTTGCCTATTTTTTGATGCTGGCAACAGAAGATTGATTCTATGTGACATGAGCTATTGCATTAATCAGACTTTAAAAAAAGCAATCAATTCACCTTTTGCAGTTTGGTAATGTTAGTCAAATTTTTGTACTATGGAGCAATACTACAGCGACGAAGAATGAGCTGCGTACGTATAAAAAAACTTAACTTTGTTGGTCACTAAATATTATGGTCATATATGAGGAACAGTAAATAAAACGTATGGCGGTCGTGGTTTTTGCTGCCATCCCATCGGTTAGATGCTTACGTTCTTAGTCTCAATGAGCTCTCCATGTCTACTAAAGACCTACATGGATCATAATGTATTAATTGCATGGTATGAACATATCAAGTGTGATAACAAAATAGGGCTTTTTAAGAGTGCAAATGACGGGCTAACTACAGAAATTGTTATTTCATTGCTTAACTGTAATATATCAAAGGCTGGTTTGTTTAATCTGGAAGTTAACATTTTCAATAATAAACAAGGCTTATTATGCACGCGACAATTTTGCTGCAGCTGCTGCAACAACTATTAAGGTGTTTTTGGTAAATTGCGTGACGTATCGGCTCTAATGCTCACCATTTAATGATATTTGACATTTGAAAAAGCGCTTGTGAGAACGGATCTTGTTTTCTTGAGCTTTCTTTGATACCTCTGGAATCATATTTGTGATCGTTTCCCATCGTTTCAACCATTGTCCATCGAGTGAATGGGTTACATCTCGCACACTATGACCTGTCACAAAGTTGTTATTGTGTGTTGGCAAACAGGTTGTCTTGACTGTTATGTACCATATTCATTTTCATGCATAACATTATGCAAGAAGAATAAATGATTGACTCTATTTGATATAGTGATTACTATATCTAAGCTTTGTAGAACAAAGGTAGGATATACCTATAGATATTCTGGAAAGTGCGTCGCATGTCAACAGCATAGCACAGAATACAGATTATATCTGACCTTCTCATATTTCTGTAGAGCAATCTTCTTAGCAATTTGATAGAAAGTTTAGTTATAAAACGATGTAAATCTTACAAGCTCAGTTGCCATCAGTGTTGTCACATTCTTCTTTTGACACAAGACATGGGGGAATTGTGCTTGCTTATGAGCCAGTGAGTTATTGTTTTAGTGCTTGTGCTCTACGTGGCATTGCGCCGCCTGTGATCCACGGATGGCCGACATTCTACTGTGACCAGGATTTGCAGCGTTGTGAGCATCTCGAAATCCATGATCCTAAATATGCAACACCAAATAGACCTCTTCAGGCAATTGTATGATCATGCCCCATATTGATCTGTGTCTGCGGGATAGCCATCATGTATCGGCTCTAGATGCAAACTTCTGTTCTCGCCCTTAATTCACTTATCAAGATTAGCATGTTTCTGAGACATTAACCGCTACCAAAAAAAGGGGTTGTACGACATACCCAATGTACCTTGTATAGCATATTCTCAAAACGATGCTGTGGCTTGTGCTCCCCCTTACCTGATAGAAATGTCGAAGTGAGCATATTTGTTGTGTACACTTAATGAAGTCAATGCACGACCTCCTTCTGCTCGGGTGTGAACCGCGACCCTTTTTGTCCATCCAGAGCGATCGTGAAAGGAGGGTCGATGTCACTGTTCGCGGCCGTTTTCTACATCCCTGGCTTATTTGCGCTAATCAGCCATTGCCTCAACTGCTTAGGATGTCGTGGACTGAAAACCACAAAATTGGTCTATTCTCATTGGGGAACTTGATTCCGACCACTCGCATTGGGGACATAGGTCTCAATCGAGTGCTGGTGCTGAATGCTCTTCTTGTCGATAAGCTTTTCCTTTCTTTACACCTCGAACTATAATGCGGTCGCAATACACGTACTTGTCGCATGTACATATCGGCGAGTGATGGTGGGAGCGGTGGTTCTTTATTTATAGAAACAACGTGTTGGTCGTAAGATGAGTCGCCACAGGTCACGGGAAGCCTCGTCATTGAGCGGATTACGATCCCTTTAATCACGCATGCGGTCGTTATGGGTTTACAATAGGCTCGCATTACGCTGGCCATAATGCTCGCAATAGTTTGCGAGTCAAATATTCCTACAGATTTGCGATCATTGACGCAACCACATGGCGAGCCGCTTGCGAGTCTATAACGTTCTTGATACAGAGTTGATAGTGGGTTGAAGCTTGTGTCAGCTTATTATGACTGATGATGATACTGATCATGGTTTTGGTCAATGGTCGCACCACCTTTGCGAGTGTTTTGAACAGTTCCGTACTCTAGCAAACTTCTATGAGACCGATGGAGAGAGATGGAGAGTAATAGAGACCAAGAGAGATGGTTCTGGAGACCATGGAGACCGTATAAACACCAACTTGTAATCCGAGTGCTATCCAGTATGAGTGCGGGCGAGCAGAGGCCATTTGGCGGTCGCAACTTGGTTGTAAGCCTGGTGTGAACGGGGTTTAACAATCTGAAAGTAAACCAATTAACGGAATCGGCAGTCAATTTTCAAATCGAAAAAGAATTACAATGGTCTTCATTCATACAATAAAAAATACACAGAGACTCACTAACCACTGCATTCGCTCATTCGCTTACTCCAACACTTGCTCATTCAATCAATCACTCATTACTCACATACTCACTCATGCACGTACTCATTCATTCACTCACTCCCTTTCTCATTGACTCACTCACTCCATCATGATTTCACTAGACTTTTGCAATAAGGATAAACTCTGGTTATGTAGTGCGTTAGGGTTGAAACAGGTCAACAGCATCGACGCAAGAATTGGAGACCTTCTTTGTGAGCTGACAAGAATGCTCCTTTCTTGGTAGGGAAATGGCAGGTTCACAGCGTCATTATATCGTGATATATAGCCTCAATTTCCAGGTTATGGCTACTAACTAGCATGTGTCTGTAAAGCCTTGGAACATTATGTGCATACTAAGTAGGCAATTTACGACATTAGAATGTTCATGCGTTTGATCCAGGGTGCCGGGTGCTGCTTATCCACACCCAATCATATAATGAAAACTCGGCGACTGAATAATCAAAGGATGAATGCAGTACCAATATAAGACACCAGTTAAATATATATATATATATATATATATATATATATATATATATATATATATATATATATATATATATATATATATATATATACCTATATATATATATATATATATTATATATGTATCTATATGTATCTATATGTATACGTATATATATACATATGTGTATATATACATTTATGTATTTATACATATATATTTGTATATATATATATATATATATATATATATATATATATATATATATATATATATATATATATATATATATATATATATATCGGTATATGTATGTTTGTATATATACATATATATGCATACATATAAGTTTAGTTATGTGTATATTTACACACATATCAATATATGAGAACCGGGTCCGCTGTAATGTCCTAGCCTATAATGACACTGTCTAGCCGCGTTATCTACCCCGTATTCTATCCCAAGGTCATGATGAGTATAATTCAGATCTTGATTTGTGTTGTGTTTGAAGCTTCGAATTTGATCATTTTTGACTTGGTCCGTGTGGGTTATATTAAGCAGTCCTATCAAGCAATTCATTTCGGCAGCTTAGCTATTGCCTTTCTAGTTCAGCAGTAATTGCTAAGGGTACTCATGCACATAGTAAGCATATAAGATTAGGGGATTTGTACTTGTTTCTCCAGATTTATGTCAGCTTTGCTAGTGCTGCTGTACCCATGGGAACTGTGGCTAGTACTCGGTTTTTGATCCTTCTCCACGGACGATGGTCCTCACGCGTAGTTGTATAATTTGATTGAAGGACAATATTTGACAGATAATCGTTCTTGTACAACTATACTACTGGATTGTTGGCAAGATTCTTACAAAAGTGTCAAAAGAAAAGCAATGTGAATAGGCCTTGCTCTTTGTGGATTGTTAATGGCATTCAACCCCTGATTGAAGTTTTTCCATTTTAATTATTTTTTATTCATTATTGTGCAATATCAAGGGCGTCATACAATAAGAGGATGCACAAATACAATTGCTTTTCCTTCCAAATAGAAAATCGAATCGATGTTTGTGCTGCTTCAAATAACGTATGGATCTGTACAGTCATCTTATCATACTGTAGTCAAAATCTCAATGATTAGATAAACCTTATTTTACAAGAAGGGAGTGTGAAAATTTACCTTAAACTTCTCGAACAAGGCGTGTACAAAATATGCTAATCAGTAGCGCCCGTGTAACGTTATTATGCATGCGTTATGTCATATTTTGGTATTGTCGCTCTTGCTCTTCCCGTTTACTGTTTCGGATATCTAGTAGCGTCTACCACGTGGTATTTGGTATGTAATTCACGTACCGTCCAATGTAAGCAATCGAACCATTTATTCTCGCCGGTCAGGAATCATACTCACTCTAGACCTCATTGTGGTATCCACACCGACCTCAGAGAGATGACTCCATTAACAAACATGTCCTCCAATAAAACATGACAGCTTCTGAATAAGCACATTTGTATCAATAGACCCAAGAATCGCAACTGCCCGCCGAGGATATAACGGAAATTCACTCAGTCTAATCTATGAAGCGCATCTGCTTCATTTGGAATCCAATATGCTTCTGTCATTCACTCATCATCTAAACAAGCCCACCATGTAAATAAATTCGATATGGTTAGGACCGCAAATAACATTGAATCAGCTATATTCTCAACAAAACACAACCAATATAGCCAGTTTTCTGCGCATTATAGACATTTTGACTAACGAAATTCACCCTATTTCAAATGGACTTCTCGTGGCGCACAAACTTATATGCCAGTGATCAAATCGATATTTAGTTATTTCTTCTTGCAAGTTTGATTTAACACGATGAGTTACCGTGTTACTTATTCTTGCACGGAAGTACGGATTGCATACTGCTACTCCATCTATGACAATCATTTAGAAGGCAGAGATGATGGATCGATTAGTTCATAATTGACCAAGCTCCGAAACGTCATATGCCAATATCCTCATCTTGCCATCTTTTGCTTGAATTATTTCAGTTGACTGTTGAAAACGCCGAAGAAAAGTGCGATGGCAACTGTAAGTGGTACCATTGATATACTATTAAACGTCAACTGTGGTTTATAAATTATTCTGAAAGCCATCGGACACACCCACTTATAAATATTGATTCAATAATGATTAACTCTCGTGATTTTAAATGCAAACCATTTTCGTCTAGTTTTCTCTGCGATGTGATTAGAAATAACATTGTAACGCATGCTATAAGTGAACATACGCTGTCAATTCTTCTAAAGGCAAGAGTAGATTGATAATATCTGCGGTTACGTATGGCAGATCAATATCGAACGGCTTGTAGTTCCGTGTCCATTTCACGAAAAGTTTTATGTATACATACCAAAAGGCATTATTGTGGTACGCAGTAGCTGCACGTCCTTGCAGATGACGACGTTAAGTGAAAGAAATACCCAGATTGATACTTTTTTCGTCATATTGCGCGCTAATGGGTCGTTCAAGTCCACGTTAACAAATAATCATAAATATTCGTACTGATCTCTACACAGATCTATTTTCATCCGTCATATAAAAAACGACGATGCTAATCAACGTTATATTGACTTGTATCGGCCATGAAATGGTATGCTTTGTACCACTGATAATTGCCAGTTTGCTCGAATGTATCATACTGCTATCTATTTAAATTGCAATGCAGTCACGTAAGCTCAGTTACAACCTACAAAATGATAACAGTATCAAACAAACAACGGTTCTACTCCACACATGATGCAAGAGCGATTATGATTTGTTCACTGGCTTGTTAATGCTTGTATGTTCAAATATGCATTTGCTTTGATGCCTATGATAAAAAGTATTTATTTGACAATGTCTATTTACGTGCATATTTGCAACGATATATTTACGACAATAGTGGTATAGAACAACGATAAAATGACAATAACATCAGGCATGTGCGCAATATTGCACCATTTGACGTTATTATGATTATGGAAAGATACAGAAATGACACATATCCATCCATTTGTTTTACCTTGGGTTATATTGTTGACTTTTCATGCAATAAAAATATATATAACTAAATGGTTTTCGGGACCTGGCTAATGTGATTGTAATCATACAAGACATGTGTTATGTTGATGCCAGATCCATATCCAACCTCTCTGGCTTTGATCCACTCAAACATAAAGAATCAAAAGCCGAAGTAACTTTTACATATAAAAATTCAAAGAGTGCATGCTTTGATAATTGAAAAGCACCACTGTCACCATGGATATTTTCGACTGCAATAATATTTCGTAACGAAAACGTCCATTACATTGCCCAGATTGCTCATGTGTTTATGTGTGGGGTGGATTGGATGGGTCTCCGCGTATGCATTCGCGATTCGCATCTATTTTTGCTTATTATTCCATCCATATTGTCAGTGTCTATATGCACCTTACTTTAAATAATATGGGTCGTTGGGAAGCAGGGTTGACGAGGAAGAATGGATGGGGATATTTTCCGCACTAAATCATGTATAAGCAGCAAGCCGAAGGTAGTACTATTCCTAACATTTCCAATTATTGCCTGTTAGGAACCATATAATTACATGTGTGATAATGGGAGCTAATTAAATAAAACATATCAGGTTGCACAAGCGATTTTACACGCATTGTATTATTCAATAAAACCACGATTTGTTAACCAAATCCGTGTTCACAGTGCCAACATTACCAGCACGGACTCCATATAAAATGACTAGTATTATGTGCCTGACAAATATAGCACGTGAGATACTTAAATGCCTTCAGGTTGAGGTATTAAGAAGCCCGGGGTTTAATTTGTCCTTCACGCTTCATCTTTAGAACTGTATTCTATTTTGTTTTACCTTGTACTTTGCATACAAGTTCCCATATGAAATCGTAATCCATTGCTCAATACTATTTTTCTTGATCATGCCATATTACGCAAAGCTGTCAAAAGGCTATATAACACAATTTTCAATTACCCATAAGCTTACCAAATAGAGGAGTAGAATAAATAGCCTATTATAATAATTATTATTATCATTACCTGTTATTTACTTTGATATGATTGCCTATCATCAAAGCACCTCATATACCAAGTGTGACGGAAATTAGTACATTTTCGCCCACGAATGACATATCATCCATCTTAGAAAAGCATAATGCTGTCAATAATGCCAGTTAATGCCGTTTTTCCGACTCTTGTATTAATGCCATTTCGATACTTGACACGTGACGAGCTATCATACCACGTAGATCTATTTGTAGAAGTCTACAAAGGCTATTGCACGTGTGCTGTGGCTGCGGGACAAAGTCCTGTACAAATCAGAAAATCTTTTTATCACCAACGGTATGAAGCTTGTACGCGTACGATCTTAATATGATAGAGCGCAGATATTGTGTTTAGGGTTGGACCGACGGCTGTGAGAGGTAGCCGATAGAAGGTACACTTACACAAATGTATTCCATGGTTTCCTCTGGGATGTGGTACAATACGAATAGCTAAGAAGCTATGACTTTTGAATAAGCAAAATAGGAATGAACCCCTGACTGATTTTATTAATATGTAATTAACTGAAATGTTTAATACAACCCTATTTTTAAGATATGCATCGAAACCCTGGTGTCTTAATATGAGATTGATAAGAATGTTGCGACTCCTGAAGGTAGGTGCGTTATGATTTATGTTCTTCACTAGTGACGCTTTTATGGCTGATCATTGGGTGATTAATAATGATCGACAGATAAGTCAATATTCCTGTTGACCAGTAGCATAGATGGTTACCTCATGATATCAGATATGTCATCCATATGAGCTTAGAAACCGGCAGCTGATAGATAACATATTGTAGTAACTGTCCTTATTCAGATAAAAACCAATCGGTGAATGTGTGAAAACATTAATCTAAGATTGTCATAGGTTTTATAAGATTCATAACGGGCCATTGCATCAGAATTACCTCTCTCAGAAAAGTCTCTGCAACAATCACTCTTTGCAAAGAGATATTAATATGCTATGTGTTAGCTTTCGGAAAGTGCCCAGTGAATATCTGTACAAAGCTGTCTACGATACATATTGATAACCCCGTGTTGGTTTTTAAAAAGACCATCCCTTTGTCTAGTCTTGGAAGACGCCATGTGTCTGATGCTATGATAGATGATCAATGTTGTGCATCGATCATATCAATCACATTATCTGCAAAGAGAGCTTTATTGCTTTATCAAAGGATAACATGTCATCCTTCTACGTATAGAAGCTTTTGTGTCATTGTTTATAGACAGTTTATAAATCCCTCACTTTGTTAACTAAGAACGTATGCATTGAATGATCGTTAATCGAGTGCTGCTCATCATACCTTGTGATGCTGTTTCGCGGAGTTGTGATGATCTACATGGTGTTCAGACATGTTTTGTTTGAGGAGGTGACGAATTGATCATTCGAATAAAGATCATCAAATAAAAGACATATATGGGAAATGTCACTAATGGGGAAGTGTCCCATCATCACATTCATCCTCAGCCATCACTGACGCAATGTCACGTCGACAGTGCAAGCTGTAATGAACCTATGTGTTTCATTACATTTATGACCCAAAATCAACATAATTTTATTTTCCTACCCTAATAAGAATGTTTGTAAGAAACTGTCCAACCCCCGACAAGATCTATTGCATTATAATGATTTGCTAAGACGCCATTTATATAATTGCCAGCTACTATATTTAGCAGATTTCAAACTTATGCGTATGTACAAGGGGACTATGTTGTGATCGTTATCGCTTGATGCATTGCTGCGGTAGCATGCGTTGTAAGCCCTCGTGGGAGGGCAGCTGCCGCTACTCAGCTCTCGCTTTTGTATACGGGCGTCATCAAAGCGCATTATGTTCGTATGCTTTTATCACATACACTTAGGTTAAAAAAAAGCGCATTCTTTCAAGACTCATTTATCAATAAACTGCCATTATTCAGCTATGTGTTTAGTTATCTGAAATTTCCCTTCTCTGCATACTGGGCTGCCTCTCCTTGACGTTGACACGTGCCCTGTTCAAAACAAAATTGACACGTATTCATAGTGTGTTCGTGGACATGGATAAATGCATGTTAACGGTTTATGAAGAATATGTGAAGGCCTTTATGATCCCTTTTGGCGTGGGCATTTAATGGCGCCTCAATAATTAACTACACACATCTCATTCCACGACCAAGTGCAGGAGAGTGTATGAGCTGTGCATCATTCTTGGCAATAGGTCCATTATATGCTGTTTAAAAATGAAAATGCTATGGCGACCCTAATACGTATGAAATGGGCAGTGACCAATGTCAATCGACTGAAATAGTAAATAACTATAAATGAATAAGTGTCACGAACGAATCAATGAGATGTATGTTGCACTGGTATACCGGATGGTAAGATTAAGAAGGAGTAAGCATCTCGATTCAAAGCGTTTCAATCATATAATTCAATTATCCAACACCGTCACATATAACATTGGCCTGACACACCGCGTCACTGGGACTGTTGGTAATTTTGATATCAGCTGCCGCAACAACATGGTTCAGCCTATGTTTGCGTATGTCTCATGATACAAGAGAAAAGCGCTTTTGGACTTCATTAGTGAAATAAGCTTTATTGGTTTAAGACCCATATTTGACAATAATATTTTCAATGAAATGCAGAGATCAGTCAAGAGAGAAATTAACGCGTATAATTTGTTCTTTATCGCACTAGCATACGGCACAAGTGCATACGGCTTG
>CM067351.1:3952807-3966380 GCA_034190875.2 Urechis unicinctus | reverse complement strand
AAGGAAAGTTTTGGTATTATAACTCAGAAACGTGGTAGACTGAGTTAAACAAAACTCTATTCCATTTACTGTCTGAAAAGCAATCAATGTACAGCGCATTAAAGTGCCGCAATTATTCATTTAGGAGGCATGCAATTCCATTATTTGGTCATTTAGTGGATTCTGTTGTCAATTAAATTGTCTGATCATTGTTTGCAACGAATCTGAATTACATAATTCTGGAAGTGACACGAATAGAATTATCGTCCGGTGTGAGGTTGGCGGTCTTTCGAAAATAACTTGAGTGGGTTGGAATAATGGCAAAAGACAGACGTATATCCAAAACAGTGGCATGGGAGACTGGTCGTTTGTGATATTGAAAATTGTTTCCGCCATCAATTAGATGATAAATATGTCGTGTACATCGGTCTTGATCCATGTAAAATGGAAAGCCATAAAAGTTCTATGTTGCTTTAACAACGCTAATGTTATACTTGAGACGAATCATTATATAGCCATGAACTGTGTTTCGTTATATTGGGCAATATTGACTATAATGCGCATTATGTGTTTATTACTCTATAATGAACACACATTTCGTGCATGACGTATATATATATAAATATATATATATATGTATACATATATATATATATATATATATATATATATATATATATATATATATATATATATATATATATATATATATATATATATATATATATATATATATATATATATATATATATATATATATATATATATATATATATATATATATATATATATATATATATATATATATATATATATAGCGTAGAAGGGAAAGATACCAAATTATCTACACATGGCGAATACTGGAGGACCAGGTTCCATATGTTGGATTAATCCCTACCCATAACAACCTTAGAAGCAGAGCATGTGTGCTACCAAACATCGCCTCGAATACTCAACCCCGCATACAGAACTTGCGAGAGGCTAGCTTCACCATAATCGGCCCACGATTGTTCAATATTATGCCTGCATGCATAAGAAATACATCTAACTGTTCTGTTGACTTCTTCAAGCGGAAGCTCGACAAATACCTAGCCTTGATCCCTGATGAACCTCATGTAAAAGGTTACACCGCACAAAGGAGAACAGAGACCAACAGCTTACTAGATATGAATGCCCTGGCTGATACATCCCAGGAAGGGGGAGACACTTAACAACTGTCAGCAAGGGCAAGGTGTACGCTTTCATGTTCTATCGGCACATTAAGGCCTCGTAACTCATGACATGAAGGCACTTGTGTCGGGTGTTGTTTTACAATCCGCACACCAATTCTTATTTTCATCCTCTTTGTAGAAAATTTATGCGTGAGAAATAAATTAGGTTCGGCATGACTGCAATTATAACCTGTCAATAGAGAGCATGATCTGGAGTTTCTCTTAAACGTCTGTGTGTTATAATTGTGATCGGTAAACGCATCCGAGTAAATGCGAATATGCTGTTTAAAAGCATAATACAGGGCCTTGAACTATCAAAGCGGGTACATGGAATTCACTCCAGTACTTAAGATATGACATGTTATCATCAAGGGGCATTCATATGAATGGTATATAGGTGATAACTCTGTTCGGTTTATATACGGTTTACATATATTTTGCTACCAATCGCTGCTTGGCATTTATATTTTATGCTCGGAACGAATCTGAACAAAGTTTTCTTCGCAAGTTGCTTATAAGATTGATGAGCTGTTTGTTTTGACCCTAATAGCCAATAACGCTTCCTATGTGGTAATTGATATAAACGGCTTCAACGGTATACCTGGCTGATCGTGAATGACTATATTGACATCACGCACAATCGAAGTGGCTTTTTGGATGTCTACAAAATAAGTGGCAGGTTGATTGCATTGAATTACCATCTTCAAGTACATCTAACTCTCTCTCACTACTTCGATATGCGATAATATCCACCAAAAAAATAACACAGTAGGACTGTCAGGTTGTTTGACCATATTATCTGATACAAGATTATATAAGGTATTAACACAAGGTGATTACAATATATATATATATATATATATATATATATATATATATATATATATATATATATATATATATATATATATATAGATATATATATATATATATATATATATATATATATATATATATATATATAACGACTTCTTCGTTTTTGTACATACCCTGATCAAAAGAATGACAACCTCTTACTGCAAGCACTACTGAATTAAGTGGTAAAATTCCGTATCCTTAGTCAGGAAAGTTATACAAACCTGTCATATTTTCACAACCACATAATTAGCAAGGGATTAATACATATAGCTTCAAAGTTTAATGAATGAAATAAGTTTTGTTAAAAGAACTAGCCAATGGAAAAGTAAATATCATGGACAATTAGCAAGCAATGAAAAGGAAATATTGTGTCCAGCATCGGTAAATTATCAGTATCCAAAAGAGCAGCATTAACGCAGCTTAATGTGATATAGTGTAGTGTGTGCAGTGTTTGGAGGAGGTGTATTACAACTATATGGAAATTAGAGTTCAGAACATGTTCAAAGTATTTACAGTTCATTTCGGGAAAATTGCCCCTTAGAAATCAATTGATGTTGCGCTTTGTCAATTTCTTTCATAAGTGCCAGAACAGCCCCAATGTTTTAGTATTCTATGTAAGTAGATGTTGTTTTCATAGCAGAACAATTGTAAGCGATAATGTTCGAACAATAATGCATACCCTGAACATCAATAATTGCTATCTATTACAGCATAGTGAATGCATTAAGGACAGATATAAGGCTAATCCACCAGGTAATTCAGAATATGGTCATATTGCCATGCTCATAAAGGAGCTTATTTCTATTAGAGATGGGGATTCATTATCAGTGCTTACCCAACAAGAAGCTGAAGCTCTGTTAAAGGACTTGTGCTTATCTTAACTGATTTATTTGCTTATTCGTTCTCGTGTGTTTTGTTGCTGTTGTATCAAATAATAATTGTTCCTGTACACATGCTGTGCGAAAATAAAGATTATTATTATTTTTATTATTATACGCTGCAACATACATACAATATTCACAATAAATGTACACTTATATATTGCATTCACTCGAAAGGCTTAGACGCAATAGAACGGATCAACTGCTGCTTATCAATAATATTAAAAGTGGTAATATCTTCTTTTCTGTTCATTAGCCATGCATTTAAAAATGAATGTAATAATGATAAAATTCCTTTAATGGTCAACGGCTAAAATTATAAAAAAAATTCAGGGACTGAAATCACTAATTCATGGAATCGCAACTGAATGTAGAAGTGTTTGTCGTTGGGTCATCTCCCCTGTTCCGAATTCCATAAGGTAATCCATGTGTACCATTTGTTTTATAGCTTATTGCTCCCAGGTTTATCCAGACATGGTAGAAAACTAATCCACCGATAACATTAGCCCTTTTATCCTATCACTCCCATATTTATCCAAATAACACTTCATGTGCGTTAGGGGTATGTTTTTCATTAAGTCTTGAACATACGTTTGCCAGTTTGATGAAGTCGCTGGTATCTCAAAATGGTACAAATATCTTCTAAACACCGACCCTAGGGTTAACACTACATTGCTCTCAATTAGACATATGTCAGACAGTGCATGTATCAAGAGAGTTAACAGCATCCGTCATTAGATGGACGAAGCCTAAAGAGTCAAGCATCCACTTAAAGCACCGTAAAAATATATAATAATCTATTCTTGCAGAAATGCACTTGACATTGACGCCGAATGTCAGCTACAGCGCGGTGTTAGCGATAAATATCAACCGAAGACAATGCACATGTATTCTTCTTCTTCAAGCGCAATGCGTTCATAGCTGAAACCGTACGTCCCAGTTATAACGACAATTGTGTTATTGGCATATTGCAGCGTAATTTATATTTGGTAATAACCACATGACGAAATGTTTTAAATGTACCCCCTAATAGGTCCTTTGCACAGAAGATGAATCGAGCCATGACATCCAAGACCCAAGAGGTGAGGCGGTGTAGGGAGCGGATATAACGCTTTGCCCGAACGACTTAACTATGATTTTCTATTCGGTCAGCATGGCCTTTTCCAAGAATAAATCAAATCAGAGTTTTTGTGATATTATTATGGAACAGACCATTACCATACTCATGGATCAGTGCACTACGTAGGGGAAGTTGTAGAAAAAATACTCCAGCAACGGGTGTTATGCCGAAAGGACTTTTCTGAGCAATAAGACCAACCAGCAAAGCGGTTTGCAAATAAAATATGTTGAATTGCCCTGTGACATCCTCCGACAGTGTCGGTCATAATTAATCTCTCGCGTGAATGCAGTTCCGCAGTAGTTTTTAGTTTTGTATGATGATTTGTCTGCAAAGAAGCATTCGGTGAGAAGAAAGTAAGATATCAAGCCATCCGTGCGATATATCGAGGACAGTAACAGTGCCTGTGGTTTCATTCGACATCTGCGTAGGACATGAACATGCTGCTACTTGTTGTTGGCTTCATTTATGTTGTTTGATGTTAAGTCGGTATGTTGTTAAATAGTTGAGGGACAACAAGATGTATTATCGATGATGACATTTACATAAGTAAATATGAGCTTTTGATTTTAGCCCTTGAATGAATATTTGGATGTCATCTGCACCAACTAGTGTTAACACTGAACAAAGGAATTTAATCAAAAGTGGTTAAAACCAACCCATCATATCAACTTTAATAAAGTGGTAACCGTTTTCATAACCGGTAAACACGTTGCCTTTGCTCCATACCAATCGGTATCCAATATCACAAGCTTTTGTCATGCCTCACAGATAATGTGTGTGTGTGTATGCGGACGCCATAGTCATTAATCAGAATTTTAAACTCCTGATAATACGTGTTTTATTCAATGGGCATCAGGTGTCTAAGCACAAGCTTCCTAACTAAAAGGAAATAATTACCATCTTCCACATATACTAGATATAGAGTATTGGTGGCAAAACAGCTAGCGCATAATTCATCCGGAAATTTGGAAAATCACCTGCGGTTCGGGCTTGGAAAAGGCGTCAGGGGAATCCTGCCTTATTTTAGATTTGATACCATACTTCCGCTTTATGCCTTTGGCATATAACACATTAGCGTTGGTGTGCAGTTAAACCTTACACTTACCTGCAATAGACCCGCTTGGATTTTTGTACATGAGATAAGTTACATATTTGTAGATGCGTACGCACGGGGTTTATGTATTATTGAATGCTTCTATCATCCCTATCTAACAAAAGGCAACATAAATCAAAGATATTGTGTGGATATCCTTATGCATAGCGAGTTGGCACTGTTTGCGGCCAGCAATATTTAAAGTGCCAATATTTGTGTTCCAGTTATGCTGCAAATTCCGACACGTGACCAGGCTATTATAAAGCGGTAAGATATAAATAAGATTATTTGATAACCACTTACATTAACACAACTACGGCATATAAGCAGGTCGTTGATAACACAAAAGTCTGTTTTGTAGATTGAACGACATGCCATTCTGAAAATTAATCCAGGTTTTCCGTGGTGAACACAATATGATTCACATGATTCATGCGCCACCTTAATATTCAATCATAGCATCAAAGGCGTGGTGTATTATTCAAAGGGATCGTCTTCTACAAAAGAAACACTAGTACGATGAGTTATTCCCTGCTGAGTCATCAAATCATATCCAAGACAGCTCCATATAGATATTCACAAGAACTTCTCTGACAGTGTTGCTTCCATTGATCATATAAACTCTAGTTAATTCATACCACAGCATTTCATTATGATGACTGCTGATAATGATTTACGATGTGCAGCAGTTCATAAGTGCTGTGAATAACAATATTTGCAGCATGATGAACTATATCATGCTTTACTTACCAATAGTTCCCTTGGAATTTCATGCTTACTACCAGCAAGACTGATGGAAGTTTATTTATATAATCAGGAGTTGATTATTGCGTAGCATAAACTACAAAAATAAGTAGCCTGGAAGAGATGCCGAAAAGGATTCACTAGCTTGACAGACAAAAAACGAAATCATGTAATTGTTTTTGTTGCTTATCCAAGTCTGCCATTTGATGCTGGATGGTCATTGCAGCTGCTGGGGAAAAAGGGCAATATCATATATTGCATCTTGAGAATAACTTTGCTGAAATCAAGAATATAACCATTTTGAGTGATGTCAATATGTGATAATAAGGGGTCTACGTCGTGTGAGCGATATTCAACAAATAATAGCATTCTTAGAGCAATTTAGGATCAGGCTGTTAAAATCCAACATAGATAAAAAAGCAGGTTCAACCAATCTCCGTTAATAGGTGAATCCAAATATATATCTGAGTATGGTAACCGGCCGTGCCGTGATATGATCTAACAGCAATGCCTCGGCATTAAGCTTATCAGACCTTACATGCCTGCTCGAAGGTGGCCGAACAAAGTGTATAAGCCACGCCAACCGAGCTAACTTGAACTAAAATGAGTCAGTGAAAGTTTAGTTCATGCCGGGAACTAAACATGAACAATCCTAGCCATAATTGATATCTCAGTTGTGAAATTGTTAAGCTTATTACCCAAACCAACTGTTAACACGTGTTGTTTGGTTTGAAAAGCATATAAAAGTAATGAAATAATGCACACCAACACAACCAGGATGTAATCGATGTGCAATTATAAGTCTATGTTGTCTTGCGTGTGATGACTGCGGTAGAACATTGGTGTGGCCTTGGGCCTGTAAAAAGTTGAAGCTTCCTCTAACACACTACGCTTATGCGTAAAAGAGAAAATAACGGAAACATTCTGCAGTATCATATTTGCTCATAGAATCGAATCCGTACAGCCTCGACTCACATAGTAAATGATGCGTAATGAAAAACGTTCTATTAACAATCTACTGCCACTACTGTTGACAGTTGTGCATATTGTGAGTACAGACAATATCAGAAGGCTTAATAAAGACAAGGTCCTGTTTTAGTAATCTAATTCTGCATGCCACACATACTACTATCCAATGCCGCGAGCCTCAGTTGCATGTTTAGCAACCATTCGCCGTCGACATAACCACAAGGCCACTGTAGTGAGATTTAATAATGCTAAATATTACTGTAATTAATTACGTATATATATATATATATATATATATATATATATATATATATATATATATATATATATATATATATATATATATATATATATATATATATATATATATATATATATATATATATATATATATATATATATATATATATATATATATATAGCATATATCAATAGATATCAATATATATATATGTATATCAATATATATCAATACATATCATTATACATATACATTAGTATAATTATATCTATATATATATATATATATATATATATATATATGTGTGTGTGTGTGTGTGGATGTGTGTTGATGTGTGTGTGTGTGTGTGTGCACGCGCGCGCGCGTGTAAGTGTATGTGTTTGTTGTATTCCGTATTTGTATGTGTGTGTGTGCGTGTGTGTGTGTGTGTGTGTGTGTGTGTGTGTGAGAGAGAGAGAGAGAGAGAGAGAGAGAGAGAGAGAGAGAGAGAGAGAGAGAGAGAGAGAGTTACATACGCTGTGTTTATTTGATAAGGAAAGTTTTGGTATTATAACTCAGAAACGTAGTAAACTGAGTTCAAAAAACTCTATTCCATTTACTGTCTGAAAAACAATCAATGTACAGCGCATTAAAGTGACACAATTATTCATTTAGGAGGCATGCAATTCCATTATTTGGTCATTTAGTGGATTCTGGTGTCAATTATATTGTCTGATCATTGTTTGCAACGACTCTGAATTACATAATTCTGGAAGTGACACGAATAGAATTATCGTCCGGTGTGAGGTTGGCGGTCATTCGAGAATATATAATTAACTTGAGTGGGTTGGAATAATGGCAAAAGACATACGTATATCCAAAACAGTGGCATGGGAGACTGGTCGTTTGTGATATTGAAAATTGTTTCCGCCATCAATTAGATGATATGTCGTGTACATCAGTCTTGATCCATGTAAAATGGAAAGCCATAAAAGTTCTATGTTGCTGTAACAACGCTAATGTTATACTTGAGACGAGTCATTATATAGCCATGAACTGTGTTTGGTTATATTGGGCAATATTGACTATAATGCGCATTATGTGTTAATTACTCTATAATGAACACACTTTTCGTGCATGACGTATAAATATATATAATATATATATATATATATATATATATATATATATATATATATATATATATATATATATATATATATATATATATATATATATATATATATATATATATATATATATATATATATATATATATATATATATACGCAGCGTAGAAGGGAAAGATACCAAATATAATCTGACATGGCGAATACTGGAGGACCAGGTTCCATATGTTGGATTAATCCCTACCCATAACAACCATAGAGGCAGAACATGTGTGCTACCAAACATCGCCTCAAATACTCAACCTCGCATAAATAACTTGCGAGAGGCTAGCTTCCCCATAATCGACCAGCGATTGTTCAATATTACGCCTGCATGCATAAGAAATACATCTAGTCTGCACTGCGAGAAAGAGCATATTTGTTTATATCCTTAAAGATTCTGCTATACGGACCCTCGCCCCTAAGGTGGCATCAAATCATCAAAACACCAGGGGCGAGTGCCTTGCCTATACTCCGGATAGCTAGATAAATAAAAGCCAATCAATAAGGGTGGCTGACAATAAAGAGATAATTTATCAGCCATTTGTGATACATAGGCTGTTTAAGATAGAGCCTCTGAGCCCGAGCAGACGTGTGATCAGTACTGACGCTGTCATGCAGTCACGTGACAGCGTCATTATGCTTATCATGCATTGCACATAGATGTGGCTATATAAAAGGTTCTTAATTCAATTAATGCTCACAGTTACATTGTTATTGTCATGTGGGTGGCTCAATGTAAACTGATGAAGCGCATGTTATTCGATATGGCTGCACCATTTGGGTTTTAATGCATGGGGTATGAGGGATGCCAATAACGATTGCAACAGAAAAGTTCCTTCGTCAATTACACGTGATGTGAGTGAAAGCACCACGCAGTAGTAAATTCTCACCACTAACATCATGGTCATCTTTGTTTTCAAATTATACACATAATGTTCGGGGGATAAAAACTCGGGAGTATTAATTTGTATTCAGGATGCAAATGTTCTATATTCAATGATGTCAAGTGATAAAGTAGTAGACAATGCTTTGTTGTGGTGTTTCTGCTGATATCAATCCATACATGCTTGATTAATGCTATCGAAGAACATACAGACGATGCCTTATTGCTTTGTAAAAGTCACTTGGTGACTTATGCTATTGTAAAAGTTCAAGGAAGTTTATCACTTCATATGAATTATATTGTTAAGAAGAACTAAAGAACAATGCTTGAACGTATATAATTTGTGTCTGTCCGTCTCTTTGCAGGTTCATCTTTTCTTACCAAACGGAATCAACCTAACAATGGCCTAAACAAGTCCAGCTATGCAACATTGTACCAGAACTATGCTGCGGTGTTAGAAAAACCTAAACCTATACTAAAATCCCGAGATATAGACACTTGACAAACAGAAACGTAAACCATTTATCATCAAATCTTCAGCCCCACCAAATGATTATACCACTCTATTCGTGTAAACACGAGGGGCACTAAAAGCGTGTACGAGGCGATGCAAGAAAATGTATTGTATCACTCATTTCACACAGCCATGCCTGATCTGTAAGAGGTAAACTAGTCATAATAAACATGCTCACAGACATAATAAAATTTCCACCCATATCGTCTGAGTAGGTACTTAAATTGATACTTTGCAACTATAGATTGAGCCGTGCCAACTGGTGGATGATTTCTACCATGTAGTTTTTTTTGCAACGTATAAAACGAGCATTCTGTGGCTAACCATTTATGATGCTTTTAGTCTCCGCCAAGTATCTTACCAGAGAGCTGACCGATGCAGACAAGTATTTTCCGAATCGGTTTATTCATCAGTTAGTCTTACCTGGAGTAGAATCTCATGACAGCTCTTTATCCGGGGCATGTTCACTCTATCACTTGTCACTATATGATCGGCAAATGCCGATGAAGAAAACTGTATGAACGATTACAATGCAGGTTTGTCATCGGGTATCAATGTACAACACTCCTTTACATATCGCGTCGTAATATCCACACCAAGCTGACTGAACTGACCACATTTTAATGACCAGGAGTTATGCATTTTGCGGCTAGCCTTTCGATATGCACCTTTCCCTGATCCTCTTTTATGTTGTATCTGTTAACAGGTTAGCTTGAGTCTGGGGTATTTTGCTCAATATTTGTTTGTGTAGAGGAATCGACCAGATAGTGACAACTTAGTGATATCTGTTGCGAGTTTGTGTTCTACTCACAATTTGTCATTGATTCTATGCAACATGCGTTATTGCGTTAATCGAAGCAATCAATTCACCATTTGATGCATGGTAGGCCTAGCAATTATACAGTACACAACAGCATCGACGCAAGAATTGGAGACCTTCTTTGTGATGTGACAATCCTTTACCATGATATGTATATGTATATTTATATGTATATATATATATATATATATATATATATATATATATATATATATATATATATATATATATATATATATATATATATATATATATATATATATATATATATATATACATGAAGGGTTGCTATCTAGCCGCGTTATCTACTCCGTATTCTTTCCCTCAGCGCGATTCCTCCAAGAATGGTCATGATGAGTATACGTGGTCTTGCTTCGTGTATTTATCACCCTAGTTTCCTCTTCCTCACCACGGACATCAGACTTAAATTGTGCTTGAAACTTCGAACTTCATTATTTTCGACTTATTCCATTTTGGTTATACTAAGCACTCGCATTAAGCAACTCATTCGGCAGCGTCGACATTGCCTTTCTAGTTCAGCAGTCTTTGCTTATGGTACTCATCCACATAGGAAGCACATTAGATTTGGGGGAATTGTATTTGTTTCTCCAGATTATTGTAAAAAGTTCTATACACCATCCACTCAGCTACGGTCTGATGGAACACATTGGCTCTTACAGAACCAGCTGAACCTGAATCAAATGGTACACAAACACTGACGCAGTTGCATTATAATTATACGAAGCTCTCGCGTAGACTTACGTGTTGCTGCTAATACGCATGTAATTCTAGAGCCTGAAACTCATGATACATTGTATAGCATTTCTTTTTTGTGATTTGGATACTTTTCATCAATGCTGGTGTCGACGCTCACTGTCATCATTTGCAATTGGCAAATGGCAATACAAAATCATATATATACCAATATGCTTTCCATCCTCCTCCCATGTGAATCATGTGATGACACGAAAGCTTTCGCAACATGTCATCTACGGTTAAAGTGTAATCTATACGACGAAGTGAGTGGTTGAATAAGTAAGTGACTCAAGGGTTTTACAATTTACAACGGCGTGATCATCACACCCTACTAGCCATATTGGTTGTCATGCGCTAGAGATTATGGGTGAATGGTAAAAGGCTAGACGTCATCACTTGCTTCAAGGGCGTTAACGCACAACCATTTTGACACACGTCTTTTTTACTTGGAAACGGCCATATCTAATTAGGTCTAGAGTTCTTACTGCACGTATGGGCTATCCTTATACTTTGCATCATTCGTAAACACGTCTTTCTAGTATCTATAAGCGGATTGAGGAACACTATTTGACAGACACTCGTTCTTATACAACTATACAAGATTCTTAAAAAAATATCAAAAGCAAAAGCAATGTGAATAGGCCTTGCTCTTTGTGGATTATTTATGGCATTCGATCCCTGACTAATTAACGTTCCTGCACCGACCATTTTGATAACTTTGTGTTTTCGTTGCCGTACAATATCAAGATCGTCATTCAGTAACAGGATGCACAAATACAAATTATATCTGCTTTCCTATATCATTCCTGGAAAGCTATACTGGATACTACAATGTATTTTTCCAAGCACTTACGTTATCTTCCAAATAACGATCAACAATAAATCTTCCAGGTAACAGCAGCATGGGCGGGAACGCTGACGATATTATGATCAACGAAAGGATGTCCGTGAGATACCATATTGCCTTTGCCGTTCGCTTTTCCTTCCAATTAGAATATAGAATAGATGTTCATGCTGCTTCAAATAACGTATGGATTGGCACAGAAGATAATCACAATCTTCTTATTATGCAGAAGGAAGACAAATACCACTTAAAGAACACCGACTGTAGTCAATATTACAATGATTAGATCAACCTTCCACGTACACACGGATGAATTAAAAGTAAGTTATTTTACAAGAAGTGAGTGTGAAAATGTACCTTACACTTTTCAAACAAGACGTTAACACAATATGTTAATCAGTAGCGCCCTTGTAACGTTATTATGTGTAATTTCATATTTTAGTATCGCCAATCTTGCTCTTCCCCTTTTCTGTCTTGGATATCTAGTAGCGTCTACCACGTGGTATTTGGTATGTAATTAACGTACCGTCCAATGTAAGCAATCCAACAATTTATTCTCGCCGGGTAGGAATAATACACACTCTGGACCTCATTGTGGTATCTACATTGACCTCACAGAGAGGACCCCATTAACATACATGTCCTCCGATTAAACGCGAACTTCTGAATTAACACATTTGTATCAATGGACCCAAACATTTCAGTTGCCAGCCGAGGATATAGCGGAAAGCCTCTCAGTTTAATTTATGAAGTGCATTTGCTTAATTTGGAATTCAATAAACTTATTCACATATCATCTAAACAAGCCCGGCTTGTAAATACATTCGATATGGTTAGGATCAAAGAACACCGCAAATGACATTGATTTAGTTATTTTCTCGACCAAACACAACCAATATAGCGCGTTATAGACATTTTGACGAGCGAAATTCACCGGATTTCCAGTTACATTCCTGTAGCGTACAAACTTATATGTCAGTGTTCTAATCGATATTTAGTTTCTTCTTGTCAATTTAATTTAACACGATGAGTTATCATGTGACTAATTCTTGCACCGGCTAAAGAGCCTGTGACATTTTAAGTACAGATTGCCTACTGCTGCTGCATCAATGATAATCATTTAAAGATGATGGCTCGATTAGTTAATAATTGACCAAGCTACAAAACGTCATATGCCAATATCATCATCTTGCCATTATTTGCTTGTATCACTTCAATTGACTGTTTTTAACGCCGATTAGTGGTATCAATGATATATCACTAAACGTCAACTTGCTGTGGTTTATATATTACATCGGACATACCCACTAATAAATATTGATTCTATAGTGATTAACTCTCGTAATTTTAAATAGAAGCAATTTTCGTCTATTTTCTCTGCGATTAATAACATTGATGTGATCAGAAACAACAGTGTATCGAATGCTATAAGTAAAAATACACTGTCCATTCTTCCAAAGGCAAGAGTAAATTTATTATTGCTGCGGTTTATATATATTGCAGTACAAT
>CM067351.1:3900654-3952707 GCA_034190875.2 Urechis unicinctus | reverse complement strand
AACAAACCAGTCTTTGATATATTACAGTTAATCAATTAAATGGCAATTTCATTAGTTAGCCCTCCATTTGCATGCTTAAAGCGCCTAATATTTTTGTTATCACAATTTATATGTTTATAGCATACAATGAATGCATGATGATTACTGTGAGCTCTTTAGATGACATGAAGCTCAATGGGACTAGCACGTAAGCATCTAACCGACGAGATGACAGCAATAACCACGACTGCCATACGTTTTATTTACTGCTCCTCAAATATGACCATAATGTTTGTCATTCGACCAGACAGCAACGTACACACCGCAGCTCATTCTTCGTTGGTGTAGTATTGCATACATCTAAAAAAAGGGGATCAGTGAAAGTTTTAATGCACCCGATATGGTTTTTATGCACCCGCCAACCTAGTTAGCCACCATTTAATTGCACAGTATAGTCGTTTTATTCGTTGCCAAAACAACTTCATGGTAGAAATCATCAACCAAATTGCACGGCTCAATCGAGCGTTGCTAAGTATCAATTTAAGCGCCTCTTCAGACGATATGTGTGGAAACTTATGATGTTGTAAGCATGTTTATTTTGATTAGATACAGATCAGGCTTGGCTGCGTGAAATAAATTATCCGAATATATATTCGACAGCAAAGGTCGCTGGGTGATTAATTGAATCCAAACTGCTTTTTGTCGGCGCAGACACACATTGACATTTTAGAAAGCGATGTGGAATGCTTCAAAACACAACTATGGCATATTCATAGCATAAGGCTTGTATATGCACACTGCAGCTGGAAAGTATTGATTGGTATGTTACCTTTAGTACTCAAGAGAACAATTGAACGTCATATACAAACGAGACGATTGTTAAATATAGTTACAACCTTATGTGCGGCTTACCATGCACGCATATGCATGGTGACAGGAAATCAAAGTTGCTCACTATATCGCCAATTCGTGGATTTACAAGCAAGTGTTGCTGTTAGTCCGATGAAGATGAGCCCCACCAAGGGCGATCCAAAGTCGATGACCGTTTATCGCCGCTTTACCATATTTGTATTGCTATATCAAGTAATAGGTATTATTGTGTCGAGGAATTTGTGACATGTTAATTGCACCCTGTGAATGCCACGCGCGTGACTTTGCACACTACCACGCATGTACCATGCATGTATTTATGTATGCATTAATATTTTAAAGCCAATCTTTTGTTTGATGCTATTATGTACTGATCCGAAACAACGATTGACCAATCAAGTATGACCTTTCTTAATAATTCATCTTACAAATGAACGATTCCAGTAGGAGCCATTATCTTAGCTTCTAATGCAGGCTCGTGTATGTAATATTGACTTAATAATGAATGTGCAGCTGTATGGTAAGAAAAGATGAACTCGCAAACTTCTAAACTATATAAAATGCGAAACTTCCTTGAACTTTTACCATAGCATAAGTCACTTTGTGACTTCTAGAATCAATAAGGCATCGTCTATATGTTCCGCGATAGCATTAATCGAGCATGCATGCATTGATACAAGCTGGAAGACCACAACAATGTATAGCCTATTTTATCACTTTATATGAGTGAATATAGAAGCATCCTAAATATAAATTGATACGCCACAGTGGTGGCAAGTGGTCCTCTATACCGCTTTATTCCCCAGAAATTATGTGCATAATAAAAAAACAAAGATGACCATGATAACAGTGGAGATAATGTACTACTGTCTGGGGGGTTCACATCACGTGGAAATGAGGAAAGGAACTTTTCTGCCGCAATCTCTATTGTTACCCATCGTCCCCCTTGCATTCAAAGCCTAACGGTGCAGCCATGTCGAATAACATGCGCTCCACCAGTTTACATTGAGCAAGACACATGGCAATAACAATGTAACTGTGAGCATTAATAGAATTAAGAACCTTCAATATAGCCACGTCTATGTGCAATGCATGATAAGCATAATGACGCTGTCACGAGATCGCATAACAGCGTCAGTACTGATCACTCGGGCTCAGAGGCTTTGTATTAAACAGCCTATGGGTCACCAATGGCTGATGAATTATCTCTTTATTTTCAGCCACCCTTATTGAGTGGCTTTTATTTATCAAGCGACCCGTACAATAGTGAAAGTGATATATTTGTTAAGCCCCATAAGACCGGAAGTCACGATAATTATCTGTAACTGGTGCTTCTCTCAATTGATTATTCTACGCAATACACTAAACATAATTTTGGTTTTGCTCCGTCAAGTATAAAGAAAAGACTAAAATATTAGCATAAGTTTGTTTTTGCATGCCCGAACTATCAGTTGAGTAATTATTACCAATTACACCAACGCCCATAATTATTTGTTCTCTAGTATGAAACACCCAAAAGTGGATTTGTTACATGCATTATATTGCGCTAATGTTATTCCTCAAGTGTAATTTATGCCACAGTAGTTCATGAACATTATTGGTAAAATGTTGTTTGTTCTGTTCAAATTCATTGTCAGTCGGGAGGTTATTGGTACCGCGTCAAAAGAGTCCTGTTATGAACAAGCATGTTCGGAAAACATTCGTACATATATTAGGTCAGATATTGTTTTGATAGTTCACTGCGCATAATATGTAAACGGCGTTGATGGGTCCATTGATTAATCATCGTTGAGATGCTCCCAGACAAGCACAGCGTCTGTTTAATCATCTGTTATCTCAGCTTTGTGTTGTTTTGAAGAAGCTTGTCAATTATTGACACTGTGACGATACATGACAAGCTATTATGATTTGGTATTATTGCAATGTAATAGTAATTCTAGGTAGTAAAGCTTTCAAGAGAAAGTTACTCCAAAGGTTTATTTTAGAAATCAAATGCAACAGATTCTCTGTACCAGTAATCGAACATTGTAAGTATTAATATATCCTACGAAATTGAACCTTTAATTTTCGATGATTCGATAAAATCTCACAAATAACGTAACCCGCGCACGACAAATGCGCATTATGCATTATTCTATGACGCAAGTCGTTTTACAACTCAGTCAGGCATTACTCGTTAGGTATCGTACAGGAAAAATATTTCATTTGTTTTAACATTTGCAAGCATAAACAAATATAGAATATTAACCCTCCCCACACCAAAAAGGTATATTATCATGCATATGCTCATTACTACTACATATACAGCGTATAATTGTGCAACGCCACTCACATGATGTGTAAACTGAGGAAGAGAAATTAAACCCCTTAGTTGATGCACCGTGTATGTATGTATGTATGTATGTATGTATGTATGTATGTATGTATGTATGTATGTATGTATGTATGTATGTATGTATGTATGTATGTATGTATGTATGTATGTATGTATGTATGTATGTATGTATGTATGTATGTATGTATGTATGTATGTATTTATGTAGGTATGTATGTATGTATGTATGTATGTATGTATGTATGTATGTATGTATGTATGTATGTATGTATGTATGTATGTATGTATGTATGTATGTATGTATGTATGTATGTATGTATGTATGTATGTATGTATGTATGTATGTATGTGTCTGTATGTATGTATGTATGTATGTATGTATGTATGTATGTATGTATGTATGTATGTATGTATGTATGTATGTATGTATGTATGTATGTATGTATGTATGTATGTATGTATGTATGTATGTATGTATGTATGTATGTATGTATGTATGTATGTATGTCTGTATGTATGTATGTATGTATGTATGTATGTATGTATGTATGTATGTATGTATGTATGTATGTATGTATGTATGTATGTATGTATGTATGTATGTATGTATGTATGTATGTATGTATGTATGTATGTATGTATGTATGTATGCTAATCGTTTACAACGTAAGTGATCTTGTTGACTGGCTTACAGAAATATAATGAAATCCTGATGTCTATTTCTGTAATTGTGTGTGGTCAGTGAGGTTCATATCATATATTTATCAATCAGTGTTCAGCTTTAATTCATGGAGCTGCAAATAATGTGTTAAATAAATATAACAGCTATTATTTGCTTCAATCATTAATCTACTGTTGATATTCTGTCGGAATATTATTCCGTCTGTAAGATCGGCCGAAATGAAATGTGTGTAGTTGCTGAGCATGATGTTCGACATTATGAGGCGCACAACTATTGCTTTTTCACAACAGAAAGCAGCCAACACAATCGAATGCGTGTAAATATAATGCGTTAGGCTGGACAACAAAGTCAAATTATCTTACATATGTTACATTAACAAGTTGAATCCATTGCAATATTGATCATTTTGTTGTTGCCTCAACTTAAGTAATAGCACAACGGACCGCAAATAAACATGCAGTTTCTATCTCTGCATTGGCTTAATATCTGTTTGTTTTTTTATTATTAACGTCTAACCAATTAGCCTGTTTCCGTTATTGCATTTGGTACAGTTTATCAACCACCACGTTGCCACAGCATAATCACAAAAAGTACGGCACTAAAGACATGTTCAAGCGATAGCGAGTACAATCACAGGACCAAACAAACAGCCGTAAGTCGTGTGGTTAATAATAAAAGCGCGGGAAATTAATCACTTGGATACAATGAAACGGAACATGAATATGATAAAGGATTACGAGTGATGATCATATCGAATAATCGATTTGTATTAGGAAGACACAAACTCATTGCCGCGTTAACAATCCCGCGCACGAAAGTGTCGGTAATATAATCAATTAGCTGCACAGAGCAATACTTCAAAATGGCAAAGCTGCTTTTACATCTCATTCAACATGAATATGTCATTCAACATGTCATATGAACAGGGCTTGGACAATATTTCGCACAATTGATTCCAGCCGATACAGCAGACAGCGCCGCTTAGGCACCATCCACCGTGATATTAAAGGTGCATTTTTCCCCCAAAAAATTTTATTCGTTTTTACTTATCCATTTAATCGAACAACTCTTTTGGAACCGATACAAACTATTTTGCGGACTGGTTAAACGCTATATCATCGATGACAAAATTTGTCGGTCACACCCGTCTTTACAAGCATGAGCACGTGTCGATGGAAAAATGGCGCAAGCGTATTGAAGGCAATGGTTTCATGTATTATTTATTTGCCAATTCCATAAGTTCTATTACAGTTTGGATTTGCACACATATGAATGTGACTAATAAAAGATATATACATTTCAACAACAGCAAATTTCTATTCTTATTCTTTATATTACGAGACACCTCAACTATTTCCTGGATAGAAGGCATTTGCACAAGAGCAATGTTCCGACTGATGTTGCGGGGATCATCAGCAGAGCGTTGTGGGTATTGTTTGTGAATGCTGCGCCTTAAGATTTCTTCCATCAATCAGGTTCACTCTTGTTGCTCACGTCATTGTCGTACCTGGAAGGTTGATATAAATGTCGGTTAAAGTAAGTCAATTAAGTAATTTACCATCGGATGAAAACATGTACTGAGTCATCAGGTCAACATTCTCCACAGAACGCTCCCATGCTACTATAGTGCCGATTATAATAGGGCGGTCAAACATCACACCGATGTTGTTTGGGCAGCCATTTTTGTGCCGTTTGGTGCCCTAATGCAACTGGCAATGGGTAATCAAAGTAGGCCTATAATCCAAAAAATGGACCAAAACACAAAATACTATTTTGTCTGTTAAACCTTAAATAAATTCAACCATAAAGTAATGTGTATATAAGTTATCTAAGGCGCCCTCTATCATTTCATTTAATATGCAACATTACTCAATAATGATGTAATATAGATACAATGGCAAACCAATCCTGCCTCATGTGAGAAACAGGGAGTTTGTCAAGTGCTTGTCCAAATTAAGTACCATTTTTGGATGATATAAATCGCACCAACTTTCTAACTGACAGATATAAAAATAACTTCAGTCTTGAGATGCCCAAAGTGATAACTTGCAAAGGAACCAATGGCATATTTGATTAAAGCATTTAGAAATTGCATTTAACCCTACAAATGAAAATCCGTTCACCTGTTTACGGGTCGTTTTACAATTAACAAATCCAAATAGTGCAAAGGACCCAAAATAGGCCCTAACATTTGATTCAATCGGTGACATTAATACCAAGTCTACTTCGAGGAGCCGATTCAACAGCAGGATCTTTCATAATATACAATTACTAACATGTCCAGCAAAACCTTCGTAGCTTCTTCATTGGTCAAACACCTCACTTCCCTGAACGCTTCCCATCTGGCAAACTGGGCCCCTAAAGAGAGCCTCGTGTTAGACCGCAGCTGGTCTCGCTCACGTTTCCTTCTTTTGTTTGTTGAGTCTGTTTATAGCTTCTTTCTACCTCCACCTTTTCGTCGTTTCTTGTCCTGGTCGTCCATTATCGCCATTAAAATAGTGTTAACTAAACATCCACCGGCGGCGAACGGCACAGAGTGGGGACGTTTCTGCGCTTCCGTAATTAATTATTCATGAGCTTCCAAATATTTTGACGGGACGTGAAAAATAAGGAATTAAAATTTTACTCATGAACAATTAAAAATCGAGTGATTGTTTGATGAAATGCACCTTTAACTACGATGTATTGCCACATAATAGGGGCACCTTTCCCATACCCTAACATACACGGAATATGACCACTATTTTAGATTTCATGAGCAGTAATATCAATCAAAACCGGAAACATTTTCTAAACACACCCAGTCGAAATGCCCGTTATGAACGAACAATATAGCCATCGATATTTGAGAGCATTTGATCAGTTGAGCATTGTACGTCGCACTAACGGATGAAATAAAATGATTTTTTTCCCTTCATATTTGTCTAACAGTAGTTAGCAATAAACTTCATCGATCGAGGCGATAACAAATGATGCAATGTCATTAACAAATTGCAATGATATAACATCAAACATGGTTTTTCTTCCGATCGTCACCGACAAGACCCTCCGCTGTCTGAGCAATCGGCTACTCTACAAACTGTGAAATAGTACAGAAGATTCCACAAATCTGGATAAATCCATCCGTTCTGCTTGCATAACTAATTGAAAAAAATAATGTGGCTACATACAACCGCATAGATTTTGCCATCTATTTGATTTCTTAACAAACGGGATACCACACCGACAGATGATGTGTACTAGAACAGGAGACTATATGAAACACCATAGTTTTTTTCTACTGTAGCTGAGATTCATGTTTTACTGTTATACTATTACACGCCTGCTGAATCACTAGTTAGCATAAAACAGCACAGTCAATATCCTCTTCTCCATCTCTCTTTGATCTCCATTTTCTTCAATAAAACGCAATGTTTAATGGCTTTTTTCTGTTTAATGGACCTTAGGATGGACCGTTTGCATGATGAAATATGAAGCACAGTACCGAATAGAGTACGTAAGTCGTGCAAAAGTATATTGCAATTGATGACAGTTGCATATGTTCCGGCATATGCAAATGCTTTGATTGGTGTCGCGATACTAGTGCTGGAAATTAACTTTTGTCACACACAAGACATAATGCAGCACATGGATACGTTTGAATTAAGCAATAATATATCATTAAGCTATAATGTATCATTAAGTCTTTGTTTTCATCAAGTCCATGAAAGGCCAAATCAAGGGGATGTGTTCAACTTGTGGCATTCTGATACACAGCTAAACAAATACCAATGTGAAATACAACGTATATCTGAGTGATAACAAGCCAGGTTAAGCCTTAAGTGTTTCGGGTAATCTTTAACATTCGTATCAACATGCAGCAATGTTTGAGATCGATCTGTACATTGAGCAGATTGTTTCCCAGTTATTCAAAAACACATAGAACTGTCGTTTTTGTATTTGTATCTAGCATAGAATTATTTTGTTCTGTCATTGAATTTATCGAGCATGAGGCCACAAACATGAAATATTCTTCAAATTAACTTTTACCCAAAATAATAACGGATCGATTGAGGTCATCTGTTGTTTTTCCTCATGGGTCACCTAGAGATCAGCCATAAGCGTCGTTATCAAGGAACATAAAACTTGACGCAACTACATTAGGGAGCGCAATACAATAACCGTAATCATGGTTGATCTGACAAGGCTTGTTATGGTGGTTTCATCTCAAAGAATACACCAATCATTCCCAGCTGGTGTCCACCCATATTTCTCGTGTTCATGTCTTGTTCAGTCTTTCGTTTATCGAAAATACAGCGAGCAGGATTTACCGTGAGCATTGTTAATCATAAGTCAAAGGAAAATGCTCCTTTATAATTAATCCGACTACCAATGTGTTGAGAAACAAATGGGGCAAGGAATTGAAAACTTGTTGTCGATCTTGAATTCAAATAATCATTTTGCCTCATAGACCTTATCACTTGCGACATAATAACAACGTTATACGAGATCTAGCACATATTGTTAACGAGAACAAAACAACACTGTCTGAGAAGTTCTTGGGGATATCTATATGGAGCTGTCTTGGATATGATTTGATGACTCAGCAGGGAATCACTCATCGTACTAGTGTTTCTTTTGTAGAAGACGATCCCTTTGAATAATACACCACACCTTTGATGCTATGATTGAATATCAAGGTTGCGCATAAATTATATCAATCATATTGTGTTCACCACGGAAAACGTGCATTAATTTTCTGAATGGCATGTCGTTCAATCTAAAAAACAGACTTTTGCGTCATCAACGACCTGCTGATATGCCGTAGTCAATGTTAGTGCTTATTAAGTAATCTTGTTGATATCTTACCGCTTCATAATAGGCTTGTCACGTTTCGGAATTCGCAGCATAACTGGGACACCAATATTGGCACTTTAAATATTGCTGACCGCAAACAGTGACAACTTGCTACGTATGAGGATATCCACACAATACCACACGATTTATGTTGCCTTTTTTTTAAGTAGGGTAGTTAAAAGTTTCCGATGAGTCATTAACCCCGTGTGCATGCATCTATAAATATGTGTCGCATCTACAACAACCCAAGCGGGTCTACTGCAGGTAGGTATAAGTTTTGACGGCGCACCAACGCCAACGTGTTTTATGACGAAAGCTTAAAGCGAAAGTATGGTATCAAATCTAAAAGAAGGCAAGATTCCACTGACGCCTTTTCCAAGCCCGAAGCGCAGGTGATTTTCCAAATGTCCGGATAAATTAATCGTTAGCTGTTTTGCATCACACACTCTATATCTAGTATATGTGGAAGATGGTAATCATTGCGTTCGATGTAGGAAGCTTGTGCTGAGACACCTGATGCCTGTTGAATAAAACACGTATTATCAGGAGGTTTAACATTCTGATTAATGACTATGGCGTCCGCATACACACACATTATCTGTGAGGCATGACAAAAGCTTGTAATATTGGATACCAATTGGTATGGAGCAAAGGCAACGTGTTTACCAGTTATGATAACGGGTACACTTAACTAAGCGCCCCTTCAATAAGTTGATATGATGGATTGGTTGAAACCACTCTTGATTAAACGCATTATTCAGTGTTAACACTAGTTGTTGCAGATGCCAAATATCTATTCAGTGGCTACAATCCAAACATGATATGCAATCAAAACCTCATATTTACTAATGTAAATGTCATCATCGACAATACATATTATTGTCCCTCAACTATTTAACAACATACCGACTAAACATCAAACAACACAAATGAAGCCAACAACAAGTCACAGCATGTTCATGTCCTACGCAGATGTCGAATGAAACCACAGGCACTGTTAGTGTCCTCGATATATCGCACTGATAACTTGATATCTTACTTTCTTCTCACCGAATGCTTCTTTGCAGACAAATCATAATACAAAACTAAAAAACTACTGCGGAACTGCATTCACTCCTGAGATTAATTATGACCGACACTGTCGGAGGATGTCACAGGGCAATTCAACATCTTTTATTTGCGAACCGCTTTGCTGGTTGGTCTTATTGCTCAGAAAAGTCCTTTCGGCATAACACCCGTTGCTGGAGTATTTTTTCTACAACTTCCCCTACGTAGTGCACTGATCCATGAGCATGGTAATGGTCTGTTCCATAATGATATCACAAAAACTCTGAATTGATTTATTCTTGGAAAAGGCCAAGCTGACAGAATACGAAATCATAGTTAAGTCGTCCGGGCAAAGCCTTATATCCGCCCCCTACACCGGCTAACCTATTGAGTACTGGGTGTCATAGCTTCCGACACTAGCCCAATACATCTTCTGTGCAAAGGATCTATAAGGGGTTACATTTAAAACACGTGTGGGTAATACCAAATATAATTTACGCTGCAATATGCAGATGGTCACACTTTTCAGCGATTATCGCATCGCTTGAATCAATAATCATGTGTTTATATATATATACTGTAGCTACATTTGATGTCAATGCATTTCTGCCTGAATACACTTAATCTATTGCCATATATTGCATGGCAGCTGCTGTAGTGTCAGAACACCTGGTTGGTGGAAATAAGAAAACAACAATAAGATACCAGCAATAAGATAACAACTAATCAAGCATAGATATTCCCGGTATGCCCGAGTGGCCATTGTGGTGTACAATTTTGTTATTCTCAAACAATACTTATTTACATTCTTAAAACCAAGTTGATACGAAGTTGCTTGCAATATATTCGGTACCAGAACACCTGGTAGCTAAATAGCACGATAAGATCTGCAATAAAAACAACTAACAAGCATGATTCATACCGATGGCCATTGTGGTGTCCCTATCTTGTTATTCCCATACTATTTACATTCTTAAAAATGGTGCTTCAAACACCATTTTAGCACACGGGATTGCTAGTCAAGTATAGATGATTCATTGTAGCTCCCTATAATGAATCCCAGTTTCAAATAATCAGTGCTTGTTTCCGCACAAGGGATTGCAGTCATTATAGATGATGTTTAGCTCTTAAATGACAGTTTAAGAATCAGTGCTTGTTACCATATAAAACTATTCAGAGACTTGTGCTGGTAAAATGTATATATATTATAGTTTTGCGGCTTCTTTGAAGTGTTGTTGGTAGGAAGCGTTGTTGATGATGCGTCCTAAAATTATTGACAATATGAACGACCACATGGCAGTTATTAAACCGTCATGAAGACATCGTCATGTAGTGAGATTTACAATCCCATTGGACGACTTCACGGCAAATTCTATCATTACCACAAATTTAAAAACATTTGACATTATCTCCATGATGCATAGTAGCTATGTGAATAGTCTTCCGACAAACATGTGACGTATTTTTCTACTTGCAGCTATCGTCGGCAGTATTCATTAATCAAGCTTTACTCTTCAATCGGCCAAAAACAACCGACTTTAAAGAATAATGAGCATAGGATTACAGTCAACCGCTGCAGAATCATTTGCAGGGTCAGATGAAAGCTAGAAGATTCGCATTCGTGTGCATCGGTATTGAATGGGAACACTTTATATCAGTACAAGATTATGTTGTTTCAAATCAATCCGTGACACCAAGAAAACGTACAGTCTACGTATCTCATATTCGACACGGTGTCCTCAATTCGGAAGGTTGGTGGTTTCCCGATGTTAGCTAACCATAACCATATTTCAATAGGAGAGTGTTAACGTTGACAAACGTTGTCAAACTCCTTATATGGTCAATGTCACTGAAGAAAATTAGGATTAGACTTGATCAAGGTGTACTTTTTATGTTCTGTCGGCACATTAAAGCCTCGTAGCTCATTACATGAGGACACGTGTGTCGGGTGTTGTTTAACAATCCGCACATGAAAGCAATTCTTATTTTTATTCTCCTTGTAGAAAATGATTTTATGCGTGAGAAATAAATTAGGTTCGGCATGACTGCAATTATAACCTGTCAATTTCGAGCATGAACTGGACTATCTCTCAAACGTCTGTGTGTTATAATTGTGATCGGTAAACGCACCCGAGTAAACGCTAATATGCTGTTTAAAAGCATAATATAGGGCCTTTAACTATCAAAGCGGGTTCATGGAATTCACTCCAGTACTTAAGATACGAATGAGTTGAGTCAGAAGCTGGCATGTTATTTTCAAGGGGCCTTTATATGAATGGTATATAGGTGATTATTCTTTTCGGTTTATATACAGTTTACATATATTTTGCTACCAAGCGCGGCTTGGCATATATATTTAATGCTCGGAATGAATCTGAACATAGTCTTCACCACTTTGTAAATTTGTGCTTATAAGATTAATGAGCTGTTTGTTTTGACCCTTATAGTCAATGATGCTTTCTATGTGGTTATTGATATAAATGGTATTAACGGATATTGCCTGCCAGTATACCTGGCTGATCGTGAATGTAGCGTAAATATATGTGACTAGATTGACATCACAGTAGCGATCCTCGCACAATTGAAGTGGATTTTTCGATTTCTAGAATATAAGGGACAGGTTGATTGCCTTGGATTTCCTTCCTGTACATTTAACTCTACTCTAACTCACTACTTTGATATGCGATAATATCTACCACATACATAACACAGTAGGCTTGTCGGATTTCTAACCATAGTGTCTGATACAAGATATAGAAGCTTATGCTGAGGTCATTTAAAATACATGGCCAGATTACATGAAGTATTCCCACAAAGTATATAATCTATCACGTCGTTACACAGCCATGTGATGTGACGGCCACAATTATAACAGGGCTTGTTAAGTTCCAGCCCATTGTGCGTCAAAGCGATTTGCATCTATTTCCTTAATTCACCGGACTCGCGTCATCAACCATTGCTACAAAAACAACGCAAATACATTAATGAGCCGCAGTGATTTAACCATTGTGACAGTTGATCTGCATGGTTCTGTTGCGGCTTTCGCCGCAAGTCTTGCATGCCTTATTCACGAGATACCATTACTTTGTAATAAGCCGCTAAGTTTTTGTACAGAATGGAAGACTGTAGTAAGCGATAAATCCACATTACTAAACGTAAGCCCAATTATCATTAGTTTTCAATGCATTTTATTCAATAATCTGTAGAGAATTCTATATCAAGCGTACATATTGTAGAGGTCATTCGGAAGGGAGGGGGTTTTGCTCGGATGACAGCTTTAAAAAAATGGAAAAATGAATGTTAAACCCAACTAATAGCGTTATAAACATCCCATGGACTCTTTAATGAAACCATCTGCACATTTCGCGAATATGTGTTTATAGCATACTGAGTATATTGCCTTAATAGTGTTTCGCTAAATTTATCCCTGTTTATTTCTCGTATGGTATTATAGTCATATCAGGGATCTCTAGGCAATTACAATCTACAGATATCTGCACATATCGGCCGAATTTTCCAATGTCATAATAACTGTTGGCTTGCCCAATGTGGTGAACTTCTTTTCGATGTGGACAATAAACAAGAAATCTACACCAGGTTTTCCTTGTAAGAGGGGTATCGCATATGTCATTATAACATCTTAAACCAAACAGAAGGTTTGAATAATGTATAAAATTGACGAATAAGGTGACATATCAGCTGTACGTGGTCACGTTACGTTCTCTTTGTTGATACATGGTTTTGTTACCAACGTGCCCTCGTCTATGCTTTCGTTGATGCCCAGCATCTCATTGTGGTTGTACCCTAGAGCTTAAAGATGAAGATAAACTGGAGGGACATTGATGACACAAGGCATCTCCTTATTCCATTGCTGTACTTTTTCCGCAAGCATGGTCACGCGCGATCGGTGAACACACTATGTATTTAACATTTACAGCTAATTGATTCCGTGTAAAATCCGCACAATGCTTATGTTAACTCCATTGACAGAATATACAAAAATGTTGGTCCGACCTTGAAACGCCATTTAGTAGAGTGGGATATTCTCATTGATTAAGTGCATATATCTGATACGTATAGCGGGTTGATGTGAACATATATATATATATATATATATATATATATATATATATATATATATATATATATATATATATATATATATATATATATATATATATATATATATATATAAGATATAGATATATATATATAGAGATATATATATATATATATATATATATATATATATATATATATATATATATATATATATATATATATATCTATATATATATACATATATATATATATATATATTTTAATTGTATAGATACATATTTAGATATATATAAATATATATATATATACATATATATATATAGTTATGCAAATTTATATATATTAGCCATACCTTTCTTATGTATACGTTTTATGAAACAAATTAATAGTTTATATCTTGAGACCCGTGAGGGTTTCCTGCCAAACTGAATGAGTGACCCTGCCATTGCAGTATCCCTCCTCAAGAACATGTTCAACTGGCTTAATTAGAAGGTCATTAAACACGATTTGTTTCGTTAGTTGCATAGCCCTTGGTGTAGCTGCCATGTAATCTATCACAGGCTCTTTTGCTTTGGTTCTGTGTGGGGGGGGGGGCGTGTGGTATATCGTTTGAGGTAGGAGATAAAAGTTGCAATTATATCGCGTATATGAGGAACAATAGATGAAAGGTAAACTGACTACCTTTTTTCTGTGCATACCCTGAACCAAAATATGACAACTGTAAGCTGCTTACTGAAAGCACTACTGAATTAAGTGGTAAAATTCCGTATCCTTAGTCAGAAACGTGATAAAAACCTGTCATATTTTCACAAACCACATAACTAGCAAAGGGTTAATACATTGAGCTTTAATGGGAAATGACTGAAATAAGTGTTGTGAAAGGAAATAGCCTATGTAAAAGTTAATCGCATGGACAATTAGCAAGCAATGATAAGGGAATATTGTGCCAAGCATCGGTGAATAATCAATATCCAAAAGAGCAGCATTAATGTATTGCAACTTAATGTGATATAATACGCTGCAACATACATACAATATTTGCAATAAATGTACACTTATATATTGCATTCACTCGAAAGGCTGAGACGCAATGGAATGGATCAACTGCTGCTTATTAAAAATATGAAATAGGTACTATCTTCTTTTCTATTCATTAACCATGCAGTTGAAATGGAATGTAATAATGATGAAGTTCATTTAGTGGTCAACAGCTAAATATTATAAAAGGCATAAAGTATTTTTCAGGGAGTGAAATCGCTTAAAACGCTATAAGTAAATAATTGAATCGCAACTGAATGTAGAAGTGTTTGTCGTTGGCGTCATTACCCCTGTTCCAAATTCGATAGCATTGGTGAGTCATGTGAGAAAGGTAATTCATGTGTACTATTTGCTCTATAGCTTATTGCTCCCAGGTTTATCAAGACATGGGAGAAAACTAATCCACCGATTACATTAGCTCTTCCATCCTATCACTCCCATGTTTATCCAGATAACACGTCTTGTGCATTAGGGGTATGTATTTCATTAAGTCTTGAACGTACGTTTGCCAATTTGATTAAGTCGCTGGTATCTCAAAATGCTATTGGTTGAGATATAAGGCTATTTCACCCTGACCGTCACGTTGCACACATCTTCTAAACACCGACCCTAGGTTTAACGTAACATTGTTCCCGTTTAGACATATAGTAAACAGAACATGTATCAAGAGGCTACACCGTCCGTCATTTGATAGACGAAGAGTTAACAGCATCCGTCATTAGATGGACGAAATTTAAAGAGTCAAGCATGCACATAAAGCACCGTAAACAATAGATTAAAACCTATTCTGGCAGAAATGCACTTGACATTGACGCCAAATGTCAGCTACAGTGCGGTGTGAGCGATATATATCGACCAAAGACAATGCACATGTATTCTTCTCCTTCAAGCGCAATGCGATAATCGCTGAAACCGTACGTCCCAGTTATAATGACAATTGTGGTATCGGCATATTGCAGCGTAAATTATATTTGGTAATACCCACACGAAGTGTTTTAAAAGTACCCCCTTATAAGTCATTTGCACAGAAGATGTATTGAGCTAGTGTCGGAAGCTATGACACCCAGTACTCAATAGGTTAGCCGGTGTAGGGGGCGGATATGAGGCTTTGCCCGGACGACTTAACTATGATTTCGTATTCTGTCAGCTTGGCCTTTTCCAAGAATAAATCAATTCAGAGTTTTTGTGATATCATTATGGAACAGACCATTACCATGCTCATGGATCAGTGCACTACGTAGGGGAAGTTGTAGAAAAAATACTCCAGCAACGGGTGTTATGCCGAAAGGACTTTTCTGAGCAATAAGACCAACCAGCAAAGCGGTTCGCAAATAAAAGATGTTGAATTGCCCTGTGACATCATCCGACAGTGTCGGTCATAATTAATCTCAGGAGTGAATGCAGTTCCGCAGTAGTTTTTTAGTTTTGTATTATGATTTGTCTGCAAAGAAGCATTCGGTGAGAAGAAAGTAAGATATCAAGTTATCAGTGCGATATATCGAGGACACTAACAGTGCCTGTGGTTTCATTCGACATCTGCGTAGGACATGAACATGCTGTGACTTGTTGTTGGCTTCATTTGTGTTGTTTGATGTTTAGTCGGTATGTTGTTAAATAGTTGAGGGACAATAATATGTTTTGTCGATGATGACATTTACATTAGTAAATATGAGGTTTTGATTGCATATCATGTTTGGATTGTAGCCACTGAATAGATATTTGACATCTGCAACAACTAGTGTTAACACTGAATAATGCGTTTAATCAAAAGTGGTTTCAACCAATCCATCATATCAACTTATTGAAGGGGCGCTTAGTTATATGGTACCCGTTATCATAACTGGTAAACACGTTGCCTTTGCTCCATACCGATTGGTATCCAATATTACAAGCGTTTGTCATGCCTCACAGATAATGTGTGTGTATGCGGACGCTATAGTCATTAATCAGAATGTTAAACCTCCTGCTAATACGTGTTTTATTCAAAAGGCATCAGGTGTCTCAGCACAAGCTTCCTAACCCGAACGCAAAAATTTCCATCTTCCACATATACTAGATATAGAGTGTGTGATGCAAACAGCTAACGAATAATTTATCCGGACATTTGGAAAATCACCTGCGCTTCGGGCTTGGAAAGGGTGTCAGTGGAATCTTGCCTTCTTTTAGATTTGATACCATACTTTCGCTTTAAGCTATCGTCATAAAACACGTTGGCGTTGGTGCGCCGTCAAAATTTATACCTACCTGCAGTAGACCCGCTTGGGTTGTTGTAGATACGTTACATATTTATAGATGCATACACACGGGGTTAATGACTCATTGAAAACTTCTAACTACCCTATCTAACAAAAGGCAACATAAATCGTGTGGTATTGTGTGGATATCCTCATGCGTAGCAAGTTTAAAGTGCCAATATTGGTGTCCCAGTTATGCTGCGAATTCCGAAACGTGACAAGCCTATTATGAAGCGGTAAGATATCAACAAGATTACTTAATAAGCACTAACTTTGACTACGGCATATCATCAGGTCGTTGATGACGCAAAAGTCTGCTTTGAACGACATGCCATTCAGAAAATTAATCCACGTTTTCCGTGGTGAACACAATATGATTGATATAATTCATGCGCAATCGTGATATTCAATCATAGCATCAAACGCGTGGTGTATTATTCAAAGGGATCGTCTTCTACAAAAGAAACACTAGTACGATGAGTGATTCCCTGCTGAGTCATCAAATCATATCCAAGACAGCTCCATATAGATATCCCCAAGAACTTCTCAGACAGTGTTGTTTTGTTCTCGTTAACAATATGTGCTAGATCTCGTATAACGTTGTTATTATATCGCAAGTGATAAGGTCTATGAGGCAAAAGGATTATTTGAATTCAAGATCGACAACAAGTTTTCAATTCCTTGCCCCATTTGTTTCTCAACACATTGGTAGTCGGATTAATTATAAAGGAGCATTTTCCTTTGACTTATGATTAACAATGCTCACGGTAAATCCTGCTCGCTGTATTTTCGATAAACGAAAGACTGAACAAGACATGAACACGAGAAATATGGGTGGACACCAGCTGGGAATGATTGGTGTATTCTTTGAGATGCAACCACCATAACAAGCCTTGTCAGATCAACCATGATTACGGTTATTGTATTGCGCTCCCTAATGTAGTTGCGTCAAGTTTTATGTTCCTTGATAACGACGCTTATGGCTGATCTCTAGGTGACCCATGAGGAAAAACAACAGATGACCTCAATCGATCCGTTATTATTTTGGGTAAAAGTTAATTTGAAGAATATTTCATGTTTGTGGCCTCATGCTCGATAAATTCAATGACAGAACAAGATAATTCTATGCTAGATACAAATACAAAAAGGACAGTTCTATGTGTTTTTGAATAACTGGGAAACAATCTGCTCAATGTACAGATCGATCTCAAACATTGCTGCATGTTGATACGAATGTTAAAGATTACCCGAAACACTTAAGGCTTAACCTGGCTTGTTATCACTCAGATATACGTTGTATTTCACATTGGTCTTTGTTTAGCTGTGTATCAGAATGCCACAAGTTGAACACATCCCCTTGATTTGGCCTTTCATGGACTTGATGAAAACAAAGACTTAATGATACATTATAACTTAATGATATATTATTGCTTAATTCAAACATATCCATGTGCTGCATTATGTCTTGTATGTGACAAAAGTTAATTTCCAGCACTAGTATCGCGACACCAATCAAAGCATTTGCATATGCCGGAACATATGCAACTGTCATCAATTGCAATATACTATTGCACGACTTACGTACTCTATTCGGTGCTGTGCTTCATATTTCATCATGCAAACGGTCCATCCTTAGGTCCATTAAACAGAAAAAAGCCATTAAACATTGCGTTTTATTGAAGAAAAATGGAGATCAAAGAGAGACGGAGATGAGGACTTTAACTGTGCTGTTTTATGCTAACAAGTGATTCAGCAGGCGTGTAATAATATAACAGTAAAACATGAATCTCAGCTACAGTAGAAAAAACTATGGTGCTTCATATAGTCTCCTGTTCTAGTACACTTCATCTGTCGGTGTGGTATTCCGTTTGTTAAGAAATCAAATAGATGGCAAAATCTATGCGGTTGTATGTAGCCAAATCACATTATTTTTTTCAATTAGTTATGCAAGCAGAACGGATGGATTTATCCAGATTTGTGGAATCCTCTGTACTATTTCACAGTTTGTAGAGTTGCCGATTGCTCAGACAGCGGAGGGTCTTGTCGGTGACGATCGGTCTATTTATCCGACAGTATCAATCCCTGGAAGAAAAACCATGTTTGATGTTATATCATTGCAACTTGTCAATGACATTGCATCATTTGTTATCGCCTTGATCGATGAAGTTTATTGCTAACTACTTGTTGATTGTTAGACAAATATGAAGGGGAAAAAATCATTTTATTTCATCCGTTAGTGCGACGTACAATGCTCAACTGATCAAATGCTCTCAAATATCGATGGCTATATTGTTCGTTCATAACGGGCATTTCGATTGGGTGTGTTTAGAAAATGTTTCCGGTTTTGATTGATATTACTGCTCATGAAATCTAAAATAGTGGTCATATTCCGTGTATGTTAGGGTATGGGAAAGGTGCCCCTATTATGTGGCAATACATCGTAGTTAAAGGTGCATTTCATCAAACAATCACTCGATTTTTAATTGTGCATGAGTAAAATTTTAATTCCTTATTTTTCACGTCCCGTCAAAATATTTGGAAGCTCATGAATAATTAATTACGGAAGCGCAGAAACGTCCCCACTCTGTGCCGTTCGCCGCCGGTGGATGTTTAGTTAACACTATTTTAATGGCGATAATGGACGACCAGGACAAGAAACGACGAAAAGGTGGAGGTAGAAAGAAGCTATAAACAGATTCAACAAACAAAAGAAGGAAACGTGAGCGAGACCAGCTGCGGTCTAACACGAGGGTCTCTTTAGAGGCCCAGTTTGCCTAATGCGAAGCGTTCAGGGAAGTGAGGTGTTTGACCAATAAAGAAGCTACGAAGGTTTTGCTGGGCATGTAAGTAATTGTATATTATGAAAGATCCTGCTGTTGAATCGGCTCCTCGAAGTAGACTTGGTGTAAATGTCAACGATTGAATCAAATGTTAGGGCCTATTTTGGGTCCTTTGCACTATTTGGATTTGTTAATTGTAAAACAAACCGTAAACAGGTGAACGGATTTTCATTTGTAGGGTCAAACGAAATTTGGACAAGCACTTGACAAACTCCCTGTTTCTCACATGAGGCAGGATTGGTTTGCCATTGTATCTATATTACATCATTATTGAGTAATGTTGCATATTAAATGGCATGTTAGAGGGCGCCTTAGATTACTTATATACACATAACTTTATGGTTAAATTTTTTTAAGGTTTAACAGACAAAATAGTATTTTGTGTTTTGGTCCATTTTTTGGAATATAGGCCTACTTTGATTACTCGTTGCCAATTACATTAGAGCACCAAACGGCACAAGAATGGCTTGCCCAAACAAAATCGGTGTGACGTTTGACCGCCCTCTTATAAGCGCCACCATAGTAGCATGGGAGCGTGCTGTGGGGAATGTTGACCTGATGACATGTTTTCATCCGATGGTAAATTACTTTATTGACTTACTTTAACCGACATTAATATCAACCTTCCAGGTACGACAATGACGTGAGCAACAAGAGTTAACCTGATTGATGGAAGAAATCTTAAGGCGCAGCTTTCACAAACAATATCCACAACGCTCTGCTGATGATCCCCACACCATCAGTCGGAACATTGCTCTTGTGCTAATGCCTTCTATCCAAGAAATAGTTGAATTGCATGTGTCTCGTAATATAAAGAATAAGAATAGAAATTTGTTGTTGCTGAAATGTACATATCTTTTATTAGTCACATTCATGTGTTCAAATCCAAACTGTAATAGAACTCATGGAATTGGCAAATAAATAATACATGAACCCATTTTAATGTCACTACTTTTTTCATCAGGACTAGAATTGTGGCCATAAAAAGTCAAATATGAAGATAACGTGTCATGACTAATTGACAGTGGTAAACCTGGGTAATTAATTTATGCATCATATTTTATTCTGCGTTTGTGAGACAAAACAAATTACTGATATATGAATGCTCATTACATAATGCCAAAAACAATCGACATACAAATGTTCAGTACAAATTATACCACACGTTTTGTGAGACTAGGCAATTTCAATACTGGGACAATGATATAATCCACACAAAAATAGCATTCAGAAGAATTAGATATTTCCTAGTTTAAATTATATATTACATCATTTAAGCTAAGAATATTACCCAAATCTACTTTGTTTAAAGCCAGTATACTGTCCATACTTTCAGACACAACAGGAGGGAATAACCTTCCTGTTGGTCTCCCACAAAAAGGCATGAATCCAGAGAACAAATTGCCAATAGGCACCATGTCTAAGCATTTTATTTTGGTCCTTAACAACCACATCTAACTCCCCTAGCAAGTACGCCCGGTACCAGTTATTTACGGCTCGGGTCGAGCCCAACTCATTCCATCTGAGATAATGCAGATGTGCAGAAGTCTGGTCTTTTAATGCAACATTGCCACTCTACGGGGATAGGCATCTCTCCCTACATTGAAGGCAGATGCACCAGTCTGCAAATCGCACTCTGTGACCAATATTGTTTGAAGGTTTTTCAAGCATCTGAAGAGTGCTAACTGCTGGGTTGTACAATACCTTCAATTTCTCTTTCAGTGACAGCTCGTAAGATTCGGCAGCCACTCTACTCTGCTGTAGGGCCTGGTTAGTTCTTGGTGTGTTGCCAAGGAAGCCTCTGCGAACCGGATTGATTCGCTTTCGGCCTGTAGAGGTCTACAAATCAATGAGAACCAGTAGAAATATAGCCCAAAATTGGACCCCCTATTTACTGAAACAGTCAGCGATTCAATTTGGTAAAACAGCCCAATAGTACCTTGTTTTAAGAAAGCGGGGCTCCTCTGCCACCTCATTGCAACCTCCTCCTCCTCCTTGCGTCTCAGACATCTGTCATGATGAACAATTAAGCACATCCTTCCCAGTCCTAACAGATATACTGAGTTCAACAAAATTCCCGTGATAAGAATATAATTTAAATAATATAGGAACCAACCTCTGTTCCACACAGGTTGTCAAAATCTGTACCACAGCCCCTACCCCGGCCTCTTCTTGTACGTGATTCCATTCTTGGCGTTTGATTTTCCTTTAAGTTTGTAAGTGAGTTTGCTCAATTTAGTCAATTAATGTATATTACATGAATAGTTAAATCAATAATGTTATAGTTATTACAGTGTTTGAGCCAAAAGCCTAAAAAAAACTGATAATTGACAGACTCTGGAAAACACAATTATACAGAATTAGGGTCATCTCAGATATCTGTCACTCCAATTTCACAAAAAATTTATTCCAGCTATCCGAGGCTTCTGCAACACCAGCATGGTGTTAAAGTGGACAATAACGGACACACATTCCAAACCATATGTAAAAGTCTCATCAAAGTGGGTTGCAACAAACTTAAAATGCCACAAATCAGAAACGAAACTTCCCCACCCATTTACTGTCCCATGTCCCACCTAACCCAAACGATGATACGTACCAACCCAAACTCCTAGAATGGATGTATCATTTCATTTCATTATAACGTAGACGTCCTGAGGGCGACCCCAACCACATTATTTATAATACAATTTAACAGGTTTCCACTGGTTTGCCATGAAAAAGCACCGATAATTGCATATGAAAATATCAAACTCTGAACAAGTGTCATCCACTTTATATTTCAAAACGTGGTAGACTAGGCAAGAGCATGGGCAGGGTTTGTCTGCAGTTGTGACGCTATTTATTGTTATATTTAAGATGATCCATTGTAACGATAGCGTTCACTTAATTCAAACGAAAACCCATTCACTCCAAAGAAGACTCATCGGGAAATATAGGAAAAAGACTCACCATTTCGGCTGCTAGTGTTCCCGCTTTCTGTCGAAACCGCACTGTTCATGTCGTCACGAGTATGTGTTGTAAACAAATGACCCTTCAATACGCATGCGCCATTTTCCCATCGACACGTGTTCATGTAAAGACGGATGTGACCGACAAATTTTGATACAGTGTAATCGACGATGTAGCGTTTAACCATTTTGCAAAATGGTTTGTATCGGTTCCAAAAGAGTTGTTCTATTAAATGGATAAGAAAAAACCCATGAAGTTCTTGGGGGAAATAATGCGCCTTGAATATCACGGTGGATGATGCCTAAGCGGCTCTGTCTGCTGTGCCGGCTGGGAACAATTGTGCGAAACATTGTTCAAGCCCTGTTCATATGACATGTTGAATGACATGTTCATGTTCAATGACATATGTATAAGCAGCTTTGCCATTTTGAAGTATTGCTCTGTGCAGATAATCGATTATATTACCGACCGTTTCGTGCGCGGGATTGTTAGCACGGCAATGAGTTTGTGCCTTCCTTATGCAAATCGATTATTCGATATGATCATCACTCGTAATGCTTTATCATATTCATGTTCCGTTTTATTGTATCCCAGTGATTAATTTCCCGCGTTTTTATTATTAACCACACGATATACGGCTGTTTGCTTGGTCCTGTGATTATGCTCGCTATCGCTTGCACATGTCTGTTGTGCCGTACTTTTTGTGATTATGCTGTGGCAACGTGGTGGTTGATTTACTGTACCAAATGCAATAACGGAACTCGGCTAACCGGTTAGACGTTAATAACAAAATAACATACAGATATTAAGCCAATGCAAGTAAAAATTCCATGTTTATTTTCGGGCCGTTGTGCTATTACTTCAGTTGAGGCAACAACAAAATGATCAATATTGCAATGGATTCAACTTGTTATTGTTACATATGTAAGCTAATTTGACTTTTTTGTCCAGCATAACTCGTATTTACACGCATTCAATTGTGTTGGGCTGCTTTCTGTAGTGAAAAAGCAATAGTAAGGCACCCCATAATGTCGAACATCATGCTCAGCAAGTACACACATTCCATTTCGGCCGATCTTACAGACGGAATAATATTCCGACAGAATATCAACAGTAGATTAATGATGGAAGCAAATAATAGCTGTTATATTTATTTAACACATTATTTGCAGCTCCATGAATTAAAGCTGAACACTGATTGGTAAATATATGATGTCCGATCGAACCTCACTGACCACAAACAATTACAGAAATAGACTTCAGGATTTCATTATATTTCTGTAAGCCAGTCAACAAGATCACTTACGTTGTAAATGATTAGCATACATATATACATACATACATACATACATACATACATACATACATACATACATACATACATACACATACATACATACATACATACAGATACAGACATACATACATACAGACAGACATACATACATACATACATACAGACATACATACATACATACATACATACATACATACATACATACATACACATACATACATACATACATACATACAGACATACATACATACATACATACATACATACACATACATACATACATACATACATACATACATACATACATACATACAGACAGACATACATACATACATACATACATACATACATATACATACATACATACATACATACATACATACATACATACATACATACATACAGACATACATACACATACATACATACATACATACATACATACATACATACATACATACATACATACATACATACATACATACATACATACATACATATACATACATACATACATACATACATACATACATACATACATACATACATACATACATACATACATACATACATACATACATACATACATACATACATACATACATACATACATACATACGTATATATGTTTGCATTAAGTCTGGGAATATGTACTCCATCGAAGAGCCACTGTTCCTCAGACGACTGTCATTTGTTGCAGAACAGTGTTGTCTGGGGCCCTGTAGTTGTTAATTATTCGGTGGTCCTTGAAATGTCGATCTTGCCTATTTGTGAAAGCGTTGCCAGTCGGTGCATCAACTAAGGGGGTTTATTTCACAAGTCCACGACTCGTTGACTGAAAAAGTAGACTCTTCCTCAGTTTACACATCATGTGAGTCGCGTTGCACGATTATATGCCGGATACGCAGTAGTAAAGAACATATGCAAGATAATATTCCTTTTTGGCGTGGGGGGGGGGGGGGGGGGAATATTCTACATTAGTTTATGCTTGCATATGTTCAAACAAATGAAATATTTTTCCTGTACGATACCTAACGAGTAATGCCTGACTGAGTTGTAAGACGACTTGCGTCATAGAATAATGCATAATGCGCATTTGTCGTGCGCGAGTTACGTTATTTGTGAGATTTTATCGAATCGACGAAAATTTAAGGTTCAATTTCGTAGGATATATTAATACTTGCAATGTTCGATTACTGGTACAGAGAATCAGTTGCATTTGATTTCTAAAATGAACCTTTGGAGTAGCTTTCTTTTAAAAGCTTTACTACCTAAAATTACTATTACATTGCCATAATACCAAATCATAATAGCTTGTCATGTATCGTCAAAGTGTCAATAATTGACAAGCTTCTTCAAAACAACACAAAGCTGAGATAACAGATGATTAAACAGACGCTGTGCTTGTCTGGGAGCATCTCAACAATGATTAATCAATTGACCCATCAACGCCGTCTACATATTATGCGCAGTGATCGATCAAAACAATATCTGACCTAATAATGTACGAATGTTTTCCGAACATGCTTGTTCATAACAGGACTCTTTTGACGCGTTACCAATAACCTCTCGAATGACAATGAATTTGAACAGAACAATCAACGTTTTACCAATAATGTTCATGAACTACTGTGGCATAAATTACACTTGAGGTATAACATTAGCGCAATATAGTGCATGTAGCAAATCCACTTTTGGGTGTTTCATACTAGTTTATTATGTACCAAGAATTAGTCTATGGGCCTGGTGTGTTAGATAAGTTGATTGGGCTAAAGAACGCATTGTGTTGCCCTTTGAAATGCTTTTGTGGGTAAAATAATTCCAAATGCGCGATTGGTATATAGATATTCTGTTAACAGTGTCCCCATTATACACAGATGTTTAACCAAAATAAATGCCATACTCACCAGACTGCCACAATTTAACACAGATTACATTTCTAAGCGGGCAAATCTAACGACATTTGACCGATGCAGATGCACAAACAATGCGCATAGCTCTGTTAAAACATTTTCATAGATAGTACAATGTTTACTAGAATAACAATTCCACGTTCATTGGGCTCATTCCATTACTTAAGATCGAACGAATGGCCATTTAATGACACATCCTGTGTTCGTTTTTGTAAAAACCTCAGTGTGAGAACTTCCTATTAATGGGCGTTAGTGTAATTGGTAATAATTACTCAACTAATAGTTCGGGCAACTAATTCATCAGCCATTGGTGACCCATAGGCTGTTTAATATAAAGCCTCTGAGCCCGAGTGATCATTACTGACGCTGTTATGCAGTCTCGTGACAGCGTCATTATGCTTATCATGCATTGCACATAGACGTGGCTATATAAAAGGTTCTTAATTCTATTAATGCTCACAGTTACATTGTTATTGCCATGTGTCTTGCTCAATGTAAACTGGTGGAGCGCATGTTATTCGACATGGCTGCACCGTTATGCTTTGAATGCAAGGGGGACGATGGGTAACAATAGAGATTGCGGCAGAAAAGTTCCTTTCCTCATTTCCACGTGATGTGAACGCCCCAGACAGTAGTACATTATCTCCACTGTTATCATGGTCATCTCTGTCTTTTTATTATGCGCATAGTTTCTGGGGAATAAAGCGGTATAGAGGACCACTTGCCACCACTGTGGCGTATCAATTTATATTTAGGAAGCAAGTCTTCTATATTCACTCATATAAAGTGATAAAATAGGCTATACTTTGTTGCGGTGTTTCTGCTTGTATCAATGCATGCATGCTCGATTAATGCTATCGCGGAACACAAAGTGACTTACGCTATTGTAAAAGCTCAAGGAAGTTTCGCACCTTATATGAGGTATAATGTTTAGAAGAACTAAAGGACAATGCGTTAACGTATTTAATTTATGTCTGTCCGTCCGTACGCGAGTTCATCTTTTCTTACCATACAGCTGCACATTAATAATTAAGTCAATATTACATACACGAGCCTGCATTAGAAGCTAAGATAATGGCTCCTACTGGAATCGTTCATTTGTGAGATGAATTATTAAGAAAGGCCATACTTGATTGGTCAATCGTTGTTTCGGATCAGTACATAATAGCATCAAACAAAACATTGGCTTTAAAATATTAATGCATACATAAACACATGCATGGTACATGCGTGGTAGTGTGCAAAGTCACGCGCGTGGCATTCACAGGGTACAATTGACATGTCACAAATTCCTCGACACAATAATACCTATTACTTGATATAGGTTCAACAACGCAATAAAAATATGGTAAAGCGACGATAAACGGTCATCGACTTTGGATCGCCCTTGGTGGGGCTCATCTTCATCGGACTAACAGCAACACTTGCTTGTAAATCCACGAATTGGCGATATAGTGAGCAACTTTGATTTCCTGTCACCATGCATATGCGTGCATGGTAAGCCGCACATAAGGTTGTAACTATATTTAACAATCGTCTCGTTTGTATATGACGTTCAATTGTTCTCTTGAGTACTAAAGGTAACATACCAATCAATACTTTTCAGCTGCATTGTGCATATACAAGCCTTATGCTATGGATATGCCATAGTTGTGTTTTGAAGCATTGCACATCGCTTTCTAAAATGTCAATGTGTGTCTGCGTCGACAAAAAGCAGTTTGGATTCGATTAATCACCCAGCGACCTTTGCTGTCGAATCTATATTCGGATAATTTATTTCACGCAGCCGTACCTGATCTGTATCTTATCAAAATAAACATGCTTACAACATCATAACTTTCTACACATATCGTCTGAGGAGGCGCTTAAATTGATACTTAGCAACGCTCGATTGAGCCGTGCAAACTGGTTGATGATTTCTACCATGAAGTTTTTTGGCAACGAATAAAACGACTATACTGTGCAATTAAATGGTGGCTAACTAGGTTGACGGGTGCATACAAACCATATCGAATGCATTAAAACTTTCACTGATCCCCTTTTGTAGATGTATGCAGTACTACAGCAAGGAAGAATGAGCTGCGGTGTGTACTTTGCTGTCTGGTCGAATGACAAACATTAAAGTCATATATGAGGAGCAGTAAATTAAACGTATGGCAGTCGTCGTTTTTGCTGCCATCCCGTCGGTTAGATGCTTACGGTGCTAGTCCCATTGAGCTTCGTCATCTAAAGAGCTCACAGTAATCATCATGCATTCATTGTATGCTATAAACACATCAACTGTGATAAAAAAATATTGGGCGCTTTAAGCATGCAAATGAAGGGTTAACTAATGAAATTGCCATTTCATTGCTTAACTGTAATATATCTAAGGCTTGTTTGTTTAATACATGAAGTAAATATTTTCAATAATAAACAAGGCTAATTATGCACTCGACAATTTAGCCGCAGCTGTGCAACATGTAATAAGGTGTTTTGGGTCAATTGCGTGTGCATCGGCTCTAATCCCCAGCATTTCGTGATATTTATCATTTGAAGATTATTATGCGACGGATCTTGTTTTCTTGGGCTTTCTTTGACAAAGCTGAATTATATTTGTAAACTCGTTTCTCATTAAATCATTGTGATCGCTTGTGGGTTATATCTTGCACAGCAACACAAGGTGCTTATTGCGTGTTCTTTGTTGGTGTCTTTCCGATGCCACATATTCATGCATAGCATTCTGCATCACCTGCAAGAAGAACAAATGATTGACCATATTTGATACAGTGGTTACTGAATCTATCTTTTGTGTTTATGTGTTAGATAGGATACACCCATGGTTATATCGATTTATTCTTGTTTACACGTGTGGCAAAGCGATTTCAAAAGCAGAGCTTTTATATCAAATAAGTTACACAAATTATCCGAAGATATGCTATAATTCCTTTCTGGCTGCTGAACTGGAGGATAAGGAGTTGGCATTAACCACAGGCGTTATTCTGGAAAGTGGCTAATTGCTTTTGCACTTGTGCCGTACGTTAAAATTGCGCCGAGTACTGACGCCGACATTCTACCAACCACCAGACATTTGCGCGTTGTCTCTCTAAATATATGTGCCCAATATGCCACAGCAAATGGACTTCGTTGTTTGTCAGGCAATTACATAATCATGCCCCATATTGATCAGTGTCTGTGGGATAGCCATCATGTATCAGCTCTGGATGCAAATCGGTCACTTTGTTCTCGCCTTAATTCACTTAACAAAATTAGCATGTTTCTGAGACATTAACCGCTACCTAAAAAGTACATATACAATAAACCACAATGTACCTTGTGTATCATATTCTCAAAACGATGCTGAGGCTTGTATTCCCTTATACCTGTGTAGAAATGTTGAAGTGAACATATGTGTTGTGTACACTGAAATGATTTTACTGCAAGACTAATGCCCCGTTTACATCAAACAGCGACCCTGAAGCAACCACCTGCAGAGTGGAAGGAGGTCTCCACAGAATTCGAGAGGAGGTTGCAAATGTCTCATGCCATTGGTGTTCTGGATGGAAAACCCGTCCCAATCTGTATGATGGCGCTGCCTGGGAGCGCATATTGGTGTGTCTACAAGGGTTGCTATTCCGTAATCCTCCTAGCGCTTGTTGATCATGACTACAATTTCTATGAGTGGACACTGGTGTTATTGGACACCCATCCGATGCTCAAATATGTAATTCATCTGACCTGAAGAAGCGCTTATAGAACGGCATACTTGGCCTTCCACCTCCTGAACCTCACGAAGAAGAAGTTAGACAAGATGCCGAACCAAGGAGGCTGCCGTACTTCTTCCTGGGAGATGATGCGTTTGCCTTGAGAACATATCTCATGAATCCATCGTCATGACCAAGGAAGAACTTATCCACAACTAGGCAGGCGTGTTGTAGAGAGTGTATTTGGGATTATGTCAAACAGGTGGCACACAGAGTGCTGTGTAGTGCTACATAACCTCATGAGGTTAAGATACTCTGATGTTCATAATGCGGAAGTGGACAATGACGATGACAACCACAACATCATTCCTGTATCCTGGAGGGAAGGGATAAACCTGTATGCTGGTAATTCTCCACCTGAACCTCACAACCATGAAACCAAAGCTACCAAGAACCAAAGGATGCACCTACAGGAACACTTCGATGCAGAGGACAGAGGAGCAGTTCCTTGGCAGGATGAGATGATCAACCTGAGGGCCAAGCAGCATGAAGACGGAACTACCAGTTGAAATAATTGATGTTATTGATTAATGATATTGCTATTGTATTGTATGACATTAGCTAATGAATAAATTGATTTACATGTTGAAAACACTTGGTTATTGTTCAACGGCACAGTTTTTTACACAAGGCTCAGGTCTATAAGAAGCACACATATTTTTGCGAAAATTCCCTTTATATTTTTGATATGGCCACTTTTTGTGAATAAATTAAAAACACACAAGTCAAACGTAAATCAACAAAAAATAACCGTATCTCTGAAATTCCAGTCGTGCTCAGCCAGCTCCTGTGGGTCAGGCTGAGCAGTAGTGCGAAGGGCCGATGTCTGCCGGTGTTCGATCCGACAGGACTGCTTTTTGAAACGTTTGATGACAGAGTAGATTTCCTTTCTGTGGTCGTCCTGCAGTCCACCAGGCATCGACAGAAGGGCTTCGTGGATCCCATCGGAAAAGGTGCGTAGCTCCCTGTTCCCCTGGCGGGCCTGCAGTATTGCCTGTGTGACCTGAATCAGTGCATCAGCCCGTTCCGCACTCCTCTCTGCAGGGCCTGCTGGTCTGGACTCCCCGGAAGGCACGTCTTCCTGCTGTGCGGTGTAAGTCTCTTGGCTGTCGGCAGCGGATGCCTATAGGATCCAGCGCCGGCTGTGGTCTCATGTGACTGGGAGGCAGACTGTGAGACCTCCATCTGGTCTTCTAGGGGCCTAATCTCACTTCTGATGACCTCCTTGCAGATGCGCTCGACCAGGAATTGTAGCTTCTCCTACTGCTGCATGTCTTTGGTGTCACTGCCTGTCTCCAGCTTGTCCTGCTGCGTCCGAATGTTTAGGTACCAGAGCTAGGGTCTTCTACTGGAACTTCAAGTGCCTGAGCCAGACAGGCTTCTTGCTTTAGGTTTGTCTACCTAAACTCCCCCTGCCTGGTGGAGTGACCCTTGAGGAAGTCAATCACTGACTCCTTCTGCTCGGGTGTGAGATGGACACTTCTTTTGTCAGCCTTGCGATTCATGGCACGAGGCTAGATGTCCTGGTCCTCGTCGTCTTCATCATCCCTCACCAGCTGCTCTACAACCATTGCCTCCTCAGGTAGGGGGGTGGGGGATGGGGATAGGACTGCGAGGGCCGGGCTGGTCCTCCTCCTTTTGGGGAGGCTGTGGCAAGCTGTTGTACAGGTTCTTTGGGGACAGACTCTTCTGTCAGCTGGTGCTGGTGCTCTCTTTGTCCTGGCCTTTTCCTTTCATTACACCTCGAACCATAGTGCGGTCGCAATACACGGACTTGTCGTGTGTACATGTCGGCGAGTGATGTAGGGAGCGGTGGCTCTTTTGTTTATATAGACAACGTGTTGATGAGTCGTCACTGGTCACGGAAAGCCTCGCCATTGGTCGGATTTCGATCCCTTTAATCACGCATGCGGTCTCAGGGGTTGCAATAGGCTCGCAATAGTTTGCGATTGAAAATTTCATTACGATATGCGATCATTGACGTAGCCACATGCCAAGCCGCTTGCGAGTCTATAACGACCTGTGATAGCGGGTTGCGGATGGAGTGAGCTTATTACGACCGATTATGATATCGATTACGTTTATTTCAATTGGCGCCCAACTTTTGCGAGTGTTTTGAACAGTTCCATGCTCTCGCAAACTTCTATGAGACCTAGATAGATGGTTCTGGAGACCATGTAGACCACATAAAGACCAACTTGTAACCCCAGTGCTATCCAGAGCGTTTGCGGCAGTCAGTTTTTAAATCATGTTAGTGTTGCAATTGCTTTCATTCATTCACTAATGCAAACAGAAACACTAACCACTTAATTCGCTCAATCGCTTACTCAATCACTTGGCCATTCAATCAATCACTCGTTACTCACATGCTCACTCATGCACGTACTTATTCACTCACTCATTTGCTCACTCACTTACTCATTCAATCATGATTTCACCAGACTTTTGCATTAAGCACAAACTCTTGTTATGCAGTGCGTTAGGATAGAAACAGTGGGCCTAGCAATTATGCAGAGGTCAAGAGCATCGACGCAAGAATGGGAGACCTTCTTTGTGAGGTGACAAGAATAATCCTATCTTGGTTGGGAAATGGCATGTTCAATGCGTCATTATATCGTGATATATAGCCTCAATTTCCAGGTTATGGCTACTTAATAGCATGTGTCTGTATATGCCTTGGAAGCTTTTTGTGCATACTTAGTAGGCAATTTACGACATAAGAATGTTCATGCGTTTGATCAAGGGAGCCGCGTGCTGCTTATCCACACCCAATCATATAATGAAAACTCGGCGACTGAATAATCAAAGGATAAATGCAGTACCAATATAAGATACCTGTTATATCTATATATATATATATATATATATATATATATATATATATATATATATATATATATATATATATCTATATATATATATATATATATATATATATATATATATATATATATATATATATATATATATATATATATATATATATATATATATATATATATATATATATGCATTAATGAGCATTACATGGGCCGTCTTACTCCTGAGGGCCATTGGTGAGCACATGGTCCGCTGTAAAGTCCTAGCCTATAATGGGGTGCTATCTAGCCGCGTTATTTACCCCGCATTCCTTCCCACAGAGCGATTCCTTCAAGAATGGTCATGATGAGTATACGTGATCTTGCTTCGTGTATTTAGCCCCCCTACTTCCTCTACCTCACCGCAGACAACAGATTTGTATCGTGTTTGAAACTTCCAACTTCACTATTTTTGACTTGGTCCGTGTGGGTTATATTAAGCATTCTAATTAAGCAATTCATTTCGGTAGCTTTGACATTGCTTTTGTAGTTCAGTAGTCATCGCTCATGGTACTCATCCACTTAGGAAGCAGATAAGATTTGGGGGAATCGTACTTGTTTCTCCAGATTGATTCCAGCTTTGCTAGTGCTGCTGCTCTCTTGGGAGCTGTGGCTAGCACTCGGTCCGTGATCCTTCTCCACTGACGATGGCCCTCACGCGTAATTCTATAAGTTGATTGAAGGACACTATTTGACAGATAATCGTTCTTGTAAAACTATACTACTGGATTTTTGGCAAGATTCTTACACAAGTGTCAAAAGTAAAGCAAAGTGAATATGTCTAGCTCTTTGTGGATTGTAAAAGTCATTCGATCCCTAATTGAAGTTCTTCTAACGCTCCTACGCAGTATATTTTAATTATTTTTCATTCAATGCTGTACAATATCAAGAGCGCCATACAATATCAGGATGCACAAACACAAATTCTATTTGCTTTCCTTTATAATTCTTGAAAAGCTGCACTAGTATACAACAGTGTATTTTCCAAGCAATTACGTTATCTTCCAGCATGGCTGAGAAAGAAAACGACGACGATATTGTGATAATCGAAATGAAGTCCTTGAGATACCATCTTGCCTTTGCCGTTAGATTTTCCCTGCAAAAATAAAATAGAATAGATGTTCTTGCTGGTTCAAATAACGTATGGATTGGTACAATCATCTTATTATGCAGAAGGAAGACGAATACCACTTAAAGAATACCGACTGTAGTCAAAATCTCAATGACTAGATAAACGTTCCACGTAGACACGGGTGATTTTGAAGTAAATTATTTTACAAGAAGGGAGTGTGAAAAAACCTTCTCGAACAAGGCGTTTACAAACCATGCTAATCATTAGCGCCCGTGTAACGTTCTTATGTGTAATTTCATATTTTTGTATTGTCACTCTTGCTCTGCCCGTTTTCTGTTTCGGATATCTAGTAGCGTATACCACGTAGTATTTGGTATGTAATTCACGTACCGTCCAATGTAAGCAATCGAACAATTTATTCTCGCCGGGTAGGAATAATACTCACTCTAGACCTCATTGTGGTATCCACACTGACCTCACAGAGAGGAATCCATTAACAAACATGTCCTCCGATCATACATGACAGCTTCTGAATAAACACATTGGTATCTAAGGACAAAAGAATCACAACTGCCCGCCGAGGATAAAGCGGAAAGCCTCTCAGTCTAATCTATGAAGCACCTCTGCTTCATTTGGAATCCAATATGCTTCAGTCATTCACATATCATCTAAAAAAAAAGCCCACCATGTAAATAAATTCGATATGGTTTGCACCGCAAATAACATTGAATCAGCTATTCTCTCGGCAAAACACAACCAATATAGCCAGTTTGCTGCGCATTAAAGACATTTTGACGAGCGAAATTCACCGCATTTTCAATGATCTTCTTGTAGCGCACCAACTTATATGCCAGTGATCAAATCGATATTTAGTTATTTTCTTCTTGCAAGTTTGATTTAACACGATAAGTTATCGTGTTACTTATTCTTGCACGGAAGTACGGATTGCATACTGCTAATGACCAAGCTCCGAAACGTCATATGCCAATATCATCATCTTGCCATCATTTGCTAGAATTACTTCAGTTGACTGTTGAATACGCCGAAGAAAAGGGTGCGATGGTAACTATAAGTGGTACCATTGATATACTATTAAACGTCAACTTGCTGTGGTTTATAAATTATTCTGAAAGACATCGGACATATCCACTTATAAATATTGATTCAATAGTGATTAACTCTCGTGATTAACTGCAAGCCATTTACGTCGAGTTTTCTCTGTGATGTAATCAGAAACAACATTGTAACGCATGCTATAAGTGAACATACACTATTAATTCTTCCGTATGGCAGATCCATATCGAACGGCCTGTAGTTCCGTGTCCTTTTCACGAATAGTTTTATGTGTGCATACCAAAAGGCACTAATATGGTACGTAGTAGCTGCACGTCCTTGCAGATGACGACGTTAAGTGAAAGAAATACCCAGATTGTTATTTTTGTATTCATATTGCGCGCTAATGGGTCGTTCAAGTCCACATTAACAAAAAATCATAAATACTTGTACCAATCTCTACACAGATCTATTTTCATCCGTCATATAAAAAACGACGATGCTAATCAACGTTATATTGACTTGTATCGGCCATAAAATGGTGTGCTTTGTACCACTGATAATTGCTATTTTTCTCGATTGTATCATACTGCTAACTATTTAAAAGCTCAGTTACAACCTACAAAATGATAACAGTATCCACCAAACTGTTCACTGGCTTGTTAATGCTTGCATGTTCAAATATGCATTTGCTTTGATGCTTAAGTAGTTTTGGTAAAAGTTATTTATTTGGCAATATCTATTTACGTGTATATTTGCAACCATATATTTACGACAATAGTGGTATAGAACAATGATAAAATGACAATAACATCAGGCATGTGCGCAATATTGTATCATTTGACGTAATTATGTCTATTGACAGATACAGAAATGACATAAACCCATCCATTTGTTATATCTTGGGTTATATTGTTACTTTTCAAGCAATAAACATACATATAATTTGACTGAAGGGTTTTCGGGACCTGATTAATTATGATTGTTTTCAAGACAGACAAGACATGTGTTATGTGGTACGCTTTGATGCACTAAAACATATAAAATCAAAATCCGAGGTTACTTTTACAAAAATATGGATGCAATTAGTGCATACTTTGATAATTGAAAGCACCACTGTCACCAAGGATATTATCGAATGCAATAAATGTTATCTATAGAAAACATCTGGAACATTGTCCGGTGAGTTTATGTGTTTGTGTGTTGGGCGGGGTGGAGGGGTCTTCGGTATACATTGTCGATCCGCATCTGTTTGTACTTAGTATTCCATCCATGTTGTCAGAGTCTATATGCACCTGACTATAAATAATATGGGACATTGGGATGCAGGGTTGACGAGGAATAATGGATGGGGATATTTTCCGCACTAAATCATGTATCAGCAGCAAGCAGAAGGTAATCCGATTCCCACCATTTCCCCAATTATTGGCTGTTAAGAACCATATAATTACATGTGTGATAATAGGAGCTAAATGAAAACACTTATATCAAGTTGCAAAAGCGATGTTGCACGCATTTTATTATTCAATTTGTTAACCAAATCCGTGTTCACAGTGCCAACATTACCAGCACAGGCTCCATATACAATGACTAGTATTATGTTACTGACAAATATAGCACGTGAGATACTTAAATGCCTTCAGGTTGAGGTATTAAGACGCCTGGGATTTAATTTGTCATTCACGCGTGATCTTTAGAACTGAATTCTTTTTTGGTATTCCTTGTACTTTGCATACAAGTTCCCATATTAAATCATAATACAATGCTCAATACTATTTTTATTTATCATGCCATATTATATAAAGTTGTCAAAAAGCTATATAACACAATTTTCAATTATCCATTAGCTTACCAAATTAACCATGAACTAAACTTTACGGAAGAGGGTGAATGTCTAGACGCAGCGGTATATTAGATTTCTAATCATCGAGGAGTAGAATAAATAGCCAATTAAAATTATCATTATTATTATTATCATTATCTGTAATTTACTTTGATATGATTGTCCATCTGCCTCTCATCGAAGCACCTCATATACCAAGTGTTACGGAAATAGGTACATTCTCGGCCACGAATGACACATCATCCATCTTAGAAAAGAATAAAATGCTGTCAATAATGCCAGTTAATGCCTTTTATTCAGCCTCTTGGATGAATGCCATTTTGACACTTAACACGTGACGAGCTATCATACCACGTAGAAAGATCCATTTGTAAAAGTCTAAAAAGGCTATTGCACGTGCGCTGTGGTTGCGGGACAAAGTCCAGTTCAAATCCGAAAATCTTTTAATTACCAACGGTATGCAGCTTGTACGCGTCCGAATCTTAATATGATAGAGCGCAGATAAGTATATAGTTAAACGGCACACTTACACAAATGCATTACATGGTTTCCTTTCGGATGTGGTACAATACGAATAGCTAAGAAGCTATGACATTTGAATAAGCAAAATTGTAATGAACCCCTGACTGATATTATTAATATGAAATAAGCTCAAATGTTTAATATAACCCGATTTTTAAGATATGCATTGAAATAAAACCCTAGTGTCTTAATGTGAGATTGACAAGAATGCCTGGATGGAACTATTATTATGGTAACACAAAATTACACGCAGTCATAATTAATTGAATCAATTTTGTTAATGCTAATTTTTTATCTTGGCATTACGTTCATTTTGGGATTTTCGCCTAAACCTCAGAACCTGAATTGAAATCAATGTATGCAGCCTTTCATTGTGCTGTTGAGTCATTTCTAGTCTAATCATTCAATTGACAACAGTCTTTCGTTATCAGGATGTACGTGGTTTTGACCGGATATAGCACCAAGAGCTTGTCATTCACATTGACAGATTATGAGTTGTCAATTAAACTGAACTAAAGGTTATCTGGGACATGTCATTCAAAGCACAAATACTTGGACGTGGAAATATATATCAACATATCAACATATTTACTCCGGTTGTGTTATTCTTTTGTGTATCATTAATGAATGTGTTGCCTTATGACTATTGCTATTCGCAATCATGCTACACATTTCAAATCAACTGACCAAGCCAATTCACTGCTCAATTTTACACATGATGCATAATTGTTGGTATCCGTATATTTTCATTGAAGGTTCATATGTCATATTAATATATATTCATATTAATATATGTTCATATTAATATATATTCGCAGCATCAGAAAGGAGACACTGCTATATAAAGATGGCCAACTTAGGTTCATGTCGAAAAGAGCAGCATGTTTTACGATAGGAAATGTCTAACTTCACTTGTGTATGTTGTATGACTAGCAGCAGATTAGGGTATTTAAAAGGAAACAAGTTTTATTAGACGAGGTAGACGACAACAATTATAACCAAAACGCAAATGCGTCTGGCCATAATGGGTGTCTACATAGCTCGAAAATGATCAGACTCTGTCCACATCGATTGACTTCTTACCGCAACATAACTACAAAGACTATTTTTTAGAAACCGAAAAAAGTTAAAACAAAATATATCCGCATCAAACGAAATGAGACTGCCCCGTTCATTGAGTCATTTCTTGCAATTGAGATTGATAGTATCTACTAACATTTAATAATGCACCTCACGTCCAAAGCCGATACCTATGACATTATCAGATGATGTATGGTGCAAACCTTTGCAATAATAAGCCTCGAAATGATATTTCGAATTATAAGAAAATATTATTTTTTCAATAACTTCGTGCGATGCGAGACGCATAAGGGGTTTGCGTCATGAGCGTAATGATTTTGTCTTTGAAAACTGCGCTTCGAACGGGGTGCGTCAGTGCTATTCGTTGATCATTATCATTATAACCATCTATATCTTCATCCTTATAATTTGAGTCACAATTGTGATTAAATTCTCGGGAACTGCAATCTAAAAGATTTATTCATGCAGAAATGAAAGGGTGTATCCGGGTTATAGATATGCACTGGACGTCTGCACCGTATTACAGTGGTAGCCGAATCGGGAATAAGCCGATGACGGTCACCTGCCCGGAATGATTGGTGAATTCTGTCCGCTCTAATTACCATAACGAGCCTGGTCAGATAAACCATGATTATGGTTATTGCGTAGTGGCTCCTGGAGGTAGCTGTGTCATGATTTATGTTCCTCACTAGTGACGTTTTATTGGCTGACCATTGGGTGATTGAGTCAATATAACTTGTTTCCTGTTGACCAGTAGCTAAGATGATTAGCTCATGGTATCAGATCTGACATCCATATTAGCTTAGAAACCGGCAGCTGATGAATTACATATTGCAGTAGCTTTCCGTATTTAGATAAAAATTTATCGATGAATGTGTAAAACAATTAATCTAAGATTGTCCCCTTCCCCGCCCCTTTAGGCCGATTCATTAGAGACGCAAAAAATATGAAGGCCTGGCATAGGTTTTACAGGATTCATAACGAGACTTTGCATCAGATTGCGCTTGATATGCTTCACAAATTACCGCTCTCAGGAAAGTCTCTGCAACAATATGTCTTTGCAAAGAGATATTAATATGCCTCTTGCTAGCCTTCGGAAAATTCCCAGTGAATATATGTACAAAGCTGTCTACGGAACATATTGATAACCCAGTGTTGGCTTTGAAATAGACCATCGCTTTGTCTAGTCTTGGAAGACGCCAAGTGTCTGATGCTATGATAGATGATCAATGTTGTGCATCGATTATATCAATCAAATTAACTGCAAAGAGAGCTCCACTGATTTATCAAAGAATAACAAATCATCCACTCAAGAATCGAAGCTTTTGTGTCATTGTTTGTAGACACTTTATTAATCCCTCACTTTGTAAACAAAGAACGCATGCATTGAATGATGCATGAATCGAGTGCTGCTCATCATACCTTGTGATGCTGTTGTGGATAAAGTGATGTCTTTCTACATAGTGTTCAGATTTGTTTTGCTTTTTGGGGGTGACGAATAGATCATAAGAATAAAGATAATCAAATGACGAAATATGTGGGAAATGCCACTAATGGGGAGGTGTCCAAGCATCACATTCATCCTCAGCCATCACTATCGCAAAGTCACCTCGACGGTGCAAGCTGTAATAAACCCATGTTTCACTAGAGTTATGACCGAGCATAAGCATGATTTCATTTCCCTACTCTAGTACGAAAGTTTGCAAAAAATTGCTCAAAACCCCTACATGAGCTCTTGCACTATAATGATTTTACAAAATTGGCTGTTACTTTATTTAGCCAAGTTGTTAGGCTATTTTGTGATCGTTTTCGCTTGATGCATTGCTACGGTGGCTCGCGTTATAACCCCTCGTGGGAGGGCGGCTTTCGCGGCTCAGCTCTCGCCTTTGTATACGGGTGTCCTCAAAGAGCATTATGTTAGTATGCCTGTAGCGTGTACACTTATAAGCAGAAAAAAGCAAATTCTTTCAAGACCCATTTATCAATGAAATTTCCATTAATGTGCTTAGTTAGTTATCCGAAATTTCCCTTCTCTTCATCGCATACTGGGCTGTCTCTCCTTGACGTTGACACGTGCCCTATTCAAAACAAAAATGACACGTATTCATAGTGTGCTCATGGACATGGATAAATGCATGTTAACGGTTTATGAGGGATATGCAAAGGTCTTTAGCATCTTTGGGGTGGGCATTTAATGGATGAGCGTCCACACGCATCTCATTCCAAAACAGCTGAGTGTATGAGATGTGGATTATTCTTGGCAATAGGTCCATTATATGCTGTTTATAAATGGGAATGCTCTGAAATAAGCAGTGACTCGTCGAATGTTGCATCTGTTGTATCGGATTATAAGATTAAGAAAGGGTAAGCATCTCGATTCAAAGCGTTTCAATCATGTAACTCACTTATCCGTCACCGTCACATATAGCGTGGGCCTGACACACCATAATGCTGATAACGGCTGCCGCAAAGGTATGGTTCAGCCTGTGTCTCTTGATGCAAGAGAAAAGCAATTTTTTAAAAATATGTTTTGTTGCCTTAAGACTCATAGTCGTAGAAGGTCAATGAAACCATAAATGACTTAAATTCTTACAAACAAACAAACAAACAAACAATAAGACCCATATTTGACGATTATATTTTCAATGTAAAGCAGAAACCAGTGTGAATTGAACGTGTTTAATTTATTATTTATCGCACTAGCAGCCCTAGATTTATCTATTTGATGATTTACGGAAATAGATTAGTTGTTTGCTATAATGCGGTCGTACAATAGGTTTTTATGCAACAAAAGTAATGCTTTGCAGCCAATAGCAATACCGATTTAAGACCAAAACAATACCAGTTTAACTATAAAATATAGATGATTTCACAATTCAAAACTGGCGTCCTTGCTATCAAGAAATTGAAAAGATGGTTTACAAGAGGTTTCCGTATGAAGTAATTTGTTGCAATTTGCATTTTGCTATTAACGTTTATTAAAGGCTATGCGTATATGTAAGTAGGTAGGTATATTATCTAGTGGGTAGGTTTCCCATTGTAAAAATGGCGACAATGGTCTTTCAAATTACCATTCATGAACGCATTTATGCGACATTTATGGACATTTCATTCCGTTTTTATCATGAGTTCCAGAATGCCTATGATCATCAATGCATTGTCGTCTACTCCTTTAAGGAACCACATTTAGATATCGTGTATAGCTGAAAGTGAATTCGCTTTCAAAGATGATCATCATAGATACTAGATGCAGCGATCCTCATGGCTCCATGCATCGAACTACCTTCCTATTATCAATTGACAATTCACAATAATCCACCGTGTCTTATAGAACCGTGCACTAAAAGGATAACCGTAATGATCAAGAAAATTTACCTACAAATTAAAGGATCGCTAAAGCGATTAATTCACGTCTTCTATCATATATCCGTGAAATGTGAAAATCTTAAATCCCGAATATCTTCTTATGGCAAAAACAATTGTCAAAGGATATTAGTGAATGGTAAGTTGCATCGTAAAATTTCATGGTTGTTGATATCGCCATTTCCGGTTGCGACCGCATCAAAGTTTATCAATAATTACCACACGTTTAACTACAGCTATTTCTGTGCTTCGATTTAACAATGTTTTTTTCTATTGCAAACTTTTTGGGAATATATGTAATTGCAAATAATGCATTGTTCGAAACATTCCAGCATGTATAAAATTTCTGGAAGCAAAAATCGTAATTGCCAAACCAATAATCGTCCTATCTTAAAAAAATTGGCATTTTCTGAAAGTTGAAAACACTAATTAACTTTCATAATAGACATGTTCTAATGAAATATTCGTCGCGTTGGGTTGAATTTTTTGTTTAACATAGACAATTTCGAAAAGATTTCAATTGCTTGTAAAATCCTTAATATTGGTTCTATAATCATAAAGATTGAGGCAGTTGTTGTCATAAAAAGCGCGAATTGCATCTTGAGATTTCATGTGTGTGGATGACTTATCTTCCGGTACGGAGCGCATTATTGTTTCAGCAGAAGCGAAATCGGCAGTGATTGTCATGATAGCGATATATATTTGTTTGCGTTGCAAGTTATGTCTCGTTGCTGTATGACTTTCTCCGTACGATCACCATTCATTTGTGACTGACAGTTCTAACAATACATATATTGTTAATTATCTGCTTCGAAGCGAATTTGTGCTCATTACATTTTAAACACAATTCCCACTGAGAGCAACTGAATTCAAAACCGAGTGACATAGTATAACTCTCGTTCATGAGGTCAGATAAGTTCCTCTGAAAGTCCGGTAATGAAAATATTATTTATTCTACCAAAACTTTGACAAACAAAGGTTCATCTTAAAATATGAATGATATAGTGAATGTTTTATTGATATCAACATTTACTGAACATTATGCCCTCCTTTGACCGTATCCCAGCAAATATTGAGGACGACCCAGAACGTCATGACTGTCAGTCAAACGAGGCCGAACAGCTGACCAATTCATCACATGCCGTGCATATTATATGATTGACCCAATGTATTTGATATAAGAGTTCCTTAAATTTATATATACCAAGCTTACAATAGGCTCAATCTTGCAAATAACTATACTCATGAAACGCAATGTCATCACTGACTAAACAATATAACATTTACTATCATTATAAATTCAGCTTTGAAGAGGTATTAATATAATACTAATCCATCTTTTCTTTGACGTAGAATTTGGTATTCGCTGTAAAATGCTAAAGTGGGGTGATGGATTATGGATGATGACTGTTCAATTGTGTTTGCCATTCTTTGGTCCTTGATTTGATGGTGCATTGCAATGAATATAGCTGAATGAAGAGGATTTATTTGGATTTTGTTGGTTTTCGTTGGATAATTTATACAATAACGGAGCCAGTACACCTGCCTGCAATAGAAGTAGGTATGACCAATTGTTTGGTCCCAGATCGTTAATCAGCAAGGAGCGGGATGTAATTTGATGGTTTACAGCTGTCTGGTCACGTTTGTGGTCCTTCCATATCAAATTAAGGCCTAGCTATGATTCACGACTTGATCATGGTAACCATGGTTACCATGGTAACCATGAACGCGTATGATTGATACAGAAAGCACAGTAAATGAGAAAGCTCAGTAAATGCAGTGACATGCTATAAACTGCTGCAGTACGGTGGGTTCAATGTCCGAATGCAGGTATGGCATCATAGCATCACCAGGGATGCAAATATAACGAAACATAAGCGACATTATATATGTTTTATTGAATTGCATAAGTCAATAATCACACCATCAAATATTCGCAAATATTATCAACAGTAAAGTTTCCACAGCAAACATTCATATAACACCACGTAGATAAACAAATTACGATTTTAAATTAACTTAACAACCGTAAGAGGTATATATATTACATCAATGACTGGTAATCAAGTCCAAGATAGCTTGCGAAAAGTGAAGAGTGTTCAAGACAATATTGCAGCAACATGCTTCACCTGTGAAAGATTCAACTGGATCTCATTCAACGCTAGGAATACAGATTATATTAACACGGATAATGCCGTTCCAAATAACACACTGATTGCAGGCGAGGAACTCTATTGAACAGATTATTTGGCTATTTTGCCATTTGCACCAATCTTGTCATTCAATCAAAGCAGTAAAATGTAATGATGATCTTCATACGCTCTCGATACAGGTGCGAAAAAAGATATATGCAGTGATAGAGAAGACTTGTCACTAACCGTTCAAATACCAAGGGACATGCAAAAAAGATATTTGATTATATCACTGCAGGGCGATTATTACCAATAGATACTGTTTCTCGGTGTTATGGCTTTGGTATGTAGATCAGTCTGCCATATAATGAAGTGTAAGTCACAGGAGTTTCTGATTAAATTCATGATAAATAATGACTTGTTTCCATTGCATCTCTCTGCCTGTGATGCATAGGATAAATAATATGCAACACATTTATGCCTTACTCATAATACTCGGAATTCACTATATTATTGATCCTCAGATGGCTGTATCAAGTGGGACACTCAAATTTCAGTTATTTTAGCCGAGCAAACCAAAACGGTCTCGGTCATGATCTATAAGTATAATTTATGTTCCATCGGTTTCTCTTTCAAGTTATGCTTATCAAAATCATCGTACCATTTGTATCGCTCCGAATCACGGAACATAAATTCCTTAGGAACGATTTATGCCACTGAGATAAATATTCTCCTTTTTTTTAAAAAAAAATGATACCTTATTTTAGCTTAAGCATATTTTTAGACACACTCACATTTTTAATATCGGTACAAACCTGGTTGTGTACGCATACAGGGTCTACCAGGAGTCTTGGGGCATCGCTTGAATAGCGCAAACGATCTTGACACAGGTGATGGCTAAACATCTGTCATTGTCAAGTTAATGACCCCCAAGGACCATGTCAATGCGACAGCGTGCATTAATTGAATTAGGATACTGGTCGTCTCATCTCACAGCTGCCTTAATATCCTCTTTTGTATGCTTCAGATGAGGGTACAACATGTTATAAAATAGCTGGTTGGATATCAGACTACTCCGTAGCAAATAGGCAAATGGAACTGAAGGCTGTGCTCTCAGTTACATGTAGCAAATAATGAGACCATGTAAAATTTGTAGTTTGATTACAAACAACTGATAACAAATAATACAATGTTAAGTGTACTTGGCTAGCTACAAATAAGTTCTCGGACTAATATTTTAGTGTTAGATAGTTTGTACTAATAATAACAATATAACTGACAGCTAATATTTTTATTTGGATCGGAAGTCTTGCACAAAGGGCAATAGTTATTAAATATGCCTACACACATTGTTTTTTTGATTTGCCGGAGTGTGTCTTACCACAAATTATTATGAACAATAACACCTAAATCAGCCCTGTATATCTATATATTGAATCTTCTATCCCTCAATTAGCTCTTCACGCCACCAAAGCGTTACCTAAGTCGTTATCAGGTTATGTATGGCACAATCCCAGAATGTAATAAACAACAAAATGATATCCCATGTGATAACACAATGTATTCAGCCTTATATCACAGCAAGTGTAACGTTACAAGAGCAAACTTAGCATTAATAGTATCTATGCTTCAATATACCTGATTAAACTATCGCGTCAGCTTTGCAGTCAAGTGTTTCATGAGATGAGGATTCTGCCCGGAAGCTGTGTCGATGAGTCGACCTGTATGGGAATTGTAGAACATACAAATTGACGCTAATTTTCCATAAGTTTATCGTCCATATTTTGACGATAAGCGTTAAAGAATGTATCATAATTACGCATAGAATCATACGTATATGTAAATCGATATTTTGGTGACATTCAAGCTTGAGGCGTTGCATACACTTCTTCCTGTATGCATTTGCATAAACACCCAACAGACAGACAGATATCCCAATTCTGTAGGTTTATTGCATACATTGGCGCATACAGTTATAATCACCAAAGATTACCATGAGCTAATGGCTATCGAATTCTCTCCTTATTAGGTGATAAATACAACCTTTGCCCGCTAGGATACATGGATGGATGAAAAGGGGGTATGAATGAGAACATTTTGGTTATTGTATAATTTATATATTAGCACAATGTTATTTGTTACAAATGCTTGTTAAATTCTTTGCATTTAAGTATAATTCAACATCTGACTTACTGTCAAGGTAGAGTTAATCATATGAGACATTGTCAAAACAACATAGGCATACCTATTGCTGACAGATAAAGCAACTGCATTTCACTTTCGTATTTCACTGGACAGTTACATGTTGAAGACAGTGACACATGATGCAATGAAGTGCTTGACACAGAGCCATGAATGTAAAACTTATTGAGAAAGAAATCTACAATTCAGATAAACGAATTTACTTGGGAAAGAAATGGATATGCTTTTTGTGTCTGGTATATCGCCATGTTTAATTTTATAAACACGAGGTCTTTAGAAAACAGGTATATATATCTAAATGTTCTTTCAGATTACTCTCTCAAATCAATAGACCATAGTTATTGAGATACTTCTTATGCATTGCAAACATTTTAATGTAATAATTGATTTGACTTGGGTGAATCAAGGGATTTAAAATATATTTTCAAATGTCGTTCATCATGCAATGAAATCAATTTGTACTTATTTCTATTTGTACTTAAATTCTATCACTGCGCTTAAACAAAACACATAAATTCACTTAATTGAACAACTTTTTCATTTTAATTGAACAACAAGTCGAGAGATCATCAAGAGCTTCTCCTCGACCGTCCAATCAAACACGGTACTGAACGAGTGGCAAATTTTCCAAGGCAACGACGCTGAATAAATGCTTCTCTGTCAAAAACAAATTCCTATATGTTGTATCCTGAAGGGATCTGACCAAGTATAGCAAGGTCACCGGGATATTAAACAATGTGGCTAATGTTATGTATATTGCACTGCTATTTCAAATGTCACTTGTTATTCAAGAAAGCGTGCTCACACGACCCAAACATGATTTGTATGATGTTATCAAGTGATGTACGATGACAACCAGGGGTTATTATGAGTTGAGAAACAATATGGTACACACTAATCGTGTGAAGAGTCGTAAGCTATTCTAATGTATGAGACGAAAACACACACAACATTTTTTTTTATCAATGTACTTGAAACCAGTGCGGTCAATGTACTTGAACCCTGCGGTGTTAAAGTCTTACCCAACAGACAGACAGATATCCCAATTCTGTAGGTTTATTGCATACATTGGCGCATACAGTTATAATCACCAAAGATTACCATGAGCTAATGGCTATCGAATTCTCTCCTTATTAGGTGATAAATACAACCTTTGCCCGCTAGGATACATGGATGAAAAGGGGGTATGAATGAGAACATTTTGGTTATTGTACAATTTATTAGTAGCACAATGTTATTTGTTACAAATGCTTGTTAATTCTTTGCATTTAAGTATAATTCAACATCTGACTTACTGTCAAGGTAGAGTTAATCATATGAGACCACCAAAACAACATAGGCATATCTATTGCTGACAGATAAAGCAACTGCTATATTTCACTTTCGTGTTACAAATGGACAGTGATGCAATGAAGTGCTTGACACAGAGCCATGAATGTAAACTTATTGAAAAAGAAATCTACAATTCAGATAAACGAATTTACTTGGGAAAGAAATGGATATGCTTTTTTGTGTCTGGTATATCGCCCATGTTTAATTTATAAACACGAGGTCTTTAGAAAACAGGTATATATCTAAAGGTTCTTTCAGATTACTCTCTCAAATCAATAGACCATAGTTATTGAGATACTTCTTATGCATTGCAAACATTTTAATGTAATGATTGACTTGGGTGAATCAAGGGATTTAAAAATATATTTTCAAATGTCGTTCATACTCAATGAAATCAATTTGTACTTAATATTCTATCACTGCGCTTAAACGGTTCATTTTAATTGAACAACAAGTCGAGAGATCATCAAGAGCTTCTCCTCGACCGTCCAATCAAACACGGTACTGAACGAGTGGCAAATTTTCCAAGGCAACGACGCTGAATAAATGCTTCTGTCAAAAACAAATTCCTATATGTTGTAATCCTGAAGGGATCTGACCAAGTATAGCAAGGTCACCTGGATATTAAACAATGTGGCTAATGTTGTTGTATATTTGCACTGCTATTATCAAATACTTGTTATTCAAGAAAGCGTCTCACGACCCAAACATGATTTGTATGATGTTATCAAGTGATGTACGATGACAACCAGGGGTTATTATGAGTTGAGAAACAATATCTACACAGAGTCGTGCCCTTCTATTGTGAAGGAGAAGGAAGAGAGTGATAAGCTGCACATATTCTGCTGGCTGAACCGCCATGTCTTGGTGGATGCATCCGGATATAAAATGTGAGCCATTTTTAACAACATTGGCGAGAGGGTGCGCCGACGCCATTTAACATCTCTAGTCGCCAAACAATGCGTCGATACACGAGTGTGTAGTAACATGTTGTTGCGTGAGCTATAAGCTATAAATAAATGCTAACACCAGTTAAAAACATCATGCACATACTGCTTTGGGCTTGTCTTGATACACTATAAAATACCACCGAAAGAGAATTAATCTTATAACATATTACTGATGTAGAGATGAACCCATTTCATCCAACTATCAAGTTCGTCTTAATGGCTGTTGTTATCTGTACCTCGAATGTAGGAGCTTGCAGCAGAAGGTGAAATAACTGTGGTCACGTGCTCAGCATGATTGGTTTATTCTGCTTGATATTATCACCATAACAGGCCCTTTCAGATCAACCATCATTATAGTTATGACAATACGGCTCCTAAATACAATTGCTTATTAATCTATTAACCTCGTTTGGTGGATATCTACCTGACCTCCAGGTGACATATAAGGACTGGCTGAAGGACCAACATGACTTATGACGTCAATCGAGTCCCTTGTTAACGGGTGGTCATGACTTGGGATATATGTCATGATTTTGGCAGCAAGAATTTATTTGTCTGTGCCGGACATTGATCATCATATAAAATGTCATTGTGAAGTGTCTTAGGACAAATTGTCGCAGAATATAACTAGAAATTATATTCCAAAGCTCAGAGTGTTGTTCATATCAATTTTGTATGAAAGTCATGACATATATAACCTTAAAATGTACATATTTGTAGTGAAAAAGTTCATACTACTTATTTTATTAATTGCGTGTGTGTGTATATATATATATATACTTCCAGACTGCGGTCTCGAAAACAAAGCTTGGTGCGTAAGTAAGCAAGCAAAGTTATGTTTATACCAACTTTTACTGAGAATTGTGCCCCTCATTTGTGATTATTCCAGTTGATAATGACGACGACCCTAATCTGCACGACTGTCTGCCAAACGAGAACATTCAGATGATAGATTCACTACATAGCGTACACGTGATATGGATTCACTAACCCCCATGTATTCAATTTCTTTAATTTATAAACATTAAACTTTCTATTTGCAATTGATAATTCTCATGAAACTCAATTTGATTACCTACTAATACATATAATATTCAATATCATTCCAACTTCCACAGTTTGAAATATAACTAATATAACAGCCGATTCATCTTCGTTTGTATTTTATGATGGTGTTTGCTCGGGGAAGAAGATAGTCTTGTTTATTTGCTAAAGGAAGTTGGAATCTACATAGTGAGTAGTTTATATCTCTGTGTGTTCTCTGTGTTTTAAAGATAATAAGCATGCTGACAGCCATAAAAAAACGTTCAAATGTTGGCAAACCTATAATAGTCAAGTGTCGACTACCTCCATTAATATTATTCCTTCATACGGGCGTGTTTGCTTGTGAGTGACTGGGAATCGTGCAGGGTTACCACATCCTGTAAATAAATGATAAATTGCGCTGTTAGAGATCATTGTCATACAGTGACAAATAATGAACGACAAATACTGTGAGTGTGAATAAGAAAGAAATAGATCGCACATACTGCAAAGCAATTTGAGTTGTTGATCTTCAAACAATATTTGAACATAAACAGTGCTTTGTAAAAAAATGCTGAAGCAAATCACCTCGGACCATTTATACGAACTGCCTTGAGTGCGCATTATCATATGACATGGATGGAAAGATAATTATCTTTAGGGGATCATTTACAGCTGATATAAAAACGAGCTGAGGCATCTAAATAGGCATACTGATATATTCATTGGAGGCTAATATATCTTGTTGATTACCAGCATTTATGTTGGGTTGCATATATTGAGATTAAATGGAGGCAATTTAATGTATTTCATCTTTAATATAGGTCGGTAAACACATAGTCGTATATACCTACCATAGCTACCAGGAGTTGTTGAGCACTACTTGAATAGGGCGCAACTAGACGCAAACGGTGAAGACATGTGTAACTGTTTAACGCCCCAATTCTCTGTTTGATATCAATGCACCATAGGAAACACAATTGCATTAGGAGTCTTATCGCCTAATCCTCCACCAGCTTTAATATCCTCCTTTGTATGCAAAAAAAACCCCCAGCTGTTTGGCGAAAATTAATTTAATCAAACGTGTGATGCATGAATGTGATACCAAGACACAGGAACATTTTTGATACATGTGCAGAACCAGAAAGTCGGCACATACTATTCGTGGTATCGTAAGGGATCATTCATAAGCATCTATTATCCTAATTACATTGCCTCTCCAGGGCAGATTTGTGTAATGATAATGATTTCATTTGATGCAAAACCCTACCTAGACAACTGGCAGTTAAGTCAGATTAATAATCAAAATTGTTTTCTGATAAGCTAAGGGTGTCTAAAAACAAATTAATTCAAAGAACTACTTAATAAGCAAACAAAGCATTAACATATCAAACGAAATGAGACTGTACTGTTTATTGAAGTTATATTGAGTCGTTTTCTGCAATTAAGATTGAAAGTATCTTCGATCCTTGTAAAGGCGACTAACGTCCACAAGGCTATACCTATGACATTATCAGGTGATGTATGGCGCGAACACTTGTTATAATAAGCTTCAAATGATATTGCAGATGATAACACAATATGTTCAGGCTTACATTATAGCAAGTGGTGAAGAGAATAATAAGGGTAGAGAAACGCGACACGTATAAGGTGTTTGCGTCATGAGCGAAATGGTGCCACTATAAAGGAGGAATCCTTGGATGATCTCATCAAAATATCATTATGATCCATATGATTTAAGTTACCAATATGATAACGTGTTCAGGCGTTGTTTGTCGGATGCAATCACCATAAAAAGCCTGGTCAGATCAACCATGATTATCGTCATTGAGCTGCGGCTGTTTCAAGATGTATGTTCTTCGCTGGTGACGTGTATGGCTGACCAATAATAAATGACTGACGGGCCTATATAACATGACGTCATTACGGTCTCGTCGTTTCCAGGTTACAAGGAGCTAAGCTGATTATATCATGGTATCCGGACTGATATCATTATTAGCCGCCTCTGATAAATGACATGTTACAGTTAATATCCCGATATAGAAATAGACTTATTGATAAGTGTATGTAAAAATTCATAGGATGTGGCACTGAAATGGACGACAGCAATAATGAATGTTGTTACCATTACGATCGTGTTATTAAAGTTTGCTTTGTGCTCCGTTGATAGAGCAGTATACATAATAGCTAAACTTCTCCAGCATCATCAATTTTACAACACACAGATTGTGAGTGCAACCATCGAGGTTTATCAAACTAAAGGAATAAAACAATTAAGAGATTTTGACTGACAATAAGCTTTAAAAACACCAGTTATAATCATCGTATGCCCCCACGGCTCAGAGTAAATGCGTCGATGATTGGCGCCTTCAAGATGAGGGATATCTTGCCGCCAGAAAACATAATTACCATTTGTATTATTTTTAATCCAATGTAAAAACATTCTGATCAGTAACACTAACACTAACCTTTATTATTGCGATGTGAAGCGCTTATTTTTGTTGCCGCGTTTTCCCCTATAATTTCCCTTCAATAATAATAATACAATGGCGTCGTCCTGGTATAATGATGTAACCCGATAAAACAAGTGTAATCTAACTACACTGACATAAATCAACGGAATTTCTTACGCATTCGTTTTTCGTGTGCTCCTCAAGCGCTATCCATCAATGGATTCACAAAAAATTACAGATATATCATTTTTGCTGTAATAGAGGTATCACACTGGATACATCTAACAATAAAACGGAGATATTGCGGGGAGGGGCTGCTGTGTGAAGCGCAGATAAAGTCAT
>CM067351.1:3600654-3895654 GCA_034190875.2 Urechis unicinctus | reverse complement strand
GCTATCGTAACGCTAACCGCAGTTGCTGATATGTTTTGTGCCGAATATGTTACGATGCGTCGCATCGTGTCGGCGTTGTAAAGTAGTGAATATAGTAAGCGCTAATTCTCCTTCATCGCCGTGTCCTCCTTTAAACATCAGTTATCGAATGGCGATTAATGCTTGTCCTGCATTTCACCGCGGCTAATATTTGGGGACTTATCATTATCTCTACAACAAGAGATTCCCTTTATGTGTTGGATTCGATAAATCCTCTTACTGTAGCAACTCGCGCTCTGGTCAACCAGCGCACGATGTTGGTGATAATAGTTATAGGCAACATATTACAGAAGAAACTACCTCAGTCTGATTCTTTGATATGCATCTCACAGTCATGTTCGGTTATGCTTTGCCTGGTAAAACTAAATTGACTATATCATTGGCGCTCAATCTTGTAGAGAAAATGCTGACAACCAACGAGGTAGTCCAAAGCACAAAAAAACCGTCATATGAAAATGGGGGAGATGGGTGTGGGGTAATGTGGTGAGGTTATCAACTGTGTGGGGTGGAATCAGTAATGTAATGCTAGCTTGTATCTCATTTAGTACGGCCCACTTTATGCGTTTCCGTAGTGGTCGTGATAGGGCCTAGCAATGTGATATTTGTGTTGGGATGGGATGGTGTAGGACACCTTTCGCTTTTATCTTAGCTATGCCGCTCCGAGCACCGTATTGGTGGTGGCGTGGGAAGGCGATAGCAGGGTGTGGTGAGGTGATGCAGGGTGTGGTGAGGGGATACAGGGTGTGGTAACTACGATCATATATACTGTTATCAACTCATACCGCAGCATTTGTTGATTATAATGATTAATGATGTGAAACAGTTCATAAGTGTTGTGAATAAAAATGTTTACATCATAATGTACCATAACATGCTTTAGTTAACCAGAGTTCCCTTGGAATTTCATGCTTACATCCAGCGAGTCTGATGGAAGGTTATCCATGTAATCAGGAGTTGCGAATTGCGTAGCACACACTACAACAATAAGTAGCCTGGAACAGATGCTGAAAAGGATTCAATAGCTTGACAGACAAAAACAAAACCAAGAAATTGTTTTATTGCTTATCCAAGTCCGCCATTTGCTACTGGATGGTTATTGCAGCTGCTGATGCTAGCTATTTATGTTTTATCGTTGAACAATTATTTTGATATTCAGATGAATGCCAGCCAGACGTCATCCGCATGCGGGAATGATACTTTGATAAGCGTCATCGTTGATGATGATGTGAACTTCATTGGAGGATGAGTTTATACCGATGGCATCACTCCATACCGTATAGTAACTAGAATAACATAGAACATTTGACATCTGATTATGACAATACTAGAACCAGCTAAGACACCATCAAGAGCGTATGCCGTCGTTGGTCAGAAAGGTCACAACGAGACGTTGATTAAGGCCCAATATTAGCAAAATGGCCAGTGTAAAATGACATCAGTTACATCAGTTGAGTTGTTACCTCATATTCACTGTCTACTTGACCGCAAATATATCTCTATATACCTGCTTGCGATTAATTAGAAAAGGATTGCACAAAAGCTAAAAGCCTACAACTCTACCTTTAGATGGTCATCATCGTTCAATAATCGACGATGAAATCAAAGTATTTACTCTGTACAAGTATATTACCTCTGTGAACATTGATAAAACCAGCGGCCAGGTCATTTTTGTGCTTAAGGACTGGAAAAGAAAGAGGCAATATCATGCATTGCATTTTGAGAATAACTTTGCTGAATTCAAGAATATTACCATTTGAGTGATGTCAATATGTGATAACAAGGGGTCGACGTCGTGTGAGCGATATTCAACAAATGATAGCCTTCCTGGAGCAATTGATGATCATGCTGCTAAAATCCAACATAGATAAAATAGCCGGTTCAACCATCTCCGTGTATGGGTGAATCCAAATATATATCTGAGTATGGTAACCGGCCGTGCCGTGATATGATCTAACAGCAATGCCTCGGCATTAAGCTTATCAGACCTTTACATGCCTGCGTGAAGGTGGCCGTGCAAAGTGTATTACCCACGCCAACCGAGCTAACTTGAATTAAAATGAGTCAGTGAAAACTACGTTCACGTTAGGAACTATACTTGAACAAACCTACCCATTATTTATTTCATTCTGCCATATCTCAGTTGTGAAATTGTTTAGCGCATTACGCAAAACCTCGTAGGTTAACACTTGTAGTTTGGTTTAAAAAGCCTATAAAAATTAAGAAATAATGCACACCAACAAAACCAGGATGTAATCGATGTTACGTGCAATGATATGTCATTGATGTCGTGCGTGTGATGACTCAAGCAGTTTCTAGAACATTTGGCCTGTGATAAGGTATTGCTTCTTCTTAAACACTACGCCTATGAGCAATAGTGAAAATATCGGCATCATTCTGGAGTATCGAATTTGCTCATAGAATCATTTAATCAGTACAGCTCCGATTCACTTAGTGAACGATGCGTCATGAAAAACCTTCTATTAACAATCTACTGTCACTACTGTACACAGTTGTTCATATTGTCCAAGCACATTCAAAATAATAAGCGACGTTTCAATTAAGAAGGCTTAATATAGACAAGGTCCTGTTTTATTAATCTAATTCTGCATGTCACACATACTACTATCCAATGCAGCGAGCCTCAGTTTGCATGTTTAGCAACCATTGATAACAAAGCCCAATTTCCCGTCGACATTACCACAAGGCCACTGTACTCAGATTGGATCATATTGAATATAACTGCAATTAATGTGAATAATGAAACTGAATGGCGGTATCATTGGCTAGGTTGATTTCTCTATATACAGGGTGTTTGAGAACAAGGACGTATGCTTATCTCCCACGCAATTATAGATATGCGTGGATCTTTACATATTGTACAAGTAATCTACAGTTGACGATTTTGCCATCGCCATTGTTAATTATGGAAAATATTGCACAATCTTAATTCAAGCAATAAGCAAAATTATCGTGATATAATCGAGGGATGAGAGACAGAGAGAGACTGAGAGAGATAAAAAGGAATAAAGAAAGAAAGAGAAAAGAAGAGATAAAAAAAAAGAAAGAGGGAAAGAAAGAAAGAAGAGAGACGATTTTCATAATTGATTGGTTGCAGCTATGACTTGTAAACTTGCTTCTGTCACCATAGACTACCATTCATTGGAAACATTTAGTTATAAAGGTTGAATAAGGTCGGCATATTATATACCTATGTAAAATTGGAAAAGTTGGTAATTTGTTAAACCAATATCGACAGAATTATCGAATGCAATCTTCAGGGCCTTACTGTTTACCTAAATTGAACGATTATTATTTGTGGGACCGAAAACTATCGTATTGTCATCATGTTGTACCGGATAAATAACTGTAAAACCATTATGTGCCTATCACACACACACACACACAACACACACACACACACACACACACACACACACACACACACACACACACACACACACACACACACACACACACACACACACACACACACAGACACACACACACACATATACACACACATACACACACATACATATACAGACACATACACACAGACACACACATACACACATATATATATATATAAATACATATTTATATATATATATATATATATATACATATAAATATATTTATATATATATATATATATTTATATACAGATGTATACATATATGTATGTTTATATATAAGTACGTATAAACATATATATATATGTATCTATATATATATATATATATATATATATATATATATATATATATATATATATATATATATATATATGTGTGTGTGTGTGTGTGTGTGTGTGTGTGTGTGTGTGTGTGTGTGTGTGTGTGTGTGTGTGTGTGTGTGTGTGTGTGTGTGTGTGTGTGTGTGTGTGTGTGTGTGATGGGCACATCATGGTTTCACAGCATTATCCGGTATTACATAATGAGAATAGAATAGTTTTCGGTCCTTCAAATAATCATCGATCAATGTAGATAAACATTAAAGACCTGCAGATGGCATTCGATAATTCTGTCGAATATGGTTAAGCAAATTGCCAACTATTCCAATTTTACATAGGTATATAATATGCCGACACTTATTCAACCTTTATTACTCACGTCAATGTACAAACAAACCCAGAGTTGATTACAAGTTGCGTGCTAATTGGTGCATATTTCATTTTCAATGTTGCCAATGAATGGTAGTCTGTGTTGACAGATGCAAGTTTTTGAATCATAGCTGCAATCAATCAATTATGAAAACCGTCTCTCTTCTTTCTTTCTTTCCCTCTTTTCTTTTTTTCTTTCTCTCTTCTTTTCTTTTCTCTTTCTTTCTTTATTTCTTTCTATCTCTCTCAGTCTCGCTCTCTCTGTTTCTCTTACCTCGATTACGTCACGATTCTGCGCTTATTGCTTGAATTAAAGTTGTACAATATTCTCCGTAATTAACAATGGCAATGGCAAAATCGTCAACTGTAGATTACTTGTACAATATGTAAAGATCCACGCATATCTATAATTGCGTGCGAGATAAGTATGTTGCGATGTAGCTATATGGAATTTTGCTTACTTGCATACGTCCTTGTTCTCTGACACCCTCTGTGTACATAGAGAAATCAACCTAGCCAATGATACCTCCATTCAGTTTCATTATTCAAATTCATTGCAGTTATATTCAATATGATCCAATCTGAGTACAGTGGCCTTGTGGTAATGTCGACGGCAAATTGGGCTTTGCTAACAATGGTTACTAAACATGCAAACTGAGGCTCGCGGCATTGGATAGTAGTATGTGTGACATGCAGAATTAGATTAATAAAACAGGACCTTGTCTATATTAAGCCTTCTTGATTGAAACGTCGTTTCTTATTTTGAATTTGCTAGGATAATATGAACAACTGTTTACAGTAGTGACAATAGATTGTTAAAAGAAGGTTTTTAAAGACGCATCGTTCACTAAGTGAATCGAAGCTGTACTGATTAAATGATTCTATGAGCAAATTCGATACTGCAGAATGATGCCGATATTTTCTCTATTGCGCATAGGCGTAGTGTATAAGAGGAAGCAATACCTTATCACAGGCCAAATGTTCTAGAAACTGCTTGAGTCATCACACGCACGACAACATTGACATATCATTGCACCTAATATCGATTACATCCTGGTTTTGTTGGTGTGCATTATTTCTTTACTTTTATAGGCTTATTAAACCAAACTACAAGTGTTAAATTACAAGGGTTTGCGTAATGCGCTTAACAATTTCACAACTGAGATATGGCAGAATAAAATAAATAATGGGTAGGTTTGTTCAAGTATAGTTCCTAAAGTGAACGTAGTTTTCACTGACTCATTTAATTCAAGTTAGCTCGGTTGGCGTGGGTAATACACTTTGCACGGCCACCTTCACGCAGGCATGTAAAGGTCTGATAAGCTTAATGCCGAGACATTGCTGTTAGATCATATCACGGCACGGCCGGTTATCATACTCAGATATATATTTGGATTCACCCATTCACGGAGATTGGTTGAACCGGCTATTTTATCTATGTTGGATTTTAGCAGCATGATCATCAATTGCTCCAAGAAGGCTATCATTTGTTGAATATCGCTCACACGACGTCGACCCCTTGTTATCACATATTGACATCACTCAAATGGTAATATTCCTGATTTCAGCAAAGTTATTCTCAAAATGCAATGCATGATATTGCCTCTTTCTTTTCCAGTCCTTAAGCACAAAAATGATCTTGCCGCTGGTTTTATCAATGTTCACAGAGGTAATATACTTGTACAGAGTAAATACTTTGATTTCATCGTCGATTATTGAACGATGATGACCATCTAAAGGTAGAGTTGTAGGCTTTTAGCTTTTGTGCAATCCTTTTCTAATTAATCGCAAGCAGGTATATAGAGATATATTTGCGGTCAAGTAGACAGTGAATATGAGGTAACAACTCAACTGATGTAACTGATGTAATTTTACACTGGCCATTTTGCTAATATTGGACCTTAATCGACGTCTCGTTGTGACCTTTCTGACCAACGACCGCATACGCTCTTGATGGTGTCTTAGCTGGTTCTAGTATTGTCATAATCAGATGTCGAATGTTCTATGTTATTCTAGTTACTATATGGTATGGAGTGATGCCATCGGTATAAACTCATCCTCCAATGAAGTTCACAACATCATCAACGAAGACGCTTATCAAAGTTTCACTTCTGCATGCGGCTGACGTCTGGCTGGCATTCATCTGTATATCAAGATAATTGCTCAACGATAGAACATAAATAGCTAGCATCAGCAGCTGCAATAACCATCCAGTAGCAAATGGCTGACTTGGATAAGCAATAAAACAATTTCATGGTTTTGTTTTTGGTCCGTCAAGCTATTGAATCCTTTTCAGCATCTGTTCCAGGCTACTTAAAAATCGATACAGCAAACCATCGCGCTGTAATTGAAGAAGGAACTACACAATGAGATTAAAGCCGGTATCATATTTTAGATCTCGTCCCCACCCTGCATCACCTCACCACACCCGGCTATCGTCTTCCCACGCCACCACCAATACGATGCTCGGAGCGGCATAGCTAAGATAAAAGCGAAAGATGTCTTACGCCATTCCATCCAAACACAAATATCACATCGCTAGGCCCTATCACGACCACTACGGTAACGCGTAAAATGGGCCGTACTAAATGAGATAAAAGCAAGCATTACATTGCCGAATAACCTCACCACATTACCCACACCCCATCTCCCCCATTTTCATATGACGGTTGGTTTGTGCTTTGGATTGCCTCGTTGGTTGTCAGCTTTTTCTCTACAAGATTGAGCGCCAATGATATAGTCAATTTAGTTTTACCAGGCAAAGAATAGCCGAACATGGACTGTGAGGTACATATCAAAGAATCAGACTGAGGTAGTTTCTACTGTAATATGTTGCCTATAACTATTATCACCAACATCGTGCGCTGGTTGACCAGAGCGCGAGTTGCTACAGTAAGAGGATTTATCGAATCCAACTCATTAGGAGAATCTCTTGTTGTAGAGATAATGATAAGTCCCCAAATATTAGCCGCGGTGAAATGCAGGACAAGCATTAATCGCCATTCGATAATTGATGTTTAAAGGAGGACACACTATGAAGAAGAATTAGCGCTTATTATATTCACTACTCTACAATTATAAACGCCGACACGATGCGACGCATAATAACATGTTAAGCTCAAAACATACAAGCAACTGCGATTAGCGTTACGATAGCCAAACAAAGAGGATGTATACATCCCAGCCAAAATCAAAACTTTTAAAGCAAACGGTTCATACGTAAACAGAGAAACATTTATGCAGCATTACCATTACCGCTGACTAAATGTTTATGGATGCGACACATTTATACCAGCCATTAATCACTTGACCGGATACCCTTCCTGCCGCGTTCCACGTGCCTCCTCTTAACCTAATTAAACCTTATTTAATCAACATTTCATTTCGTAGAAAGCAAGACAGCTTCATTGAGTCGCACGTAATAACCTGAGCCTGTATGAAATGTAGTCAGCTCAAAAGAAAGGATGATTTAAGGAGACGTGCAGGGTATATTATGACTGGCTATATTATAACACATCATCTAAATAATATGATTTACAACGACGACTTTGTCTCAAGTTATTACTCTGTGTCTCGCGATAGGGACAGTTTTATTGCTTCTAATGTCGCTATGGGTATTCTATGACTGGCCATTGATTGAATGTGTCACTACTCGTCATGTTAAAGGATACAGTTTTTCCATGTACGAGTTCATTGCAGTGTTAAACTTGTATGCATGTGAGGAAAATAGCCAGGACTGGAGAGCTATATATGATCATATTGCTGAACATAACGCACAATCCTCGAGTTATGATAAATAAAGAATGCTGGCATTAAATGCTCACTGTTAATATGTAATTGTTGCTGGTCTTATGATGAGAATAATCTAAAATTATCAAGATGTCATATGATTGTATTCGTTCACTTCGGTGTAAATGAGTATATTGATATTGTACATGAATATATTTTATAAGATTTAGTACAATAAATGACACCATGTCTGACTAAACGCCGATACTTTGTTAATCTCATAAATGTCTATAATGTCATTCTCGGTGATACAATGGTTGTTTTGAATCTCATAAAATGGTGCGAATCTCTAATGTCATTCTGTTCTCCTTGCCCTGTATTTCGTCGTTCTACTCTAACATGCATGGTTATAGCAAATCCTTCGAAGTTCTTTGCATCATTAATAACCCGTTCACCGGAAATTTCGTTGGTGCGAATGCATGGTTTATAGACAGGCATTGTTTCTGCTAGACTGTTCTCCTTGCCCTGTATACACAAGATCGTTCTACTCTAACATGCATTCTCATATAGCAAATCCTTCGACACGTTCTTTGCATCATTAATAACCCGTTCGTACCGGAAATTTCGTTGATACAGCAATACATACAACATATATATATATGTGCCGTGTTTAGGGAGGACGAAAACTGTCAGAGAAACCAAATATTTCCTCGGATATTCAATATCAGCTACTTTGTAGCTGGTCGATGCAGTGCGAATATATATATATATATATATATATATATATATATATATATATATATATATATATATATATATATATATATATATATATATATATATATATATATATATATATATATATATATATATATATATATAATATATATATATGTTCCTTATTCCTCTGAAGACACGTAACGCAGACAGAATATGCTCCTGGCGCAAATTTGATGTTAGACCCTGACTTGAAGTCATAATATAGTAAATGGTATCTAAGTATATGGTCTTCATATATAGATAGGCTTTGCTGAAATCGACCAAATGCCAATCATGACTTGATTGATGGTATCTAAGTCTAGCTTCAGTATAGATATTCAACACCAAATGCCACATATGCCGTCTAGCCAGTATTCATGTCAGTATGGTTTCCTGACAGCTGCTTTTACGATCAAAGCATTTGATAGAATGTGCTATTGCTTAATGCTGTAATCCTATACTAATAACGGCGCCCTATGACTAAGTATCGTATCTCACAAAATATGCACGTTCGCACATATTGTGTCAATGTATCTCAACAATTAACTGCCGCACTACATTCGTTACGGGCCACGGTGAGCAACAGCTTCAGCAAAGTATCCTAATCGGATGATTCACTTGTCTGCAAAGCTCACACGATGGATTAATCAGGTCTATTTGAAGCATAGCTTGTATTAATGCCAAGTGTGCTCTTTATATTATTATCATGTGTGATAATCCTAGAAGCTAACTGGTGAGACATTTACAGTACTTCACCGTGGGAGAAAGTTTTGCTCTTATGTACAAGCTCTATGAAGAGAGCATGAATCCAAACGTATGACCATCGTTAGGGTGGTATAAGGGATTATCGCTGCCGGTCTTGTCACCATCTCCTAAGAACAACTTGTATGTATATTCATCAATGAGTATATGTCTATGTTGGGTATGTTACTGATATGTGCGATTCATCACCAGCCGGCTAAAAGAAAAATATAACAGTTCGAGCTTATACCAGGAGAAAGATACTAGCTTCCGAAAACAAAGAAACTTTTATGACGTCATCTGTTATTTTGGCTTATCAATCATTTATTATGCGACACTCAGTCATTAACGTCTCATGAGACAGCTACATTCAGGAGTCGCAGCGCAATAACCATAATCATGGTTGATCTGACCAGGCTTGTTTATGGTGATTACATCTGACATAGTACATCAATCATTCCTGGTAGATGACCTCCATGAGTTGTCGCCTGGTTTACTATCCCTTTTTGTACAGTATTGCGGTACATACATTCAGGGTTAAAGACTAGCTATATATCTTTTCGAAGCTCCAAAATGAGTAAGATTGTTCCACAAACCGGGACTAACCCTTTGTTTCTGCCTGAATATATGCTTTAGATTTATGTTCTGGCTTTCTAATAAAACATTGCATTAAATTATATGGTTGATGATATCGACAATGATGATGATCACTGACGCACTTCCTTCGAAGCGCCGAATTACTGATAACCTCTGCACTCAGTACGTATATCCCTTATGCGTGTAACGTTACACGACTGTATTGTAAAGTTAATCTTCTCTCATACTCTCCACTTGCTGTGATATAAGGCTGAATACATTGTGTTATCAAGTTTATTACATTATGTTATTGTGCCATACGTCACATGATAACGACATAAATGCCGTTTTGGTGGCGTGAAGTGCTAATTGAGGGAGAGAAGATTAAATATATAGATATACAGGGCTGTTTTATGTGTCATTATTTATATTCTATCAAACAAATTGCGAAGGCATTATTTAATAACTATTGCCCTTTGCGCAAGAAGAGTTTCGATCCAAATGAAAATTGGAGCTGTCAGTATTATTGTTAATATTGTACAAAACTGCATTGACGTTATCAATGACAAAATAGTCATGTACGTATGATTACGTATACTAATGAATGATCACATAGAGCCTAAAAAACACATTTGCTCTGCAAAGGAAATATTATCAATGATCGCACAGGATGCAATGAATAACATACATCCTGGTTATGGATCCGTGGCAAAACTGTGTTATTTATCCTATGAATCACCGGCAGAGAGATGCAATGGGAACTAGGTATTATTTAGCATGAATTTAATATGAAACTACTGTGACTTAGACTTAATTATATGGCAGACTTATCTAGGTACCAAAGCCATGATACAGAGGAACAGTATCTATTGGTAATAATCGCTCTGCAGTGATATGATCAAATATCTTTATTAACATGTACCATGCTATTTGAATGGTTTGTTGACAATTCTTCTCTATAGCCTGCATATAGCGTTTGTCGCACCTGTATTGAGAGCGTTTGAAGGTTATCATTACATTTTTTCTGCTTTGAATGGATAACAAGATTGGCAAAAAATGGCAAAATAGACAAATAATCTGTTCAATTGAGTTTCTCGACTGCAATCAGTGTGTTATTTGGAATGGCATTATTAGTGTTAATATAATCTGTATTCGTGAAACACGGTTCTGCTAGATTGTCTGGAACACTCTTTACTTTTGGCAAGCTATCTTGGACTTGATTACCTATCATTGGTGTAATATATATGCATCTAATCGTAATTTGTTTTTCTAAGTGGTGTTACATTAATGTTTTCTCTTGAACCGTTAATGTTGAAAATATTTGCGAATATTGATGGCGTGATTATTGACTTAAACGCTGATAACACACTTAATTTGGTCAAGGTGACCACTGTGTAACATCAGAGTACATCTTGAATGTAAAAGTCATCGCTCAAGCACTGAATAATACAATTCCATACAACAAATATAATGTCGCTTATCTTTCGTTATATTTGCTTCCTTCGTGATGGTATGATGCCATTCCTGGTTCAGGATTATTGAACCCGCCGTACTGCAGCTGTTTATAGCATGTCACTGCATTTAATGAGCTTATTGCTTTGTGTATCAGTCATTTGAGTTCATGATTACCTTTGTTACAATGGTTACCATGGTTGTGTCGTGAATCATAGCTTGACCTTAATTGGATATGGCAGGACCAATTACGTGACCAGACAGCTGTTAACCATCAAATTACATCCATCTCCTTGCAGATCAACGATCTGGGTCCAAACACATTATCATACCTTCTTCTTCTACTCCGTTATTGTATAAGTTATCCAACCAAAACAAAAAAATCAACAGAAATCTTCTTTTTATTCAGCTATATTCATAAAAGTGCAATAGCACATCAAGGACAAAATTATGGAAAATACAATTAAATAGTCATCATCCATCACCTCCTTTAGCATTTTACAGCGAATACCACAATGTACGCAGTGAATACCAACGAAGATGGATTATTGTTATATTAATACCTCTTCAAAGCTGAATTTATAATGATAGTAAATGTTATATTGGTTAGTCAGTGATGACATTGAGTTTCATGAGTATAGTTATTTGCAAGATTGAGGCTATTGTTAGTTTGTAAGGAACTCATATTTAATACGGTCAATCATATAATATGCACGGCATGTGATGAATTCGGCAGCTGCTTGGTCTCGTTTGACTAACAGTCATGAAGATTTAGGTCGTCTTCAATATTTGCTGGGATACGATCAAAGGAAGCAATAATGTTCAGTAAATGTTGATATCAATAAAACATTCACTATATTATTCACATTTCAAGATGCACTATTGCTTGTCATAGTTTGTGTACAATTGATAATATTTTCACAAGTATACCACACGAACTAGACTTATGATATGCCACTCGGTTTTTAATTCAGTTGCTCTTAGTGGGAATTGTGTTTAAAATGTAGTGAATACAAATTCGCTTCGAAGCGGATAATCAACAATACTTATATATGTACTATTACAGCTGTCATTCACATGTGAATGGTGATCGTACGAAGTAAGTCATACAGCAACAAGACATAACTTGCGATAACAGAGGGTGGACGAGCATTTAACATAAATAGGCGTAAACATGTGGGTGCCTCTGGTCAATTACAGCTACAAGCAAGTTACGCTGCATGTAGTTCTAATCATTTCCTGCCATACAAAGCTATTCAGCTCACACATGTGCTGTGTATGGACATTTACCGATTGATTTCAATTTACACGGAATTGAACTGTACTGCACGCTCATATTGTCATAATATCCTATACTTTGGAGCCACCTTGGCTGCTCTAATCAACACCCCCCCCCCCAAGCACTGTTGCTCGATATCTGACAATACCCAGAACCCCTCTGTCCCCCACCAAGGTTTCTTCCAAGGTGAAATATCGCAAAGAAATCAAATATCTAGAAGTTCTTATCGTGAGTAATTATTTTTTTTTATTTCAATTGGATCTACTGTATGAACTTGGCGACGAGCATTATTACGACACGATAAATAAGAAAAATTAGTTTTACATCCTCTATGATTACAAAATCTTCCTTTTAGTGCCCGGTTCTATAGGACACGGTGGATTATTGTGAATTGTCAATTGATATTAGGAAGGTAGTTCGATGCATGGAGCCATGAGGATTGCTGCATCCAATATCTATGATGATCATCTTGGAAAGCGAATTCACTTTCAGCTATCGTGATGGGTTATATGCAGAATGCGATATCAACACAAGGTTTCATAATGAGGTCCCTTCAAAGAGTAGACGACAATGCTTTAATAAACATAGGCATTCTGGAACTCATGATAAAAACGGAATGAAATGTGCATAAATGTCGCATAACAGAAATAAATGCGTTCATGAACGGTATTTTGAAAGAACATTGTCGCCATTTTTACAATGGGAAACCTACCCACTAGAAAATATTCCTACCTACCTACACATACGCATAGCCGAAAATAAACGTTAATATTAATATGCAAATTTGTGTATAATAATTGTGACAAATTACTTTAATATGGATAGCTCTTGTATATCGTTGTGTGTTGCATAGCAAGGAGAGCAATTTTAAATTGTGAAATAATCCTTAATTGTACGCTAAACTGGTATTGCTATGGTCTTAAATCGGAATTGCAATTGGCATCAAAGCATTACTTTTGTTGCATAAAGACCAATTGCACGACCGCATTATAGCAAACAACAAATCTATTTCCGTAAATCATCAAATAGATAAATCAGTGGATAACTTTAATGCCAAGCCGTATGCACTTGTGCCGTATGCTAGTGCGATAAAGAACAAATTATACGCGTTAATTTCTCTTTGACTGATCTCTGCATTTCATTGAAAATATTATTGTCAAATATGGGTCTTAAACCAATAAAGCTTATTTCACTATTGAAGTCCAAAAGCGCTTTTCTCTTGTATCATGAGACATACGCAAACATAGGCTGAACCATGTTGTTGCGGCAGCTGATATCAAAATTACCAACAGTCCCAGTGACGCGGTGTGTCAGGCCAATGTTATATGTGACGGTGTTGGATAATTGAATTATATGATTGAAACGCTTTGAATCGAGATGCTTACTCCTTCTAAATCTTACCATCCGGTATACCAATGCAACATACATCTCATTGATTCGTTCGTGACACTTATTGATTTATAGTTATTTACTATTGCAGTCGATTGACATTTGTCTGCACAATGTCAATCGACGAGTCACTGCCTATTTCATACGTATAAGGGTCGCCATAGCATTTTCATTTATAAACAGCATATAATGGACCTATTGCCAAGAATGATGCACAGCTCATACACAAGGTATGATGAGCAGCACTCGATTCACGATCATTCAATGCATACGTTCTTTGTTAACAAAGTGAGGGATTTATAAACTGTCTATAAACAATGACACAAAAGCTTCTATTCGTAGAAGGATGTCATGTTCCCGGGGGTCATGTTATCCTTTGATAAAGCAATAAAGCTCTCTTTGCAGTTAATGTGATTGATGTGATCGATGCACAACAGTGATCATCTATCATAGCATCAGACACATGGCGTCTTCCAAGACTAGACAAAGGGATGGTCTTTTTAAAAACCAACACGGGGTTATCAATATGTATCGTAGACAGCTTTGTACAGATATTCACTGGGCACTTTCCGAAAGCTAACACATAGCATATTAATATCTCTTTGCAAAGAGTGATTGTTGCAGAGACTTCTGAGAGAGGTTATTCGTGAACCATATCAAACAGGCCAATCTGATGCAAAGGCTCGTTATGAATCCTGTAAAACCTATGACAATCTTAAATTAATGTTTTCACACATTCACCGATTGGTTTTTATCTGAATAAGGACAGTTTCTACAATATGTTATCTATCAGCTGCCGGTTTCTAAGCTAATATGGATGACATATCTGATATCATGAGGTAACCATCTATGCTACTGGTCAAAAGGAATATTGACTTATCTGTCGATCATTATTAATCACCCAATGGTCAGCCATAAAAACATCACTAGTGAAGAACATAAATCATAACGCAGCTACCTTCAGGAGTCGCAACATTTTTATCAATCTCATATTAAGACACCAGGGTTTCATTTCAATGCATATCTTAAGAATAGGGTTGTATTAAACATTTTAGTTAATTACATATCAATAAAATCAGTCAGGGGTTCATTCTAATTTTGCTTATTCAAAAGTCATAGCTTCTTAGCTATTCGTATTGTACCACATCCCAGAGGAAACCATGGAATACATTTGTGTAAGTGTACCTTCTATCGGCTACCTCTCACAGCCGTCGGTCCAACCCTAAACACAATATCTGCGCTCTATCATATTAAGATTCGTACGCGTACAAGCTTCATACCGTTGGTGATAAAAAAAATTTCTGATTTGTACAGGACTTTGTCCCGCAACCACAGCACAGGTGCAATAGCCTTTTTAGACTTTTACAAATAGATCTACGTGGTATGATAGCTCGTCACGTGTCAAGTATCGAAATGGCATTAATTCAAGAGTCGGAAAAACGGCATTAACTTGCATTATTGACAGCATTATGCTTTTCTAAGATGGATGATATGTCATTCGTGGGCGAAAATGTACTAATTTCCGTCACACTTGGTATATGAGGTGCTTTGATGATAGGCAATCATATCAAAGTAAATAACAGGTAATGATAATAATAATTATTATAATAGGCTATTTATTCTACTCCTCTATTTGGTAAGCTTATGGGTAATTGAAAATTGTGTTATATAGCCTTTTGACAGCTTTGCGTAATATGGCATGATTAAGAAAAATAGAATTGAGCAATGGATTACGATTTCATATGGGAACTTGTATGCAAAGTACAAGGTAAAACAAAATAGAATACAGTTTTAAAGATGAAGCGTGAAAGACAAATTAAACCCCGGGCTTCTTAATACCTCAACCTGAAGGCATTTAAGTATCTCACGTGCTATATTTGTCAGGCACATAATACTAGTCATTTCATATGGAGTCCGTGCTGGTAATGTTGGCACTGTGAACACGGATTTGGTTAACAAATCGTGGTTTTATTGAATAATACAATGCGTGTAAAATCGCTTGTGCAACCTGATATGTTTTATTTAATTAGCTCCCATTATCACACATGTAATTATATGGTTCCTAACAGGCAATAATTGGAAATGTTAGGAATAGTGCTACCTTCGGCTTGCTGCTTATACATGATTTAGTGCGGAAAATATCCCCATCCATTCTTCCTCGTCAACCCTGCTTCCCAACGACCCATATTATTTATAGTCAGGTGCATATAGACTCTGGCAATATGGATGGAATAATAAGCAAAAATAGATGCGGATCGCGAATGCATACGCGGAGACCCATCCAATCCACCCCACACATAAACACATGAACAATCTGGGCAATGTAATGGACGTTTTCGTTACGAAATATTATTGCAGTCGAAAATATCCATGGTGACAGTGGTGCTGTTCAATTATCAAAGCATGCACTCATTGAATTTTTATTTGTAAAAGTTACTTCGGCTTTTGATTCTTTATGAGTGGATCAAAGCCAGAAAGGTTGGACATGGATATAGCCATCAACATAACACATGTCTTGTATGATTACAAACCATTTAGCTATAAATATTTTTATTGCATGAAAAGTCAACAATATAACCCAAGGTAAAACAAATGGATGGATATGTGTCATTTCTGTATCTTTCCATAATCATAATAACGTCAAATGGTGCAATATTGCGCACATGCCTGATGTTATTGTCATTTTATCGTTGTTCTATACCACTATTGTCGTAAATATATCGTTGCAAATATGCACGTAAATAGACATTGTCAAATAAATACTTTTTATCATAGGCATCAAAGCAAATGCATATTTGAACATACAAGCATTAACAATAAATTGTGCGATTGCTTACATTGGACGGTACGTGAATTACATACCAAATACCACGTGGTAGACGCTACTAGATATCCGAAACAGTAAACGGGAAGAGCAAGAGCGACAATACCAAAATATGACAAAACGCATGCATAACAACGTTACACGGGCGCTACTGATTAGCATATTTTGTACACGCCTTGTTCGAGAAGTTTAAGGTAAATTTTCACACTCCCTTCTTGTAAAATAAGGTTTATCTAATCATTGAGATTTTGACTACAGTATGATAAGATGACTGTACAGATTCATACGTTATTTGAAGCAGCACAAACATCTATTCGATTTTCTATTTGGAAGGAAAAGCTAACGGCAAAGGCTAGATGGTATCTCATGGACATCATTTCGATTATCACAATATCGTCATCGTTTTCTTTCTCATCCATGCTGCAGTTCCATGGAAGATTTATTGTTGATCGTTATTTGGAAGATAACGTAATTGCTTGGACAAATGCATTGAAGTATACCAGTGTAGCTTTTCAAGAATTATATAGGATAGCAAATAGAATTTGTATTTGTGCATCCTCGTATTGTATGACGCCCTTGATATTGCACAGCAATGAATAAAAATAATTAAAATGGAAAAACTTCAATCAGGGGTCGAATACCATTAACAATCCACAAAGAGCAAGGCCTATTCACACTGCTTTTCTTTTGACACTTTTGTAAGAATCTTGCCAACAATCCAGTAGTATAGTTGTACAAGAACGATTATCTGTCAAATATTGTCCTTCAATCAACTTATACAACTACGCGTGAGGACCATCGTCCGTGGAGAAGGATCAAAAACCGAGTACTAGCCACAGTTCCCATGGGTACAGCAGCACTAGCAAAGCTGACATAAATCTGGAGAAACAAGTACAAATCCCCTAATCTTATATGCTTACTATGTGCATGAGTACCCTTAGCAATTACTGCTGAACTAGAAAGGCAATAGCCAAGCTGCCGAAATGAATTGCTTGTTAGGAATGCTTAATATAACCCACACGGACCAAGTCAAAAATGATGAAGTTTGAAGCTTCAAACAAAACACAAATCTTATGTAGAGGTAATAAATACACAAAGCAAGATCTGAATTATACTCATCATGACCTTGGGATAGAATACGGGGTAGAAAACGCGGCTAGACAGTTCCATTATAGGCTAGGACATTACAGCGGATCCGGTTCTCATATATTAATATGTGTGTAAATATACACATAACTAATCTTATATGTATGCATATATATGTATATATACAAACAAACATATACCGATGCATATATATATATATATATATATATATATATATATATATATATATATATATATATATATATATATATATATACATATATATATAATCTATATATATATATATCTATATATATATATATCTATATATATATATATATATATAATATATACAATATATATATATATACACATATATATATATATATATATATATATATGTATATATATATATATATATATATATATATATATATATATATATATATATATATATATATATATATATATATATATTTACATATATATTCTATATATATATATATATCTTATATATATATATATATATATATATATATATATATATATATATATATATATATATATATATATATATATATATATAAACTGGTGTCTTATATTGGTACTGCATTCATCCTTTAATTATTCAGTCGCCGAGTTTTCATTATATGATTGGGTATGGATTAGCAGCACCCGTCTCCCTTGATGGTACGCATGAACATTCTAATGTCGTAAATTGCCTACTTAGTATGCACATAATGCTTCCAAGGCTTTACAGACACATGCTAGTTAGTAGCCATAACCTGGAAATTGAGGCAATATATCACGATATAATGACGCTGAGAACCTGCCATTTCTACCAAGAAAGGAGCATTCTTGTCCCCTCACAAAGAAGGTCTCCATTTCTTGCGTCGATGCTGTTGACCTCTGCATAATTGCTAGGCCCACTGTTTCAACCCTAACGCACTGCAAAACCAGAGTTTATCCTTATTGCAAAAGTCTGGTGAAATCGTGATGGAGAGAGTGAGTGAATGAATGAGTACGTGCATGGGTGAGTATGTGAGTAATGAGTGATTGATTGAATGAGCAAGTGTTGGAGTAAGCGAATAAGCGAATGCAGTGGTTAGTGAGTCTGTGTGTATTTTTTATTGTATGAATGAAGACCATTGTAACTCTTTTTCGATTTGAAAATTGACTGCCGATTCCGTTAATTGGTTTACTTTCAGATTGTTTAACCCCGTTCACACCAGGCTTACAACCGAGTTGCGACCGCCAAATGGCCTCTGCTCGCCCGCGCTCACATTGGTTAGCACTTGGGTTACAAGTTGGTGTTTATACGGTCTCCATGATCTCCAGAACCATCTCTCTTGGTCTCTATTACTCTCCATCTCTCTCCATCGGTCTCATAGAAGTTTGCCAGAGTACGGAACTGTTCAAAACACTCGCAAAGGTTGTGCGACCAGTGACCAAAACCATGATCAGTATCATCATCAGTCGTAATAAGCTGACACAAGCTTCAACCCACTATCAACTCGGTATCAAGAACGTTATAGACTCGCAAGCGGCTCGCCATGTGGTTGCGTCAATGATCGCAAATCTGTAGGAATATTTGACTCGCAAACTATTGCGAGCATTATGGCCAGCGTAATGCGAGCCTATTGTAAACCCATAACGACCGCATGCGTGATTAAAGGGATCAAAATCCGCCCAATGACGAGGCTTCCCGTGACCAGTGGCGACTCATCTTACGACCACACGTTGTCAATATAAACAAAGAGTCACCGCTCCCAACATCACTCGACGATATTTACACACAACAAGTACGTGTATTGTGACCGCATCGTTGTTCGAGGTGTAAAGAAAGGAAAAGGCAAGGACAAAAAGAGCACCAGCACCAGCAGACAGGAGAGCCTGTCCCCAGTCCAACTGCCTGCACACGAGCCTCCCCAACAGAACTAAGACCAGCCCAGCCCTCGCAGTCCTACTTACATCCCTAATCGAGGAGGCAATGGCTGATTACCACCTGGCCAGGGATGATGAAAAAGACGAGGAACAGGACATCGAGCCTCCTGCCATGCATTTCAAGGCTGACAAAAAGAAGTGTCCATCTCACACCCGAGCAGAAGGAGGCCGTGATTGACTTCATTAAGGGTCACCAGGCGATTTATTCCATCAGGAAGGGGGAGCTCAGACAGACAAACCTGAAGCAGGGAGCTTGTCAGGCTCATACACTTGGCGTTCCAGTATAAGACCCCTAGCTCTGGTACCGAAACAAGCAGACGCAGCTGGACAAGCTGAAGACCAGCACGGAGAAGAATGGCGCCGGTGACAGGCAGCGGTGGCAGTAGGAGAAGCCACAATTCCCGATCGAGCACATCTGCAAGAAGGTCATCAGACGTGAGTTTAGGACCCTGGATGACCAGATGCTCACAGCCTGCCTCCTAGTCACAGAAGACCACAGCCAGCCGTGGATCACAGGCAGCCGCTGCCAGGCCCCTCCAGGCAGTTATCAGCAGAACTCACTGGCTCCAAGAGCAACACCCCCATGGGCAGGCAAGGACGTGAGATGACCTGATGGCAACACTGGCCAGATTGCAAAAACACAAGTACTCTAATGAAGGAGATGAGAGGAGGAGGATTAGTGCCAGACAATGTGGAAAGTGTTCAGTGTTTTCACGTTTTAACGTTTTACTTTGTTCGTTATTGTAAATAATGTTTTGTTGATTATCTTTTATCTTGTGTGCTTTCAATTTATTCACAAAATTGAGTAGTGGCCCCTTACAAAACACATTTTGAAAATATACGAGGAGCCTGGTACATAACAGTCACACAGCACTTCCACCTGTTTGCCATAATCACAAATGCATTTTATACAACACGCCTGCCTCAGGTCATAGTTGTTGATCAGTTCTTCCTGGGTCATTCCTCTCTTGGACAATGGTTCGGTATCTTGTCCATCTTCTTCTTCCAGAGGTTCAAGAGGTGGAGGGCCAAGTGTGCCGTTCTCCAAGCGCTCTTTCAGGTCAGATGCATTAAATATTTGAGCACGATCAACTATTGAATTTGTAGTCACGATCAACAAGCGCTAGGTGGATTACGGAATAGCAATTCTCGAAGACACACCAATACGCGCTCCCAGGCTGTGCCATTAAACAGATTTTGACGGGTTTTCCAGCCAGAACACCAATGGCATGAGGCACTTGCCACTTCCTCTCAAATTCTGTGGCGACCTCCTTCCACTCTGCAGGTGTGGAAGGTGTCTTGATGACTTCACCCCTGTAGGCATTGATAGTAACCTGTCACACTTGTGGCACAAATTGCTGAATGGCAGACTTGCTAGCTCTGTAGCTATAGTTTATGCTTGGATACTTGTCACCAGTGGCAAGATGCCTCAGGATGAGTGCCAGTTTAAGCCCTGGGCACTATGAGGGTCGGTAGTTGGTACCTTCTTCTGTGATGTGGGTCTCCATCCTCTCAAGTATTTCATCAAAGAGGTATACAGGCATCCTCGTGCAGTTTTTGAAGATGTTATTTAGGCTGTGTTTCTGCCTCTCTTCTTCTGTCAGCCAGCATCTGATCCAAACAACTGTCGGGGTCGCCTTCTCTTTCGCCTTCTTTGGATCTCCCTCCTGGGGCTAAGATGTATTGGAGGGTAACCTAATGTTGAATCTGGGCCTCGTTCTGGATCATAAAAGCCAAGAGTACATAATCCATGCCAGGTTCCATGTTGTCTATAGCGTGGCATATGGAAAATTGCTATGGTCGCATTTATGTATTTACGTTTTTGACGGTCAGTTGGCCAAAGTAGCCTTAACTCCCATATAAAGTCTTGAACAGGTTACCTAAGTAACAATAAAGTCTCAAGTATGCTCCTACGTATCGTAATGGTGTTGCAATTCGATCGCGTACACTCACAGCGATTGCCGATGGTTGCAACGCTCGCCATCGGGCTCGTACAGCACTCTCAATGTGGATGCAAGTCGATCTCTAATGGCTACATAGGGCTCATAGATACGCTTATAGACTCGTCGACTAGATGCGACTCCGTGAAGACCCGATTGAGACCTATGAGACCAATGCAAGTGGTCGGAATCAAGTTGCAATGAGAATAGATAATTTGTGGTTTTCAGTCACGATTCTGTCGCAATTGAGGTTTGGTGTAAGCGCAAATAAGCGATCTAAGTAGGATACGGCCGCTACCTGTGCGAGGGACCAAAATTTCGCGATCGCTCTGGATGGTCGTATCAGGGTCGCGGTTTGATGTAAGCAGGGCATCAGTCTTGCAGTAAAACCATTTAAGTGTACACAACAAATATGCTCACTTCGACATTTCTACGCAGGTATAAGGGAACACAAGCCACAGCATCGTTTTGAGAATATGATATACAAGGTACATTGTGGTATTTTGTACAATTCTTTTTTTGGTAGCGGTTAATGTCTCAGAAACATGCTAATCTTGATAAGTGAATTAAGGGCGAGAATAGAAGTTTGCATCTAGAGCTGATACATGATGGCTATCCCACAGACACAGATCCATATGGGGCATGATCATACAATTGCCTGACTGAGGTTTATTTGGTGTTGCATATTGGGATCATATATTTCGAGAGACAACGCGCAAATGTCTGGTAATTGGTAGAATGTCGGCATCAGTTTTCGGCGCAATGTTAACGTACAGCACAAGCGCTAAAACAATATTCCACGTTCATGGGCAACCACAATTCCTGTATGTCTTGCGTCAAAGACGAATGTCAACAACACTTTTCGGATTCTGAGCGTGTAAAGTTTACATCGTTTTATACCTAAACATTCAATCAAATTGCGTTTATTGCTAAGAAGATTGCTCTACAGAAATATGAGAAGGTCATATATAATCTGTATTTTGTGCTTTGCTGTTGACATATCTTTCAGCTAAGCAGCCGGAAGAAATCACTACATATCTTCGGATGATTTGTGTAACTTTTCTGATATCAATGCTCTGCATTTGAAATCGCTTTGCCACACGGGTACACAAGAATGAATCGATATAAACATGGGGTGCGCTGAACACATCATAGCTATGATTCACGTATCTCTAGGTATTTCCTACCTAATGTTCTACAAAGCATAGATATAGTAATCACTGTATCAAATAGAGTCAATCATTTGTTCTTCTTGCAGAATGTTATGCATGAATATGTGGTGTCGGAGAGACAACAACAAAGAAAACACAATAAGCACCTTGTGTCGCTGTGCGAGATGTAACCCACAAGCGATCACAATTTGTGAATGGGACACGAGCCCACAAATATAATTAAGCTTTGCCAAAGAAAGCTCAAGAAAACAAGATCCGTCGCGCAATAATTTTTAAATGATAAATATTACGAAATGGTCCGGATTAGAGCCGATCCGCACGCAATTTACCCAAAACACCTTAATAGTCGTTGTACAGCTGCAGATAAGAGTGCGTAACAAGCCTTTTTTATTATTGAAAATGTTTACTTCAAGGATTAAACAAACCAACCTTTGATATATTACAGTTAAGCTATGAATTTGCTAGCTTAAAGTGCACTATTTGTAATTACAAACGTTTAATTTACTGCTCCTCAAATATAACCATAATATTAAATGACCAACAAAGAAGGTCTGTGTACGTACCGCAGCTCATTCTTCGTCGCTGTAGTTTTGCATAATAGCACAAAATCTAACTAACATTACCATACTGCAAAAGGTGAATTGATGGCTTCGTTAAAGTCTGATTAATGCAATAGCTCATATCACATAGAATCAATCAAAAATTGTGAGAAGAGCAAGAAATAGGCAACAGATATCACTAAGATGCCACTATTCCTCTACACAAACAAACATTGAGCAAAATACAGCATACTCAAGCATAGCTAACTGGAACTTTTTTCAGCAGAGGCTCTTAAAAATTTGAGTTTGTCACGACTATCCAATGATTTAGTACGTTTTTCAACAGATACAACATAATAGACGATCAGTGAAGTTTTTATGCACCCGATATAATGCATATCGGAAGGCAAGCCGCAAAATGTAAAACGCCTAGTCATGTCATTAAAATGTGGCCAGTTACGTCAGCTTGGGGTGTGATACCTACTGACCAACCTGAATTGTAATCATTCTGACCTAGTCTCATAGAACAGCATTGCCGTCAATATAGTGCCGAGTGAAAGAGTGAACATGTCCTGGATAAAGAGCCGTCATGAGATCCTACTGCAGGTAGGATAACTTATGAATATACCGGATCAGACAATACTAAGGTGGTCATTGTCTGCATCGGTCAGCCCTCTTGGTGGGGACCATACGCTTAACCTCCAAAAGCACCACAGATCGTCATCCTAGTTAGTTACTATTCAATTGCACAGAACGGTCGTTCTGTACGTTGCCAAAAAGCGTCATGACAGAAATTATCAACCAGTTGGCACGGCTCAACCGAGAGTTGCTAAGTATCAATTTAAGCGCCTCCTCATTCAATATGTATGGAATCTTTAAGCATGTTCATTGTGTCTAGTTTATCCTTACATATCAGGAATGGCAGACTGAAATAAAATATCCTTACATAGATTCGACAGCAAAGGTCGCTGGGTGATTGATCGAATCCAAACTGCTTTTATCGGCGTAGACACACTTTGGCATTTCAGAAAGCGATATGCAGAGCTTCAAAACACATTTATGGTATATTTGTAACATAGAGTTTGTAAAAGGCACACAGCAGCATGAAGGCTTGATTGGTTTGTAACCTTCAGTACTTAAGAAAACATTTGAACGTCATACAAAACGAGACGATTGTCAAATACAGTTACAACCTTATATGCGGCTTAGCATGCACGCATATGCAAGGCGACAGGTAATCAATGTTGGTCCCTATGTCACAGATTTGATGATAGCAAAATGCACCGTTTTCTGTTCCATAGTATATATTGCTCAGACACACACGGCCAAAATGATTTTAGTGCTAATATATTTGTAATTCAATGCTTACTCACATCTTTAATCAAAATTAAGTCTTCAAATGTCGCATTAAAGGACTCAAAGGTCACTGAGAGGAGGTGACCATTTTGCTGATATGAAAAAGTCTCTTTGTTCGTCTACATTATAAGATACGAATCGTCCGGATTCGTCATCGCCGACATGGGTCAGCATAAAATAGGTTGAGTTCCAAATCTTGATCGACTAGGGACTTCACCAGAGTTTAAACATGTTTGCGCACAGAAAGAATCTTACTTCAATGTAACAGGTATAAAGCATGCATTCTATGATTGTGTTATGAACGACTGAGAATTGTTACTACTGAAGGTACGCGGGATCTGTACCCTTTAACCCCGCCATTGCATCACCTTGATCCCACCGCTTATCCACCCTATCTGATCCCTAATGTGACGGCACCTTATTTCCTGCAGAGATATCACATTAATCCCCCGTCATAATTTCACACAAACTCCCGTCGTGACATCACTCTAAGTCCCATTGTGACCGGAATTAAATAGTTTTTCACTTCGTTTATGTTTGTCAAGTGTATATATCTTGGTATTTTATTCTAGTCTTGGCTTTTTCGAACACCGCAGCATAGTTCTGGTACAATATTTAGTGCATTCCTATGTGCAGCCGTATGGTAAGAAAATATGAACTTGCAAACAGACGGACAGACACAAATTATATACGTTAACGCATTGTCCTTTAGATCTTCTAAACATGTATGTAACATGGTTATTCTTCTAAGGATTGAAGTGGAAGTATGGTATCAAATTTAAAATAAAGGCCCGCAAGTGAACATGGAGTTTTTATCTTGCATAGGCCTGGTATCTGTATGTTATTTGGTTATTACCTAATAATCGATTATCTGCACAATAATGATACAGCTGCGTATACATATGTCATTCAACATGTCATGTGAACAGGGCTTGGACAATATTTGCGCAATTAATTCCAGTTTGCAAAGCAAACAGTCGCTTAGGTATCATCCGCCTTGATTTGACTATAATGTTTTGCCACATAAAAGGGGCACCATTCCCATACCCTTACACACACGAAATATAATCATTATTTTATAGCTCCTTATAAATAAACTATATTAGAGTACGTGAGCAATAAAATCGTTCAAGACAGGAACCAGTCAAAATGCCCGTTATGAACGAACACAATAGCATTCGATCTTTAAGAGCCTTTGATCAGTTGAGCATTGTACGCTGGACAAACGGATAAAATGAAATGATTGTTTTCCTTCATATTCGTCTTGTAGTATCAGTTGATGATATCAATCAGGTCTGTCTAATAATCAACAAGTGGTAATCAATAAACTTCATCGATTAAGACGATAACAAATGATGCAATGTCAGTACCAAATTGTAATGATAGAATATCAAACATGGTTTTTCTTCTAAGGAATGAAGTGGAAGTATGGTATCTAATGTAAAATAAGGCCGGATTCAACTGACGCCTTTTCCAAGCCCAAAACGCAGGTGATTTTTCAAAATTCCGGACATTATTCGTTAGCTGTTTTGCAACAAACACTCTATAACTAGTAAATGAGGAAGATGGTAATTATTGCGTTCGAGTTAGGAAGCTTGTGCTTAGGGGTCTTTTGAATAAAACAAGTATATCAGGAGGTTTAAACTTCTGATTAATGACTATAGTGTCCGCATTCACACACATTATCGGCGAAGCATGACAAAAGCTTGTAATATTGGATACCGATTGGTATGGAGCAATGGCAACGTTTTTACCATTTGGGAACCGCTTTGCTGGTTGGTCGTATTGCACAGTAATGTCCTTTCGGCATAACACCCGTTGCTGGAGTATTTTTTCGACAACTTCCCCTACGTAGTGCACTGATCCATGAGCATGGTAATGGTCTGTTTCATAGTAATATCACAAAAACTCTAATTTGATTTATTCTTGGAAAAAGCCAGGCTGACAGAATACAAAATCACAGTTAAGTCGTCCGGGCAAAGCCTTACACCTGCTCCCTATATCGGCTAACCTATTGAGTCCTTGGTGTCATAGCCTCCGATATAGCTCAATGCATCTTTTGTGCAAAGGAACTATTAGGGGGTACATTTGAAACATTTCGTCATGTGGTTATTACCAAATATAAATTACGCCGCAGTATACCAATAACACAATTGTCGTTATCACTGGGACGTGCGGTTTCAGCTATTAACGCATTGCGCTTGAAGAAGAAGAACACATGTGCATTGGCTTTGGTCGATATATATCACTCACACCGCACTGTGGCGGACATGTGGCGTTAATGTCAATCATATTTCTGCAAACACAGGTTATTATCTATTGTTTACGGTGCATTATGTGCATGCATGACTCTTTAAGCTTCGTCCATCTAATGACGGACACTGTAACCTCTTGACACATGTTCTGTTTTATATATGTCCATTCGAGAACAATGTTGTGTTAAACCTATGATCGGTGTTTGAAGATGTTTATAACGTGACGGTCACGGTAAAGCAGCCTTATGTTATAACCAATACCATTTTGAGATACCAGCGACTTCATCAAACTGGCAAATGCTAACATATGCATTACTGGTCCTAATGCTGTACCATGCAGGGCATCCGTATTCAGATTGACTAGGGCTTGGTAGGGCTCAATCATGGTTTATTCCACGATTAGTGATGAAGCATTCTCACTGCGTTATTCGTACAGCACAACAAGGTAAGCATCAGATGCAGCAATGTTGAAAGTCGTAGATTTTCGACTATGACATTTGTTTTCGGGCTAAATCGTTCAGATAATCATTTATTCAATGGCATCGGAGTGGACTCCCTCATTGCCGTAAAGGCAGGACGTTGCGACTGCAATAATATCTAATGATCGGTCTCTGATATCATGATAACTGATCAACATATTGAATAGTAAACTCATCCTGCAGATCGATGCTATCATAAACACGGCTATATGCTCACGAATCGTACCGGAACATTTTAATAACTGATTTACTCGACCAATAATAATCTCATTATTTACGTTTACTATCTCAGGGCTCTCAAATATTGCTCACACAAACAACATAGCGAAAGGAACTGATCTACAAGCAGTTAGTTAGTTAATGCAGTTCTTTCCACAACGACCCTAGGGTGTCAGTTTGTTACTAAATCAGTTATAAAACTACAAGTTGTATCGAGTGCGGTAATCTTTCAATGGCAATATAGGAGTACGTTTGAGTCAACAGTAAATTTTAATGTGCATTCGTCCAGCTAGTGATGAATACATATTTAGACCTAATTAGAAGTTACATATATGCCATGTTTTTGGCATTGATGTGTAATATGTAACATACAGCTGAAATGACGGTCGGGTTTTAAAGAAGCGATCGACGCATTATAGCAAGTTAAAAGTTCCAATTGTTTTGCCATTGATTTATTGTTGACATAGAGTTCTTCAGTAAAACAAATGGAACCCGGTTTATGAATCCAAAGGGTTCTGTGTGACGCCTCATGAGAGCATGTTTATCTTGATATGCTTTATCAATGGCAGTATGCAATGCCCATGCATCAATCATTAATATATTTGATTATCTGAACAAATATCATATAATATATAATACGCTCATTGTAAGCCGCATGACGTGTGGTTTCCGATAGCAGTTGTACATCGGTATGTATAAATAGTACATTTTTGTTTTTGAATTTGGTCTAAAATAGTCTTCAAAGGTCACGGTGCCGGGTCGATGACCGCCATACGACACGGCATGTGCACTCCGATGATATGAAGCCGTTAATATGTATGATACACACAGGAAATGTATTTTCAATTATTGCTTTTTGGTCTGCCCACATTTTGATTGCCGGGTAGATTATTTTGATATTTCAACTGTTGTCGTTTTGATGTTAGCTTTTGATATGTATATTAGTGGGCGATCATGCAAATGAATGTGCTTTGTTAGTAACACGACAGTTTATCAATCTGGTTCATTCTTAACCTTTACACGAATAAAATGTAAATGTTGTTCTTTGGGTAATCTAATTTAGAATCTGACATGAATTGAAATAGTAGATATCAGCTCATTGCTTTGAATTTCAGTCTTTTCAATAAGATCTTTTACACAGACATTCGCTTTTCCTCATGCTTCGTCTGTGGGGAGGTGATTAACTACACGATACATCGCGATCTACCCAGGGCTGTGTATGCCGACCCGATTACAGTGCATAATAAGTTTCTAGGATAGCCATTGATATTTTCCACGCTATCTAAGTTATGACATTATAAGACATATAAGCGATTGAGATTGGGTACCTAAATAAACGCTTAACTTAATCATTTGCGATGAGTTAATTGCACTTTATCGCATATATATTGCATTTAATAAGTAGTCAGAGAGCGCTTTTGGTCAAATCGACTAATCGTAAGTCTCAATTAATGGCGTATATAAATCAGAGCAGATATGTGTTTCGGATCGCTAATGAAGATGAGACGACGAGATGGTCCCACGCACCGGGACAGGCAATACACATTCTACTAACAACAGTTCAAAGTATTTTGTCAAAATCGCTGGATTGGTTCGGCTTTTTTTTAATTGTAGTACCATAGTGCATCTTCCCAGCGATTGTCACACAGTGGTTATCTATGTGGCAATTTGTAGGCTGAGTGTCATATTAATCTCCTACTTTCGGTCTCACACGAGCCCCTGGCGATTATCGCGGCCCCAATCAGAAACAAATTTCTATTCGCTACACACACATACACACATACACACAAACAAATGGACCTACATGCAGGCACGCACACACACACGCACCCACACACACACATACACATATTTTTATATAATGATATATAAAATAAATATATATGTATATATGTATATATATATATATAAATATATATATGTATTTATATTCATATATATGCTTATATAAATATATATATATATAATATGTATAGATATATATGAACATTATTATGAATATTTATTGATACATATACATAGTTATATACATTTATATCAATATGAATATATTATATAAGTAAACATATATATACACATATATATATATATATTTATATGCAGATTCATATATGTTTGTGCGTGTGTATATATATATATACACTTATCAATATATGTGTATATACAAATAGATATAAAAATATATATACATATATATATATATGTAAATATATATATATATAAATAGCAATATGTATATATATATATGTTTATATATATACGAATATATATATATATAAATATATGTCTATATATATATGTATATATATATAAATATATATACTTATATATATATATTTATAAGAGGGCGAAATATAAAACATGAAATGCGAGGGAATGTATTAATTTTAGCACAACTATGAATCCTACTTAAGTTTGTTGATTTTCTGTATGAAGTAATGTCTTACCCTACGAGCACCAATCGGCGCTTGCAACGTCAGATACAGTCTAGTATCATTTTGGTCACGAACGTTGCATAGGAGCACGTTTATTTGTTAAAGCGAGAGTGCTCATTTGTAGTCAATTGTATGCGCGTTAAGATCCCGTGTTCAATAATTGAGAGCTACCGATGTTGAATATTGATGCGCATGTCGCATTTACCATCACTATATATATATACACCGCCTACCACTTTCAATACAAGGTTTATGTTTACGGATCTGTCTACATATCTGTCTGGTCACGCCTGTTAACAAGTTCTTTCTCCTTGTTTGGCCAAGGGGAAGGTACTTGTCGCATTGCTATCTAATATGATAAATTATTCCGCACGGTCGCATTGGCTAGGTATCTATACAAACTCAGCAACTCCCGATTCAGAACATAATACAAAACGGCGTCACAGTTTGATAGCTGAAGAGTATCTTCCTTAACAAGCTTAATTTTACAATTGAGTTTACTGTATTGTACAGTTTCTTATGGAGCTTTTGGGTCAGCAAATGGGAGAAGTGTAAGTGTCTCGCGCATTTATTTGTACGAAACTCGTACAATCATTTCATAGTAGAAGTAGATGAGTCCATAAATGATCAAATTAGTCACGATATCACTCCATAGCTCAACTGATTCCGAGTATGTCAGGGCAATATTATATTCATGCAGTCAGTGACCACTGTCCGACAACTCTCTATGCTACTCGATATCAACTGGAACACCAGTATGCATATGTATGTTGCGCACGTGGAGCACGACATTATGCCGGCATACTGCGGTGGTAATTTTGACAGTAGTCATTTCACAGTATTTTGTTGCATGAATTATCAACCTTAGGCGGCAACTGACAATTATCAAACAAACGGCTTGATGTTTTAAGCAGCGACAGTGAGTTCTTTCATTGCATGTGCAGCGAAAATACTACCTCACGCATATACAAGCTGAATTCAGTAGATGTATTATATTGATAGCAAAATCAATTGCCTAAACACTTCGATGTGAAGTAATTATTTTCTGTTATAAAAATTAACTTCATCCATATCTACCCAAAAGGGCTCCGGGGCTTGCATTACCGTATAGCCATCCGAATTCATCAATTTCTTGAAAATAGTATATTTTATGGCTTAAGAAGCAAAATTTTAGTATATGGTATATCTAAGACTTCTGGTTGTTACGCGTCCTCTGTGTCTGTGTGTATGTATTCATTCATAGAAGCACAAACTAATTTGCTGGTGATATGGAACGCTGCATTATATTCCCGAATACATGGTTTTGTCCATGCGTAGCTGTTCATAACCTACGTTGTAGTTAGTGAAGGTGGTAAGTTAGTGATAAAATGTCATACGGACATTGGATCCGTCTTCAAACAACACTAGGCATCTCTGTTGGATCCATACATAAAGTACCTCGTCGTAAATCAATTATTGCCCAAGATTTTCGTCCCACTATATAAACATAAATTATGAAAATCATGAACTTGTTATGTTGAAAGGCCATGCCGCCTCCAACCACGCGTTGACGGTATGATACGCATTACATCATGAGTTGGAGCAAATGTCGGAGAGTAGCTATACTTCACTCCTAATATATATTCAACTTTGGAGTACTTTAGGTTACAATCATTTAGGCTCGATTCCAGCGATAACCATATCTGAAATATGAAATATTTATAATTTCATTTGAGGGCACACCCATTCACTCATTCGTCGTCTTATCATTGACGCCGCATCGCCTTCATCAGCAAAATATCATCGCCACTTTGAATCGCCTTGCAGCTTTTCATTTTAGTTGCGGATGAATAATGCAATCACTCAATCAGGTAGACTTATCGCGATAGTTGTCATCATCATCATCATCATCATCATCATCATCATCATCATCATCACCAAATTAAAATTATAATATTGACACATTAGTTTGAATGGTGACAAATAACATTGCAGTAAATATTCGTGCGATTTCTACCAAACATATTTGCTAAATATTATTGTCTAACCGAATCGCAGTGAGTTGATCAATGATAAATTGATGTCCCGGAGTTGTTGTTGAGAAGTATCTCATTAAAGCACATGGCTCATTCTATTCCACACATGGCTCATTCTATATAAACGTTTAAAAAGCAGGGACATATTGAGTGGTCCAGGCATCTTATGTGGGGTTGTTTGACGAAGAGCCAATCAAAAAAAGAAGCTTTACTACAGGAGCCGGTTTTGTTGATTGACGTTTCTCACGTGATAAATACCGCATTCAATTAACTGCCCTTTATACAACTATGAAGAAGACTAGATGAAATCAAACATGATCATTTATGTCATTAGGTCAGTGGTATTTGATAGCTTACCTGTTTCAGCGTCTGTGTATGATGTGTTGGGCGTTTTAATTGAGTAATTTAGAGACTAGATTAAAACAGGATGCTCTACATAGATTAGACTGAAGGCTTTATACCCTATAAACAGGAAATAAACCGGATGACGACGGTGTAACGATTGCCGGGTCCATCGATTGGGTTAATCCTTAAGAGCTTGCAGCCTACATGGGATCTTATTAAAGGTCCGCGGTATATGTGCAGCTACAAGGACGTATTGATAAATCATTTGTCGTGGAATAGAATGACTGTAAGGACTGAGGGTGATCCGAATGTCCCCAATCCAGTGCCTCGGTTAACTAGGTTCTCATAACTGATAAAGGGGGGCAACTGAGTTGTTAGTACCTGGTATGGACAGGCAGTGGCCGATGTGCATTTCAGTATTGGGTGTTAGCTACCTTCAGTAGGGTATCATTAGTATTAATGATTGGGGTGCATTTTATTTTCATCATTCTGCAAAGCATTGCGCAGTTAACACTAATTCTATACTTTTTAAGTGTTACGCCCTCTCGGTCTGTATATCATAACATCGATGGGTCGGCTACAAATTGATCCATATGCTTAGGCAATTAACTGAACTCACGTTTTTCGGCGCACAGATTCCCCACGTGGACAACGAAACAAATCAAATTAGTAAAAACCTACAGGCCTGCTACGATTCAAATACCTAAGTGTTGTCTATGATTAAATTGACAAATGTAAATAACTTGCCATATCAAACTCCTTCAACAAGATCAGACACAACCTCACAATGTCTAACATATATACTAGTGTATACCAGATGGAATGTGTCTCGTCTATACGCTTCCGTTGAGAAGTACTACTGCGCGACACCATTCTCGTATATCCAGGTAGCGAAGCACATTTGCCAACCCTATAGCACTGCAATTGACGTAGCCTGTGATTGACCTGGTGTTGCTGTGTGTAGCTAGCACTTGTAACCTATCTACCAACATCACGATACAGTAATGCTTGATCGCAATTATCATTCATGACAATCTAATGGGATAAAAAAAATTAAATGGCACGGTGTTTTACGTTACCAAATATAGACTGATAGGTGTGGCTTCATTCAAGATTATTAGCAAATTAATTAAACATTTCCTTCGGCACTAAAGTACCATTTGTGTGAAAGGTTTCTTGTACAATTGTGGATGTTAAGATAAGAATACATATTTGCTGTACCAATACATTTCATGGGTATGATAATCTACTATTTTTCCGATATCTCATGGAGGTGATTCAATAACGAGAGGTTGGCAAATCGAATGATAATATTTGAACTGACGAATAAAACGCTCTGTTGTCTCCGCTATTTACTATTAACATCAGGCTATTTGACACACACTTCCACAGTTCACAATATAGTATTACGCAGTTTAAATTCAGCAATGATATGATATAGTTGCTAAACAATGAGTCTTTGTAATGTGCTTTTGCAATCGCGATGTTTGAACCGATAATATAACTTACTGCAACATGCAAGCCATCAAATACTTCCAGGTAGTTGTTTCCTATGGATATGCTCTTGGTAGTGACTATTTAAAGACCTTCAGCCCTGGTGGTGATGTTACCCAATCATTCACACCATAGCAACCGCCATCACCAAGTAAGTTTTATAATTAAAGCTTTATCAAGTTTATATTGTGACTAGAGGCTATTGGGGGTTTCCCTGTTAGAGGTGTTCTGTCCATACTAGCGGTATAATCAATAACACGGGGGCATAACCGAGCCTGATTTATAAAGTGACAGGAAAGAAATCTTAAGCTGACGGGAATGGCAATTTAATTATGTCTTTATGCTATTCATTGCCTCACTTTCTAGCTAATGACTACTCAGCAGTCGCTGCGTGCAATGACTCGAAGCATGGTAATCTGTCCGTTGGGATACGACCACTGCACTAGTCACACGTGTTATGGTTAGTCAGGCTCGCTAGATTAGACATGTAATATCAACTTACTCGCATATATACCATTCAAACAATGCAGCCCTTCAGATATTGCGTACGGTTATATCAGATGGTTTGAATGTTCTGATACAATGATGGAGATATAATTATTGTCTCGTCCTAATTGTGTAAAACATGCCCTGCCCCGTAGCAAATGTCGGGTTTAGCATCGACAAAGGGATATGATATTATGATTAAACTCATGTATTCATAACAATTGATATGCTTTATGCGATGTCGTTATACAAGCACACAAACACACACAAACATATATATGTGTGTGTGTGTGTGTGTGTGTGTGTGTGTGTGTGTGTGTGTGTGTGTGTGTGTGTGTGTGTGTGTGTGTGTGTGTGTGTGTGTGTGTGTGTGTGTGTGTGTGTGTGTGTGTGTGTGTGTGTGTGTGCAAGTTATCATTCGCACTAAACATCACCCGTAGGTTCGAATTTATTTGTTCAGACTTATTACAACGAATGACGATTGATATTTGACGTTGAGGCGATGTTATTTTGCCTCGTGCGAAATAATATGAGAAACATAATTTACTATGTCTTACTTGGTAAATGGCAAATGAACATAGAAGTGCAATACGCTGCGTTATGAGTCTGTGTTATATTTTGGTATTTGCTCTTCGGCTGTATTGACTACGTCATTTATGGGAATCCGGTGGAACATCTGCTTAGGAATGAACTTTGATTAACTAAAACCAGTCAATTGCCAGCCTGTTTCAGGTGAGCCATATGGATTGCTGTCTGTTACATTCTAAACATGTCCAATAAGTCTTACTGTTAAGAAAGGCTATGATTACAGTTCTCAGCTAAACAGAGCAGCAGCATGAGCTGGTCAGAAGTCGTCATTATCTGTATTCTGTGTCTTGCCCTTACTGTTCGTCTTATATCTCAGTCACAGCGACGCCCATAACATTTGAGCAGCTACTTAGCAGATGCGCTTGACTGCATCTATAGTTAGGCTTATAGACGGTACATGGAAGGCAATAACTGGAAGCGAGAAGTTTGAAAGATCAGAACGGCTACAAGATTACTAATTCACTTGACGCAATAAGCGTACGATGAGTTCACGTTGTTGTTATTATACTTTTACATACCTACTCTGCAATCACATTTTACATAAGCGTGGACACCTTACCAGTAAATGTTTTCATATTCACTAAACGTCATTCTTACTCATTATCTAAGGCGAATGGCGAAAACACATGCCATTAGTTCCTATTATTCGTCACATGCAAATGGAGTTTTTAAGTGAATTCCAATTTTGAGAAAGATCTTGAGAAAGAACTCAATACGGATATTGCAGGTTTGTGCGAGGCTTTATCTTATTACCTCAAGCCGGAATACATCGCCTCATAAGGTTATCTCATAATTGATAATATTTCTTCTCATTAACAGTTCACGTAGATAAAATGGTGTATATGGTGAAAATGCGATGTACTCGAAATTATATGTGAGCAAGTGTAGACAATATAGTTGTGAAGAATAACGCAAGTGAGACAGAACAGAGGTTAAAAATAGGAACCCGTTGGACACTTATTAATGTGTTGCTTATTTTACTGTTCGCCACAATCAAATGTGCTGGGCATGTTATTATTGGATCGGAAGCCTTCATTTCGGCACACGATGAACTACGTCCACGATACTTTTCGGTTGCTGACTGACACTAATTATACATGATATGTACACTTATTAAGCTTAAGTTGTGTAATATGATGCACCTTGGGTTGTGAGTGTGTTAAGTATAACCCTCACGCAAGTGTATGTTAGAGCTTTGTACAATTTCGAGTCCGTTGCGTCCGTGATGCACACGCCACTCTATTCACGAACAGGATACTCTCGTGCTACCGGAGCAAGTTCAATGATTAGTGCACCTAGAAGGTATCAAAAATATCCAGCAATAACAGTTAGATATCCCAATAGCCAAATATCTTGTCTCAATATGCCTCTGTTTTACACCTTCCACGCATGTTACAATCGATCCTTACTTTCATGGATACAAAGTGCAACCACATGAACGTTCACCATCTATCACCCCATCATATAAGACCGGAAGTATATACACCTCCTTAGTCAGGTATATTTAAGCTAACTATATTTTTCCTTAGATGACTAATATATGTGTAAGTTAATACTAAGATATGAAATTACTGTGGTATGTCCAGATGAATGACTGCTGCCGTACCTAGTATGCTGTTCTACTCAATTGATGGCGAACCTCGTTAAATATCAAGTATATACCGTGACCCGTTTCCAGTTGGGCAAGTACTCCCATTTGCATTTATCTAGTTTTGTCATTTATGTGAGGTATTTCTAACTGGCGTCCGAATCCTACAGCCATCGAGAAGTGACTGGGTGTTGTGTAAAAACCACAACAGGATTAAATTCTGGATCAAATCAATTATAGCGTGCAATTCCTGCCTTCACATTATCAGGTCTCTGTTGCGGCCGCAAGGCGGCGAAACTGATGTTCCACCGGAAATAGGGGCATGTTTTTTCCAAAACACAAATGCAATACACGACGCGGGACGTAGAGATTTAAGCTGTGGTGATTATTCGTCGTTTTATGTTTGATATTGGTGTTATTTTTGGAGAAATTGTTTAGGAATATCGTTCTATAGACTATATAGACCGCTCGTAAGCAACCACGCCCAGGTTTACTTGCGCCGTCGTGTACTGCAAGGCCGATGTTCGCAAGCAAACGAGAAAACATCCGTCGATGACAGTAAAGTTTCCGTCAGTTGTATTAATGACGTGACAACTATATTGACTGTGTAATTGCAATTGCCAGACATCAAAATAATCAAGGCGACAAGCCGTGCGACATGCCTCTTCGTCTGGCGGTAATGCTGAATAAGACTTTGCATTGGTATTGAAGTCAGCCACTGCAAACATCAGAGCCACAACATGTTTGCAACCACTCTGTAAAGAAAGATGAGAAAATGCTACTAGTTCTTCATTAATTGTAAATATTCTGTCCGTCATCTTCCCCTACCAAGTCCACAATATTTACGGTGCTGCAGGCATTTCTTACTAATTCTACGAGCAAGAGATTCTCCTATCTTTGAGGACAATTTTCAGCTCGGGTACTTTCCACTAAGAAGGGGAGAGTGATGACATGGTGTAGCAACAATCACTCAGGCTATCTTCAAAATGATATCGGGTGAATACTGATATTCTTGCAGAATACTCTCCAGACGCATGGCGATGAATGTAGATTCACTATTTTATGATAATCACTAGGATCACTATTTTATGATAATCTCCTTGTTTGAGAACTGTTTCAAATGTGTTCATTGTGACATGACAGCGATCAGATGAACCTAGGAGAAGTTCAGAATACGCTTGACAGAATACGCTTCGGCGACGTCTTAGGTGTCCTAAACAGCTATAGAAACACACACCAAGAATGCGCGCAACAACGCAGGAACTTAAAGCAGAACTGGTAAAGCGCGAACTAAGCGCTGACAGCTTGACAGGCAGAGAAACATGCCACCAGCGACGATGGACCTCCTAGCGGCTGCGACGCAAACCCGAAAATGTGAAGGCCCCTATTGTTGATGGTATATTTGCCCGCGTTTGAGTGAAATGATATTACTTAGATATGCATCATTGTCTTCCTAATCCGGCAGGCGCAATTGTTTGTCAGTAAGCCCCAACAATGGTTACCCGAAGTAAACAACAAGATTGAGTCAGGTAGGCTGCTGTGGTGATGTGGCGGTGTCCCCAGCTCCACAATAATCCTCAAAGAGAACGGTTAAAAGGCAAAAGCCGCTGCCGTATTATTGTACTGTACTAAATCTGACGATACAGTAGTGAACGCGTCACCAATGTGTTATTGCCTCGACCGGACCGGCTTCCTATATTTCAGACTACGGACGTTGCATAAGCGGCAATTATTGGATTGCCTGGTCTAGACAGGCAGTCTGCAAGGGCATGGATTTAGATGTCCGTATGGATGACCTGCAATCGCATAATTCCTCATTTTGTTTAATAAAATATGCACTTGTTGAGGTTCCCGATAGCCGCAAAATCGTAAGGAAGTTATCATTTCCGGTTCAAACTCTATACGAAAAGAAATATACAAACTTAAACATTGCAACCCTCGGCAACTGTTACATGCCAATCCGCTTTTAGATTGTTCAGTGCATTGTCCATATTCAGGATACACCGCACATCAATATAGTCAACATAAACCGCCTCTTTTTATATGGGCTTACTTATTCTTTTTTCAGGACTATGTCCTAATGCTCTCAGGTCGCATACATGTTTGCTTTATAACAAGCGATTTATCGATTGTACCGCGCTAATCATGTTTTGGTTATCCACAATGACGGGTTATTTGTGCAATTCACCTACCAAGTAATTCATGTACATTTCGATCATAAACACCTACTTCCCGAGTTTTTGATTGGCTACTGTTGGACTATATGACAGTGTTTGATATTGAATAATCTATATAAGCTTCCTTCCATCTATGTCAAGCTCTTTGATCGAGCTGAGGCAATCCACTCACACATTGTGCATTCACACATGCTCACTCAGCATATAATTCAATAGCTCGACCATTGGCTAACTCACTTACTTCCATTATAATGTGTCATTGCACTGCACGTGGAACTATAGCCCACTATCTTAGTTTTGCCACTGTTTCAGACAATTGATAGTTGCCTATGGTGGCTAGAATTCTGTAACGTGTTAAGCGCTTTCATCTGTGGTTGCGATTCTCAATCTCCATTTATTGAATAAATGTTAACTTTTTACTTATAATTTGGCATTTCAAATAATCCACATGTATTGTCTTAGTAGCAAAGAGCTATGTCACACAAACCACCAGACTTTGCATTTAATGGACTGCGTCCATGGTTCCTATTCTAACATGGTCGATAACTCTAGATATCTATACAGGTGATAAACGACACTTTGCCATGCCTTGAATGATAAAGAAGGCGAACTTCGTCCCTTGACAAATCCATCAAAAATGACCAAATGTTAACGGTTGAGGAACCCTATCCACCTATCCGACGTTAGTGAAATGTGCCATTTACGTGAGCTCAATTACATAAAAGGTTTTCTCACAACAACGGTCATCGGAAAGTCGGAACTAATGCAGTTGTAGCGGATAATTGGGCTGAATCCATTACTTTAGCGTATGTATGTGGCATGTTGGATCGAATTGCCAAAAAACATATGCGTTTCTTATCCGCGCTTCAAACATAGCAGCAATCAATAATTAATATGTGTGACAAATTTTAGATTTAAAGTCGGCCTGTTGTAATATTCACAGAAAAAGAACTAGATTACACACCCCAGTGCAATCGCTTTGTTTAATGCATTAAACCATCTTCACAAACAACTGTTGTCTTTGATGTAAAACTGGCGAAGAAAGTGTTATATAGATATGAATATATATATATATATATATATATATATATATATATATATATATATATATATATATATATGTATGTATGTATGTATAGATATATATATACATTTATATTTATATAAAAAAATTATATATATATACATGTATATACATATATATATGGATATATATATATACATATATATATATATATATATATACATATATTTACAATATATATAAATATATATATATATATATAATATATATATTAATATATATATGTAAATATATATATATACATAAATATATATTTATATATATATTTATATATATATATATATATATTTATATATATATAACCGTGTGTGGTGTTTGTGTGTGTGTGTGTGTGTGTGTGTGTATGTGTGTGTACACAAGATACCTACAGTTGCTTAAGGGCCCGTAGGGCATTAAGGGCGGTAAGAAGCCCGTTGGAAATTACCCGACACCCGTACAATGCTGTATGCACATTCCGTACGGGCGGTCTGCAGGCGTTTTACAAGGTGTTAATATACTCTTTAAGGTTTCCTAGATATATTAAAATATCATGAATTTTGACAAGTGTGCCTTTTTTTTTAAGTGGCCACAGTTCAGTTAATGTGATTCCTTTCTATTATCGAAAAGCTTGGTTGCATATTTTGTGTGCATTGCTTCTATTGATAAAGAATCATCTGACGAATGTCTTGCATATAATACTAATTTCACAGACAAAAGCAAAACCAAACACGCTAATTAAATAACGGTAATAAATTACAGTGTACACAAAACTAAAGTCATTTGCGATGATATATACAGCGCGGTGTTAGCGATAAATATCAACCGAAGACAATGCACATGTATTCTTCTTCTTCAAGCGCAATGCGATAATCGCTGAAACCGTACGTCCCAGTTATAACGACAATTGTGTTATTGACTTATTGCAGCGTAAATTATATTTGGTAATACCCACATGACGAAATGTTTTAAATGTACCCCCTTATAGGTCCTTTGCACAGAAGATGGGCTAGTGTCGGAAGCTATGACACCCAGTACTCAATAGGTTAGCCGGTGTAGGGAGCGGATATAAGGCTTTGCCCGGACGACTAAACTATAATTTCGTGTTCTGTCAGCTTAGCCTTTTCCAAGAATAAATCTAATCAGATTTTTTTTATATCACTAAGAAACAGATCATTACCATGCTCATGGATCAATGCACTACGCAGGGGAAGTTGTCGAAAAAATAGCAACGGGTGTAATACCGAAATGACTTTTCTAAGCAATACGACCAACTAGCAAAACGATTCCCAAATAAACGATGTTGAATTGCCCTGTGACATCCTCCCACAGTGTCGGTCATAATTAATCTCAGGAGTGAATGCAGTACCGCAGTAGTTTTTTAGTTTTGTATTATGATTTGTCTGCAAAGAAGCATTCGGTGAGAAGAAAGTAAGATATCAAGCCATCCGTGCGATATATCGAGGACACTAACAGTGCCTGTGGTTTCATTCGACACCTGCGTAGGACATAAACATGCTGTGACTTGTTGTTGGCTTCATATGTGTTGTTTGATATTTAGTCGTTATGTTGTTAAATAGTTGAGGGACAATAATATGTATTGTCGATGATGACATTTACATTAGTAAATATGAGGTTTTGATTGCATATCATGTTTGGATTGTAGCCACTGAATAGATATTTGGCATCTGCAACAACTAGTGTTAACACTGAATAATGCGTTTAATCAAAAGTGGTTTCAACTAATCCATCATATCAACTTATTGAAGGGGCGCTTAGTTATATGGTACCCGTTATCATAACTGGTAAACACGTTGCCTTTGCTCCATACCAATTGGTATCCAATATTACAAGCTTTGGTCATGCCTCACAGATAATGTGTGTATATGCGGACGCCATAGTCATTAATCAGAATGTTAAACCTCCTGATAATACGTGTTTTATTCAAAAGGCATCAGGTGTCTCAGCACAAGCTTCCTAACTCGAACGCAATAATTACCATCTTCCACATATACTAGATGTAGAGTGTGTGATGCAAAACAGCTAACGAATAATTTATTCGGACATTTGGAAAATCAACTGCGCTTCGGGCTTGGAAAAGGCGTCAGTGGAATCTTGCCTTCTTTTAGATTTGATACCGTACATACGCTTTGAGCTTTCGTTATAAAACACATTAGCGTTGGTGCGCCGTCAAAACTTATACCTACCTGCAGTAGACCCGCTTGGGTTGTTGTAGATACGATACATATTTATAGATGCATACACACGGGGTTAATGACTCATTGAAAACTTCTAACAAAAAGCAACATAAATCGTGTGGTATTGTGTGGATATCCTCATGCGTAGCAATATTGGTGTCCCAGTTATGCTGCGAATTCCGAAACGTGACAAGCCTATTATGAAGCGGTAAGATATCAACAAGATTACTTAATAAGCACTAACATTGACTACGGCATATAAGCAGGTCGTTGATGACGCAAAAGTCTGTTATGTAGATTGAACGACATGCCATTCAGAAAATTAATCCACGTTTTCCGTGGTGAACACAATATGATTGATATAATTCATGCGCAATCTTGATATTCAATCATAGCATCAAAGGCGTGGTGTATTATTCAAAGGGGTCGTCTTCTACAAAAGCAACACTAGTACGATGAGTGATTCCCTGCTGAGTCATCAAATCATATCCAAGACAGCTAAGAACTTCTCAGGCAGTGTTGTTTTGTTCTCGTTAACAATATGTGCCAGATCTCGTATAACGTTGTTATTATGTCGAAAGTGATAAGGTCTATGAGGCAAAAGGATTATTTGAATTCAACAAGTTTTCAATTCCTTGCCACATTTGTTTCTCAACACATTGACAGTCGGATTAATTATAAAGGAGCATTTTCCTTTGACTTATGATTAACAATGCTCACGGTAAATGCTGCTCGCTGTATTTTCGGTAAACGAAAGACAAGACAAGAACACATGAAATATGGGTGGACGCCTGCTGGGAATGATTGGTGTATTCTTTGAGATGAAACCACCATAACAAGCCTTGTCAGATCAACCGTGATTACGGGTATTGTATTGCGGCTCCCTAATGCCGTTGCGTCAAGTTTTATGTTCCTCGAAAATGACGCTTATGGCTGATCTCTAGATGGCCCATGAGGAAAAACAACAGATGACGTCAATCGATCCTTTATTATTTTGGGTAAAAGTTAATTTGAAGAATATTTCATGTTTGTGGCCTCATGCTCGATAAATTCAATGACAGAACAAGATAATTCTATGCTAGATACAAATACAAAAAGGACTGTTCTATGTGTTTTTGAATAACTGGGAAACAATCTGCTCAATGTACAGATCGATATCAAACATTGCTGCATGTTGATACGAATGTTAAAGATTACCCGAAACACTTAAGGCTTAACCTGGCTTGTTATCACTCAGATATATTTCACATTGGTATTTGTTTAGCTGTGTATCAGAATGCCACAAGTTGAACACATCCCCTTGATTTGGCCTTTCATGGACTTGACGAAAACAAAGACTTAATGATACATTATAACTTAATGATATATTATTGCTTAATTCAAACATATCCATGTGCTGCATTATGTCTTGTATGTGACAAAAGTTAATTTCCAGCACTAGTATCGCGACACCATTCAGATCATTTGCATATGCCGGAACATACGCAATTGTCATCAATTGCAATATACTTTTGCACGACTTACGTACTCTATTTGGTGCTGTGCTTCATATTTCATCATGCAAACGGTCCATCCTTAGGTCCATTAAACAGAAAAAAGCCATTAAACATTGCGTTTTATTGAAGAAAAATGGAGATCAAAGAGAGATGGAGAAGAGGACTTTTACTGTGCTGTTTTATGCTAACTAGTGATTCAGCAGGCGTGTAATAATATAACAGTAAAACATGAATCTCAGCTACAGTAGAAAAAAACTATGGTGTTTCATATAGTCTCCTGTTTTAGTACACACCATCTGTCGGTGTGGTATCCCGTTTGTTAAGAAATCTAATAGATGGCAAAATCTATGATGTTGTATGTAGCCACATTATTTTTTTCAATTAGTTATGCAAGCAGAACGGATGGATTTATCCAGATTTGTGGAATCTTCTGTACTATTTCACAGTTTGTAGAGTAGCCGATTGCTCAGACAGCGGAGGGTCTTGTCGGTGACAATCCGTCTATTTATCCAACAGTATCAATCCTTGGAAGAAAAACCATGTTTGATGTTATATCATTGCAATTTGTTAATGACATTGTATCATTTGTTATCGCCTTGATCGATGAAGTTTATTGCTAACTACTTGTTGATTGTTAGACAAATATGAAGGGAAAAAAATCATTTTATTTCATCCGTTAGTGCGACGTACAATGCTCAACTGATCAAATGCTCTCAAATATGGATGGCTATATTGTTCGTTCATAACGGGCATTTCGATTGGGTGTGTTTTAGAAAAATGTTTCCGGTTTTGATTGATATTACTGCTCATGAAATCTAAAATAGTGGTCATATTCCGTGTATGTTAGGGTATGGGAAAGGTGCCCCTATTATGTGGCAATACATCGTAGTTAAAGGTGCATTTCATCAAACAATCACTCGATTTTTAATTGTTCATGAGTAAAATTTTAATTCCTTATTTTTCACGTTCTGTCAAAATAACCCTTAATTGGAAGCTCATGAATAATTAATTCCGGGAGCGCAGAAACGTCCCCACTTTGTGCCGTTCGCTGCCGGTGGATGTTTAGTTAACACTATTTTAATTGCGATAATGGACGACTAGGACAAGAAACGACGAAAAGGTGGAGGTGGAAAGAAGTTATAAACAGATTCAACAAACAAAAGAAGGAAACGTGACCGAGACCAGTTGCGGTCTAACACGAGGGTCTCTTTAGGGGCCAAGTTTGCCAGATGGGAAACGTTCAGGGAAGTGAGGTGTTTGACCAATGAAAAAGCTGCCAAGTTTTTGCTGGACATGTAAGTAATTGTATATAATGAAAGATCCTGCTGTTGAATCAGCTCCTCGAAGTTGACATGGTGTAAATGTCATCGATTGAATCGACTGTTAGGGCCTATTTGGGGTCCTTTGCACTATTTGGATTTGTTAATTGTAAAACGACCCGTAAACAGGTGAACGGATTTTCATTGGTAGGGTCAAACGAAATTTGGACAAGCACTTGACAAACTCCCTGTCTCTCACATGAGGCAGGATTGGTTTGCCATTGTATCTATATTACATCATTATTGAGTAATGTTGCATATTAAATGGCATGTTAGGGGGCACCTTAGATAACTTATATACACATAACTTTATGGTTAAATTTATTTAAGGTTTAACAGACACAAAGGTATTTTGTGTTTTGGTCCATTTTTTGGATTATAGGCCTACTTTGATTACCCATTGCCAGTTGCATTAGGGCATCAAACGGCACAAAAATGGCTTGCCCAAACAACATCGGTGTGACGTTTGACCGCCCTATTATAATCGGCACTATAGTAGCATGGGAGCGTTCTGTGGAGAATGTTGACCTGATGACTCAGTGCATGTTTTCATCCGATGGTAAATTACTTAATTGACTTACTTTAACCGACATTAATATCAACCTTCCAGGTATGACAATGACGTGAGCAACAAGAGTGAACCTGATTGATGGAAGAAATCTTAAGGCGCAGCATTCACAAACAATACCCACAACGCTCTGCTGATGATCCCCGCAACATCAGTCGGAACATTGCTCTTGTGCAAATGCCTTCTATCCAAGAAATAGTTGAGTTGCAGGTGTCTCGTAATATAAAGAATAAGAATGGAAATTTGCTGTTGTTGAAATGTATATATCTTTTATTAGTCACATTCATATGTGTGCAAATCCAAACTGTAATAGAACTTATGGAATTAGCAAATAAATAATACATGAACCCATTGCCTTTTTTCCATCGACACGTGCTCATGCTTGTAAAGACGGGTGTGACCGACGAATTTTGTCATCGATGATATAGCGTTTAACCAGTCCGCAAAATAGTTTGTATCGGTACCAAAAGAGCTGTTCGATTAAATGGATAAGAAAAAACGAATAAAATTTTTAGGGGGAAAAATGCACCTTTAATATCACGGTGGATGGTGCCTAAGCGGCGCTGTCTGCTGTGCCGGCTGGAATCAATTGTGCGAAATATTGTCCAAGCCCTGTTCATATGACATGTTGAATGACATATTCATGTTGAATGACATGTAAAAGCAGCTTTGCCATTTTGAAGTATTGCTCTGTGCAGATAATTGATTATATTACCGACACTTTCGTGCGCGGGATTGTTAACGCGGCAATGAGTTTGTGTCTTCCTAATACAAATCGATTATTCGATATGATCATCACTCGTAATGCTTTATCATATTCATGTTCCGTTTCATTGTATCCAAGTGATTAATTTCCCGCGCTTTTATTATTAACCACACGACATACGGCTGTTTGTTTGGTCCTGTGATTGTACTCGCTATCGCTTGAACATGTCTTTAGTGCCGTACTTTTTGTGATTATGCTGTGGCAACGTGGTGGTTGATAAACTGTACCAAATGCAATAACTGCAACAGGCTAATTGGTTAGACGTTAATAATAAAAAAACAAACAGATATTAAGCCAATGCAGAGATAGAAACTGCATGTTTATTTGCGGTCCGTTGTGTTATTACTTAAGTTGAAGCAACAACAAAATGATCAATATTGCAATGGATTCAACTTGTTAATGTAACATATGTAAGATAATTTGACTTTGTTGTCCAGCCTAACGCATTATATTTACACGCATTCGATTGTGTTGGCTGCTTTCTGTTGTGAAAAAACAATAGTAGTGCGCCTCATAATGTCGAACATCATGCTCAGCAACTACACACATTTCATTTCGGCCGATCTTACAGACGGAATAATATTCCGACAGAATATCAACAGTAGATTAATGATTGAAGCAAATAATAGCTGTTATATTTATTTAACACATTATATTGCAGCTCCATGAATTAAAGCTGAACACTGATTGGTAAATATATGATATGAACCTCACTGACCACACACAATAACAGAAATAGACATCAGGATTTCATTATATTTCTGTAAGCCATTCAACAAGATCACTTACGTTGTAAACGATTAGCATACATACATACATACATACATACATACATACATACATACATACATACATACATACATACATACATACATACATACATACATACATACATACATACATACATACATACATACATACATACATACATACATACATACATACATACATACATACATGCATGCATGCATGCATGCATACATACATACATACATACATACATACATACATACATACATACATGCATGCATGCATGCATGCATGCATGCATGCATGCATGCATACATACATACATACATACATACATACATACATACATACATACATACGTACATACGTACATACGTACATACGTACATACATACATACATACATACATACATACATACATACATACATACATACATACATACATACATACATACATACATACATACATACATACATACATACATACATACATACATACATACATACGATCTTGCCTATTTGTGAAAGCGTTGCCAGTCGGTGCATCAACTAAGGGGTTTAATTTCTCTTCCTCAGTTTACACATCATGTGAGTGGTGTTGCACAATTATACGCTGTATATGCAGTAGTAATGTGCATATGCATGATAATATACCTTTTTGGTGTGGGGGGGGGGTTAATATTCTATATTTGTTTATGCTTGCAAATGTTCAAACAAATGAAATATTTTTCCTGTACGATACCTAACGAGTAATGCCTGACTGAGTTGTAAAACGACTTGCGTCATAGAATAATGCATAATGTGCATTTGTCGTGCGCGGGTTACGTTATTTGTGAGATTTTATCGAATCGTCGAAAATTAAAGGTTCAATTTCGTAGGATATATTAATACTTACAATGTTCAATTACTTGTACAGAGAATCTGTTGCATTTGATTTATAAAATAAACCTTTGGAGTAACTTTCTCTTGAAAGCTTTACTACCTAGAATTACTATTACATTGCAATAATACCAAATCATAATAGCTTGTCATGTATCGTCAAAGTGTCAATAATTGGCAAGCTTCTTCAAAACAACACAAATCTGAGATAACAGATGGTTAAACAGACGCTGTGCTTGTCTGGGAGCATCTCAATGGACCCATCATCGCCGTTTACATATTATGCGCAGTGAACTATCAAAACAATATCTGACCTAATAATGTACGAATGTTTTCCGAACATGCTTGTTCATAACAGGACTCTTTTGACGCGGTACCAATAACCTCCCGACTGTCAATGAATTTGAACAGAACAAACAACGTTTTACCAATAATGTTCATGAACTACTGTGGCATAAATTACACTTGAGGTATAACATTAGCGCAATATAGTGCATGTAGCAAATCCACTTTTGGGTGTTTCATACTAGAGAACAAATAATTATTGGCGTTGGTGTAATTGGTAATAATTACTCAACTAATAGTTCGGGCATGTAAAAACAAACTTATGGTAATATTTTAGTCTTTTCTTTATACTTGACGGAGCAAAACCAAAATTATGTTTAGTGTATTGCGTAGAATAATCGATTGAGAGAAGCACCAGTTACAGATAATTATTGTGACTTCCGGTCTTATGGGGCTTAACAAATATATCACTTTCACTATTGTACGGGTCGCTTGATAAATAAAAGCCACTCAATAAGGGTGGCTGAAAATAAAGAGATAATTCATCAGCCATTGGTGACCCATAGGCTGTTTAATATAAAGCCTCTGAGCCCGAGTGATCATTACTGACGCTGTTATGCAGTCTCGTGACAGCGTCATTATGCTTATCATGCATTGCACATAGACGTGGCTATATTAAAGGTTCTTAATTCTATTAATGCTCACAGTTACATTGTTATTGTCATATGTCTTGCTCAATGTAAACTGGTGGAGCGCATGTTATTCGACATGGCTGCACCGTTAGGCTTTGAATGCATGGGGGACGATGGGTAAAAATAGCGATTGCGACAGAAAATTTCCTTTCCTCATTTCCACGTGATGTGAACGCCCCAGACAGTAGTACATTATCTCCACTGTTATCATGGTCATCTCTGTTTTTTAATTATGCACATAATTTATGCGGTATAAAGCGGTAGAGAAGACCACTTGCCACCGCTGTGGCGTATCAATTTATATTTAGGATGCAAGTCTTCTATATTCACTCATATAAAGTGATAAAATAGGCTATACTTTGTTGCGGTCTTTCTGCTTGTATCAATGCATGCATACTCGATTAATGCTATCGCGGAACATATAGACGATGCCTTATTGATTCTAGAAGTCACAAAGTGACTTATGCTATGGTAAAAGTTCATGGAAATTTCGCACTTTATATTGTTTAGAAGTTTGCGAGTTTATCTTTTCTTACCATACAGCTGCACATTAATAATTAAGTCAATATTACATACATACACTATGTTTAACAATCGTCTCGTTTGTATATGACGTTCAATTGTTCTCTTGAGTACTAAAGGTAACATACCAATCAATACTTTTCAGCTGCAGTGTGCATATACAAGCCTTATGCTATGGATATGCCATAGTTGTGTTTTGAAGCATTGCACATCGCTTTCTAAAATGTCAATGTGTGTCTGCGCCGACAAAAAGCAGTTTGGATTCAATTAATCACCCAACGACCTTTGCTGTCGAATATATATTCGAATAATTTATTTCACGCAGCCAAGCCTGATCTGTATCTAATCAAAATAAACATGCTTACAACATCATAAGTTTCCACACATATCGTCTGAAGAGGCGCTTAAATTGATACTTAGCAACGATCGATTTAGCCGTGCAATTTGGTTGATGATTTCTACCATGAAGTTGTTTTGGCAACGAATAAAACGACTATACTGTGCAATTAAATGGTGGCTAACTAGGTTGGCGGGTGCATAAAAACCATATCGGGTGCATTAAAACTTTCACTGATCCTCTTTTGTAGATGTATGCAATACTACACCAACGAAGAATGAGCTGCGGTGTGTACGTTGCTGTCTGGTCGAATGACAAACATTATGGTCATATTTGAGGAGCAGTAAATAAAACGTATGGCAGTCGTGATTATTGCTGCCATCCCGTCGGTTAGATGCTTACGGTGCTAGTCCCATTGAGCTTCATGTCATCTAAAGAGCTCACAGTAATCATCATGTATTCATTGTATGCTATAAACATATCAATTGTGATAACAAAAATATTAGGCGCTTTAAGCATGCAAATGGAGGGCTAACTAATGAAATTGCCATTTAATTGATTAACTGTAATATATCAAAGACTGGTTTGTTTAGTACATGAAGTAAACATTTTCAATCATAAACAAGGCTTGTTATGCACTCAACAATTTAGCCGCAGCTGTACAACATGTATTAAGGTGTTTTTGGTCAATTGCGTGCGCATCGGCTCTAATCCCAACCATTTCGTGATATTTATCATTGGAAAATTATTGCATTTATGCATTAGAGGGTATACACCTATATATATTTATGTGTGTGAATCATAGCTATGATGTGTTCAGCGCACCCCATTGTTATATCGATTCATTCTTGTTTACACGTGTGGCAAAGCGAGCTCAAAAGCAGGGCTTTTATATCAGAAAAGTTACACAAATTATCCGAAGATATGTTATAATTCCTTTCCGGCTGTTGAACTGGAGGATAAAGTGCTGGCGTAAAACCACAGGCGTTATTCTGGAAAGTGCGTCGTATGTCAACAGCAAAGCACAGAATACAGATTATATATGACCTTGTCATATTTCTGTAGAGCAATCTTCTTTGCAATGAACGCAATTAGATTGAATGTTTAGTTATACAACAATGTAAACTCCAGAAGCTCAGAATCGGAAAAGTGTTGTTGACATTCTTCTTTTGACACAAGACATGCTATCAATATTCTGGGCGCGAACAACTCACTGCAAATACTTCGCTGGGAGCAGGAATTGTGGTTGTCTATGGACGTGGAAAATTGCTTTTGCATTTGTGCTGTACGTTAAAATTGCTGACATTCTACCAATCATTTAGAAAGCCGGTCCCAGTGGCGTGGTGGTTGACTGCCTCGCCTTTCAACCCACAGGGTGTGGGTTCGACTCCAAGGTGTGACAACCTGACTGGTTACTCGTGACTCGGATGATCACGTAAAAATGGCGGTCCCATCTCTGAAAGCGGATTAAAAGATCCTGTGAGGACGACGTGCTCCCTGGCAGTGACCACCCTCAGAGATACCCTCACTGCTAGTCGTACATAGCCTACGTTGCTAAAAACGACTATAATTCGAACAAACAACAAAAAATTATTTAAACATTTGCGCGTTGTCTCTCTAAAAATATGTACCACACCAAATAGACTTTGAGGTTTGTCAGGCAATTGTATAATCATGCCCCATCATGTATCAGCTCTTGATACAAATCAGTCACTTCTCTTCTTGCCTTTAATTCACTTAACAAAATTAGCATGTTTCTGAGACATTAACCGCTGCCAAAAAAAACATTGTGCCACATTGTACCTTGTGTATCATATTCTCAAAAAGATGCTGTGGCTTGTATTTCCCTTATACCTGTGCAGAAAAGTTAAAGTGAACAAATTTGTTGTGTACACTTAAATGATTCTACTGCAAGACTAATGCCCCTTTTACAACGAACCGCGACCCACATACGACCACGAAACGACCAGAGCGAAACGACCAGAGCCCTCGATCGCGGCCGTGTCCTGGTCAAACAGGTGTGTGGTCCCTCGCACAGGTCTCGGCCGTTTCCTACTTAAACCGCTTATTTGCCTTTACATTATATCTCAATTGCGAAAGAATCGTGACTGAAAACGACAAATTATCTATTCTTATTGCAACCTGATTCTGACCACTCGCATTCGTCTCAAAGGGTTCAATCAGGTCTCCATGGAGGTATGAGGGTATGCAAATCGAATTGTGACCCTATTACGATAAGTTAGAGCATGTTTGAAACTTTATTGCAACTTAAGTAACCTGTTCAAGACTTTATATTGCGAGTTTAGTTGACTATGGCGTTCTGACCGTCAGCAACGTAAATACAAGAATGCGATCATAGCAGTTTTCAATATGCCACATCTTAGGCAACATGGAACCTCATATGGATTATATACTCTTGGCTCTAGTGATATAGAACGAAGCCCAGATTCAACATGAGGCTGCCCTCCGATACACCTTGGCCCCCAGGGGGGAGCTCCAACAAAGGAGAAAGAGAAGGCGACCCCGACAGTTTTTTGGATCAGATGCTGGCTGACAGAATAGAAGAGACAGAAACATATGTAATCACCTCTAACCTCTTCAAAACTGCACGAGGATGTCTTCATATCCCTTTGATGAGATACTTGAGGGGGCAGTGCCCCACAACACAGGAGTAGGTATCAACTACCGACTCTCCTTGCACCCAGGGCTGAAACTGGCACTCACCTTGAGACATATTGCCACTAGTGACCAGTATCCAAGCATGGCCTATAGCTACAGAGTAGACACTGGTCCTGGTTTGGGTACCAGGTCAGTTACCGCTGTCGGAACTGTTTCTGACTGCGGGAACGGTCCTGCGATTTCCACACTGACATCGACATCGGCTGCTTCTGGGATTGAGAGGCAGTCTATAAGGGCCATTGGCTAAGGGGTGGCTGCCTAGTCTGAGCCTGTGAAGCAGCTGGTGGTGCTACGGACTGCTGTGTTGACTGCTGCGGTTGCAATTGCTGCTTTTGCTGTGGTTGCCGCTGCCGACAGGACTGCTTCTTGAAACGGTTGATGACAGAGTAGATGCAGCCCACTAGGCATCGACAAAAGAGCCTCGTGGATCCAATCGGCAAATGTGCGTAGCTACATGTTTCCCTGGTGGGCCTGCAGGATTGCCTGTGTGAGCTGAAGCAAAGCATCAGCCCGTTCCGTACTCCTCTCTGCATACCAAACCAGTGTTGCCATCAGGTCATCTCACACCGAGGGGGTGATGCTCTTGGGTCGAGTGGGTTTTGCTGATAACTGCCTGGAGGGGCTTGGTGTGGACTCCTCGGAAGGCACGTCTTCCTCCTGTGCAGCGTAAGTTTCTTGGCTGCCGGCAGCTGTTTCCTGGGATCCAGCACTGGCTGTGGTCTCCTGTGACTGGGAGGCAGACTGTGAGTTCTCCATCTGGTCTTCAAGGGGCCTTAGCTCACGTCTTTGGGGATAGGCTCTTTTGTTCGCTGATGCTGGTGCTCTTTTGTCCTGACCTTTTCTTTTCTTTACACCTCGAACCATTATGCGGTCTCAATACACGTATTTGTCGTGTGATGTGCGGAGACGTGGCCTTGTGATACCGAGTTGATAATGCAAACTTCGACGAGAACGATAGAGAGAGGACACTTCTTTTGTCACTTGATGCAACGACGCGGAATCGGCAGTTTTCAAATCGAATTAGTGCTGCAATTGCCTTCATGCATTCACTAATACACGCAGACTCACTGACATATTCATTCGGTCATTCGCTTACTCAATCACTCGGTGCTCAATTCCTCACCTTTTCTTTTCTTTACACCTCGAACCATTATGCGGTCACACTAGGCAGGTACTATATGATACAAGATGACATGCATACATAAACAGATATATATACATATATATACATATATATACATATATATATGTACATTTATATATATATACATATATGTATATATAAGTATATATATGTACATATATATCTGTTATGTATGGATATATGTATATACATATACATATATATAGGCAGGTATATATACATATATATATATATATATATATATATATACATATATATATACATATAATATATACATATATATATATATACATACAAATATATACATATGTATCCACACATAAATATATATACATATATATATATATATATATGTATATATATATATATATATATATATATATATATATATATATATATATATATATATATATATATATATATATATATATATATATATATGCATTAATGAGCATCACATGGGCCGTCTCTGCTCATGAAGGCCATTAGTGAGCATATGGTCCGCTGTTAAGTCTAAGCCCATGAAGGGATGCTATCTAGCCGTATTATCTACCCCGTATTTTTTCCCTCGGAGCAATTCCTCCAAGAATGGTCACGATGAGTATACGTGATGCATATACCACCCCAGCGTCCTCTTCCCCACCGCTGACATCAGATTTATATTGTGTTTGAAATTTCAAACTTCATTATTTTTTGACTAGGCCCGTGTGGGTTATACTAAGCACTTTCTTTAAACAACTCATTTCGGCAGCTTTGATATTACCTTTGTAGTTCAGTAGTCATTGCTGATGTTACTCAAGCACATAGGCAGCCGATTAGATTTGGGGGAATTGTACTGGTTTCTCCAGATTGATTTTAGCTTTGCTAGTGCTGCTGCTCTCATGGGAGCTGTGGCAAGCACTCGGTCTTTGATCTTTCTCCACTGACGATGGCCCTCACGCGTACTTGCGGCGTATTGACAAAAGTTCTATACACCAGTCACCCAGCTACGGTCTGATGGAACACATTAGCTCTTACAGAACCAGCTGAACCTGCGCAGTTGCAGTTGCGTCTTGATTCTACGAGGCTCTTACGTAGACTAAAGTATTGCTAATGCGTACGCAATTCAAGAGCATGCAACTCATGATACATTGTACAGCATTTCTTCTTTGTGATTTGGATACTTTTTATCGTGGTGCTGTTTGATCTATCAAGAAGAAATTATGTGATTTACGCACTAATGTTAAGTAATGTAATGGCTATGTGTGGTATTTTGTTCAATGGGTGCCTTACAATGGATCACTTAAAAATATATTTCTTCTCATCCAGTTGACCATTCCACATTGAGCAATTGATCTGTAAATCGACCTTCGGTGCACAATCATTTAAACTTCCATGTTATATTTCATATTACAGTATCATATTGAATGATTATACCTCAATGTGCACTGTTCGAAAACGTCACTGTTCTTGCCGCCATATTTGTTAAAGAACTTAAATAGAACTGTTCCATATTTGCTGGTGACTGGGAACCACACGCCCGCGGCAGCGACCAGGCATAGAACAATTGAATCTGTCAGAGTTTTTATGGAATGCGACATCAGCGTTGAAATGCTATTCTAATTGAAACTAGATAATCTAACCGCAGCTAATTTAGAAATAGAAACAGAAATATGGTAAATGGCTCGGACTGTAAGCCATATACACATACACTAGGTACACGTGTTAATACACGAAAGCAATAATTATAAATGTGATGCTTTCACATATGTCACAAAAATAACAATTTTCACATCCCAAAGAGTATTTTTATATATGTTCAAGCTACAGTTTATTAAAATATTTTTAATGAGCTGATTTTAGGCATAGAATCACTTCCACGATTGAAGAAGTTGTTGATAGGCATTGTATTAGCGGATATGTTGCATATATCATCTGCGTTAAATATGATATCAGAACGTTCCCTATTTCTATTATTCTAGTGATATGCTTCTGATAAAACTGTGCCAATTTGCCCCTTAAGTAAAATTACTATACAAGGAACAGGGATATGCGAACGGTTTAGAGTTTGTATGTCCGATTTTGTAAGTATATATTCAGCGAAATAGTGCATTACTAATAATTGTTATAAAACTTTTTACATACAGTTTAATGTAGTTTTATTAAAGTCCACATTTGCCCATAGTTTATTATAGAAAGGCTTTCGTGCAAACTTTCGGTAATATTCTTTATTTGTAGATAAGCGTCTTTTTGACCTGCCAGTCCTCGATTTTATCGTCGCATACAAAACTTGTAAACATTGCAATACCCTCGTGATAGAACTGTATCCTGTATTTTGACACATTCAATCGATTGTCTGTCATACCAAAAGCAATACGTTAGCAATGCTGCTACCCTAACTAGGAGATACAAAGAAACAAAGAAAACATGGAAAACATATTAGAGAAATCGGTATCATTAGGAAACCAATGCTGCTGTCGATATTGACCGCCATCATTGCACATTGCAAATGGCAATAACAAATCATATATGTACCAATATGCTTTCCATCCTCCTCCCAATGGTTAAGCATGTGATGCCATGAAAGCTTATATAACCTACTAATGTAAGTTATGGTTTCCAACAATCGTCTTATTTACTTTAATCCCAGCATTTATTGACTATTACTTCGATCTGGATTCCGTAAAGACATGAAATGTTCCTTAAATATTTTCCAGTCTTGAAACACATCATGTTATCTACGGTTAGAGGGTGTATCTATACGACTGAGTGAGTGGTTCAATGAGTAAGCGACTCAGGGGTTTAACAATTTACAAAAGGGCGTTTTCTACCCGGACACCGGCATGTCTATTTAGGTCTAGAGTTCTTACTGCACGTATGGGCTATCTCTATACCTTGGATCATTCATAAACATGTCTTTCAAATGGTCTAATATCTATAAGATGATTGAGGGACAATATATGACAGATAATCGTTCTTATACAACTATAGTACTGGATTGTTGGCATGATTCTTACAAAAGTGTCAAAAGAAAAGCAATGTGAATAGGCCTTGCTCTTTGTGGATTATTCATGGCATTATATCCCTGATTGATTGATTAAAGCTCCTGTGCCGTAAATTTTAATTACTATAGTGTTTTCATTGCTATACAATATCAAGAGCGCCATACAATAATAGGCCGCACGAATACAAATTATATCTGCTTTCCTATATCATTCTTGGGAAGCTACACTGGATACTGCAATGTATTTTTCCATGCAATTACGTTATCTTCCAAATAACGATCAACAATAAATCTTCCAGGGTACAGAAGCCTGGCTGGGAACGAAAACGATGACGATATTGTGGTGAACGCAATGATGTCCTTGAGATACCATTGTGCCTTTGCCGTTAGCTTTTCAGGAAGACAAATATCACTTACAGAATACCAACTGTAGTCAACATCTCAATGATTAGATAAACCTTCCACGTACACACGGGTAATTTTGAAGGAAGTTATTTTACAAGAAGGGAGTGTGAAAATGTACCTTAAACCTCACGAAAAAGGCGTCTACAAAATATGCTAATCAGTAGGGCCGGTTTAACGTTATGATGCATGCGTAATTTCATTTGTTGATATTGTCACTCTTGCTCTTCCCGTTTTCTGTTTCGGATATCTAGTAGCGTCTACCACGTGGTATTTGGTATGTAATTCACGTACCGTCCAATGTAAGCAATCAAACAATTTATTCTCGCCGGGTAGGAATAATACTCACTATAGACCTCATTGTGGTATCCACACTGACCTAACAGAGAGTACTCTATTACAAACATGTCCTCCGATCAAACATGACTGCTTCTGAATAAACACATTTGTATCAATGGCCCGCCGAGGATATTGCGGAAAGCCTCTCAGTCTAATCTATGAAGCGCATCTGCTTCATTTGGAATCCAATATACTTCCGTTATTCACATAGCATCTAAACAAGCCGACCTTGTAAATAAATTCGATATGGTTTGGACCGCAAATAACATTGAATCAGCTATTTTCTCGACAAAACATAACCAATATAGCCAGTTTGCTGCGCATTATAGACATTTTGACTTGTAGCGTAAAATTCACATGCCATTTCCAATTATTTTCCTTCTTGTAGCGCAAAAAACATTTCCTATGCCAATGTTCGAATCGATATTTAGTTATTTTCTTCTTGCCAGTTTAATTCAACACGATGAGTTACCGTGTTTCTTTCTCTTATAGCTATTCACCGCATTTCCAATGCACGTAGAAAAAAACCTATATACCAGTGATCAAATCGATATTTAGTAGGGATTGCATACTGCTACGGATTGCATATTGCTACACATCTATGACAATCATTTAGAAGGCAGAGATGATGGCTCGATTAGTTCATAATTGACCAAGCTCCGAAACGTCATATGCCAATATCCTCATCTTGCCATCTTTTGCTTGAATTACTTCAGTTGACTATTGAAAACGCCGAAGAAAAGGGTGCGATGGCAACTATAAGTGGTACCATTGATATACTATTAAACGTCAACTTGCTGTGGTTTATAAATTATTCTGAAAGACATCGGACATATCCACTTATAAATATTGATTCAATAGTGATTAACTCTCGTGATTTTAACTGCAAGCCATTTTCGTCTAGCTTTCTCTGCGATGTGATCAGAAACAACATTGTAACGCATGCTATAAGAGAACATACACTGTTAATTTTTCTAAAGGCAAGAGCAAATTGATGATATCTGCGGTTCCGTATGGCAGATCAATATCGAACGGCTTGTAGTTCCGTGTCCATTTCACGAATAGTTTTATCTGTGCAAACCAAAAGGCACTAATATGGTTCGTAGTAGCTGCACGTCTTTGCAGATGACGACGTGAAGTGAAAGAAATACCAAGATGGTTATTTTTTTCGTTATATTGCGCGCTAATGGGTCGTTCAAGTCCACGTTAACAAATAATCATAAATATTCGTACTGATCTCTACACAGATCTATTTTCATCCGTCATATAAAAAACGACGATGCTAATCAACGTTATATTGACTCCTATTGGCCATGAAATGGTATGCTTTGTACCACTGATAATTGCCAGTTTGCTCGAATGTATCATACTGCTATCTATTTAAGTGCAATGCAGTCTCGAAAACTGTCCTACTCCACACATGAAGTAAGAGCGATTATGATTTGTTCACTGGCTTTTTAATATGCTTGTATGTTCAAATATGCATTTGCTTTGATGATTATGGTAAAAGTTATTTATTTGGCAATATATATTTACGTGTATATTTGCAACCATATATTTACAACAGGTAGTTCATGTATTTGTGTGTGGGGCAGGGTGGAGGGGTCTTCGCGTATACATTGTCGATCCGCATCTATTTGTACTTAGTATTCCATCCATGTTGTCAGAGTCTATATGCACCTGGCTATAAATAATATGGGACATTGGGATGCAGGGTTGACGAGGAATAATGGATGGGGATATTTTCCGCACTAAATCATGTATCAGCAGCAAGCAGAAGGTAATCCGATTCCCACCATTTCCAATTATTGGCTGTTAAGAACCATATAATAACATGTGTGATAATAGGAGCTAAATGAAAATACTTATTTCAAGTTGCAAAAGCGATGTTGCACACATTTTATCACCGTGCCAACATTACCAGCACGGGCTCCATAAACAATGACTACTATTATGTGCCTGACAAATATAGCACGTGAGATACTTAAATGCCTTCAGGTCGAGGTATTAAGACGCCTGGGATTTAATTTGTCATTCACGCGTGATCTTTAGAACTGAATTCTATTTTGTTATTCCTTGTACTCTGCATACAAGTTCCCATATTAAATCGTAATCCATTGCTCAATACTATTTTTATTTATCATGCCATATTATATAAAGTTGTCAAAAAGCTAAATAACACAATTGTCAATTATCCATTAGCTTACCAAATTAACCATAAACTAAACTTGACGGAAGAGGGTGAATGTCTAAACGCAGCGGTATATTAGATTTCTAATCATCGAGGAGTAGAATAAATAGCCAATTAAAATTATTATTATTATTATTATCATTATCTGTAATTTACTTTGATATGATTGTCCATCTGCCTCTCATCAAAGCACCTCACATACCAAGTGTTACGGAAATAGGTACAATTTCGGCCACGAATGACATATCATCCATATTAGAAAAGAATAAAATGCTGTCAATAATGCCAGTTAATGCCTTTTATTCAGCCTCTTGGATTAATGCCATTTTGACCCTTGACACGTGACGAGCTATCATACCATGTAGAATGATCCATTTTTAAAAGTCTTACAATGCTATTTATAGCACGTGTGCTGTGGTTGCGGGACAAAGTTCTGTTCAAATCCGAAAATCTTTTAATTACCAACTGGTATGCAGCTTGTACGTGACCGAATCTTAATATGATAGAGCGCAGATATTGTGTTTAGGGTTGGACCGACGACTGTGAGAGGTAGCTGAATGAAGGTTAGATAAGTATATAGTTAAACGGCACACTAACACAAATGTATTACATGGTTTCCTATCGGATGTGGTACAATACGAATAGCTAAGAAGCTATGACATTTGAATAAGCAAAATTGGAATGAACCCCTGACTGATTTTATTAATATGTAATTAGCTAAAATGTTTAATATAACCCTATTTTTAAGATATGTATTGAAATGAAACCCTGGTGTCATAATGTGAGATTGACAAGAATGTGTGGATGGATTAATTATTTTGGTTAAACAAAATAACACGCAGTCATAATTAATTGAATCAATGTTGTTAATGCAAATTTTCATCTTAGTATTACGTTCATTTTGGGATTTTCGCCTAAACCTCAGAACCTGAATTGAAATCATCCAAGTGTAGTCAGCCTTTCATTGTGCTTTTGGGTCATATCGCGTCTAATCAATCAGTTGATAACAGTCTTTCGTTATCAGGATGTACGTGGTTTTGACCGGATATAGCACCACGAGCTTGTCATTCACATTGACAGATTATGAACATAAGGTTATCTGGTACATGTCAGTCAATGCACAAATACTAGGACGTGGAAATATATTTTTTATATCGGTTATCTGATTGTCGTATTGTTCCTAGGCAATAACATATCAACATATTTGCTCCGGTTGTGTTATTCTTTTGGGTATCATTAATGAATGTGTTGCCTTATGACTATTGCTATTCGCAATCATGCTACACATTTCAAATCAACTGACCAAGCCAATTCACTGCTCATTTTTACACATGATGCATAATTGTAGGTAACCGTATATTTTCATTGAAGGATCATATGTCATATTAATGCACAAAAGTTAGGCTGGGTTGCTTATATTATGTGTGATGATTCATTCGGATGATATTTCTATGTAATTAAACCTTGAAATTTGGTGGTAAACACATGTTCGTATATACCTTACATAACTGCAAAACGTCTATAGAAATGGCTTGAATTACACGCGAACGGCCAAGACAGGTGTCATTGCTATACACTGTCGATTCAATGGCTATCCGAGACCACGTCGATGCAACAGAATATAGTAACGGGAATGCTACACTCATTTAATTCTCAATCACGGGTCAAAACCCCAAATGACGTACCAAATGACTTCTGCTGAAAAATAAAAAGTATTGATGATATATATTCGCAGCATCCGAAAGGAGAAACTTGATAAAGATGACCAACTTAGGTTCATGTCGATAGGATAGGAAATGTATAACTTCACTGTGTGTATGTTGCATGACTAGCAGCACATTAGGGTATTTAAAAGGAAAGTTTTATTAGACGAGGTAGACGACAACAATTATAACCAAAACGCAAATGCGTCTGGTCATAATGGGTGTCTTCATAGCTCAAAAATGATCAGACTTTGTCCACATCGATTGACTTCTTACCGCAACATAACATCAAAGACTATTTTTTAGAAACCGGAAAGAGTTAAAACAAAATTTATACGCATTAAACAAAATGAGACTGCCCCGTTCATTGAGTCCATTCTTGCAATTGAGATTGATAGTATCTACTAACATTTAATAATGCACCTCACGTCCAAAGCCGATGCCTATGACATTATAAGGTGATGTATGGTGCAAACCTCTGCAATAATAAGCCTCGAAATGATATTTCGAATTATTTCCATTACATGCTCGAGCTCATATCAAGTCGAGAAAATGAGAAAATATAATTTTTTCAATAACTTCGTGCTATGCGAGACGCATAAGGGGTTTGCGTCATGAGCGTAATGATTTGGTCCTTGAAAACGGCGCTTTGAACGGGGTGCGTCAGTAATATTCGTTGATCATTATCATTATAACCATCTATATCTTCATCCTTATAATTTGAGTCACAATTGTGATTAAATTCTCGGAACTGGAATCTAAAAGATTTATTCATGCAGAAATGAAGGGTGTATCCGGGTTATAGATATGCACTGGACGTCTGCATCGTATTACAGTGTGCAGCCGAATCGGGAATAAGCCGACGAATTACAACGGTCACCTGCCCGGAATGATTGGTGAATTCTGTCCGCGCTAATCACCATAACGAGCCTGGTCAGATGAACCATGATTATGGTTATTGCGTAGTGGCTCCTGGAGGTAGCTGTGTCATGATTTATGTTCCTCACTAGTGACGTTTTATTGACTGACTATTGGGTGATTAATAATGAATGACAGATGAGCCAATATAACCTGTTTCCTGTTGACCAGTAGCTAAGATGATTAGCTCATGGTATCAGATCTGACATCCATATTAGCTTAGAAACCGGCAACTGATGAATTACATATTACAATAACTTTCCTAATTTAGATAAAAACCTATCAATGAATGTGTAAAACAATTAATCTAAGATTGTCCCCTTCCCCGCCCCTTTGAGCCGATTCATTAGAGGTGCAAAAAATATGAAAGACTGGTATAGGTTTTACAGGATTCATAACGAGACTTTGCATCAGATGGCGCTGTCTGATATGCTTCACAAATTACCGCTCTCAGGAAAGTCTCTGCAACAATATGTTTTTGCAAAGAGATATTTATATGCCTCTTGCTAGCCTTCGGAAAATTCCCAGTGAATATATGTACAAAGCTGTCTACGAAACATATTGATAACCCAGTGTTGGCTTTGAAATAGACCATCACTTTGTCTAGTCTTGGAAAACATCATGTGTCTGATGCTATGATAGATGATCAATGTCGTGCATCGATTATATCAATCACATTAACTGCAAAGAATGCTCTACTGATTTATCAAAGAATAACAAGTCATCCACCCAAGAATCGAAGCTTTTGTGTCATTGTTTGCAGACACTTTATAAATCCCTCACTTTGTAAACAAAGAACGCATGCATTGAATGATGCATGAATCGAGTGCTGCTCATCATACCTTGTGATGCTGTTGTGGATAAAGTGATGTCTTTCTACATAGTGTTCATATTTGTTTTGCTTTTTGAGGGTGACGAATAGATCATAAGAATAAAGATAATAAAATGACGAAATATGTGGGAAATGTCACTAATGGGGAGGTGTCCCAGCATCACATTCACCTCGACGGTGCAAGCTGTAATGAACCCATGTGTTTCACTAGAGTTATGACCGAGCATAAGCATAATTTCATTTCCCTACTCTAGTACGAAAGTTTGCAAAAAATTGCTCAAAACCCCTACATGAGCTCTTGCACTATAATGATTTTACAAAATTGGCTGTTACTATATTTAGCCAAGTTGTTAAGCTATTTTGTGATCCTTATCGCTTGATGCATTGCTACGGTGGCTCGCGTTATAAGCCCTCGTGGGAGGGCGGCTTTCGCGGCTCAGCTCTCGCCTTTGTATACGGGTGTCCTCAAAGCGCATTATATTAGAATGTCTGTAGCGTGTACACTTATAAGCAGAAAAAAGCAAATTCTTTCAAGACCCATTTATCAAGAAATTTCCATTAATGTATTTAGTTAGTTATCCGAAATTTCTCTTCTCTTCATCGCATACTGGGCTGTCTCTCCTTGATGTTGACACGTGCCCTATTCAAAACAAAAATGACACGTATTCATAGTGTGTTCATGGACATGGATAAATGCATGTTAACGGTTTATGAGGGATATGCAAAGGTCTTTAGCATCTTTTGGGGTGGGCATTTAATGGATGAGCGTCCCAATGAATAACCACACACATCTCATTCCAAAACAGGTGAGTGTATGAGATGTGAATTATTCTTGGCAATAGGTCCATTATATGCTGTTCATAAATGAGAATGCTATTGAGTCTGAAATAAGCAGTGACTCGTCGAATGTTGCATCTGTTGTATCGGATGATAAGATTAAGAAAGAGTAAGCATCTCGATTCAAAGCGTTTCAATCATATAACTCACTTATCCGTCACCTTCACATATAGCGTGGGCCTGACACACCATAATGCTGATAACGGCTGCCGCAAAGGTATGGTTCAGCCTGTGTCTCTTGATGCAAGAGAAAAGCGGTTTTTTTATATGTTTTGTTGCTTTAAGACCCATAGTCGTAGAAGGTCAATGAAACCATAAATGACTTAAATTCTTACAAACAAGCAAACAATAAGATCCATATTTGACGGTTATATTTTCAATGTAAAGCAGAAATCAGTTAGTGTGAATTGAACGTGTTTAATTTATTATTATCGCATTAGCAGCCCTAGATTTATCTAATTGATGATTTACGGAATTAGATTAGTTGTTTGCTATAATGCGGTCGTAATGCGGTTTTTATGCAACAAAAGTAATGCTTGGCAGCCAATAGCAATACCGATTTAAGACCATAACAATACCAGTTTAACTTTAAAATATAGATGATTTCACAATTCAAAACTGGCGTCCTTACTATCAAGAAGAAAAGATGGTTTACAAGAGGTTTCCGTATGAAGTAATTTGTTGCAATTTGCATTTTACTATTAACGTTTATTAAAGGCTATGCGTATATGTAAGTAGGTAGGTATATTATCTAGTGGGTAGGTTTCCCATTGTAAAAATGGCGACAATGGTCTTTCAAATTACCATTCATGAACGCATTTATGCGACATTTATGGACATTTCATTCCGTTTTTATCATGAGTTCCAGAATGCCTATGATCATCAATGCATTGTCGTCTACTCCTTTAAGGGACCACATTTAGATATCGTGTATAGCTGAAAGTGAATTCGCTTTCAAAGATGATCATCATAGATATTGGATGCAGCGATCCACATGACTCCATGCATCAAACTACCTTCCTAATATCAATTGACAATTCAAAAAAATCCACCGTGTTTTATAGAACCAGGCAATAAAAGGACAACCGCAATGTTCGAGAAACTTCCACCTACACAGGATCACTACAACGATTAATTCACGTCTTCTATTATATATCCGTGAAATGTGAAAATCTTAAATCCCGAATATCTTCTTATGGCAAAAACAATTGTCAAAGGATATTAGTGAATGGTAAGTTGCATCGTAAAATTTCATGGTTCTGATGTCGCCATTTCCGGTTGCGACCGCATCAAAGTTTATCAATAATTACCACACGTTTAACTACAGAAATTTCTGTGCTTCGATTTTAACAATGTTTACATACTCTGGAAGTTTTTTTCTATTGCAAACTTTTTGGGAATATATGTCATTGCAAATAATGCATTGTTCGAAACATTCCAGCATGTCAAAAATTTCTGGTAGCAAAAATCGAAATTGCCAAACCTATTTTCGTCCGATCTGGAAAAAAATTGGCATTTTCTGAAAGTTGAAAACACTAATTAACTTTCATGATAGACATGTTCTAATGAAATATTCGTCGCGTTGGGTTGGAATTTTTGGTTTAACATAGTCAACTTTCGAAAAGATTTCAATTGCTTGTAAAATCCTAAATATTGATTCTATAATCATAAAGATTGAGTCAGTTTTTGTCATAGAAAGCGCGAATCGAATCTCGAGATTTCATGTGTGTGGATGACTTCACTTCCGGTACGGAGCGCATTATTGTTTCAGCAGAAGCGAAATCGGCAGTGATTGTCATGATAGCGATAGATATTTGTTTGCGTTGCAATATTTTACCTCGGAAGAAAAATTGGTTGTAGGGGAAGAGGGGTTCTGGGTAATGTTAGATACCACTGTATCAGTAGCACTGCTTGTGGGGGGAATTTGAATAGAGCAGCCAAGGTGGCTCCAAAGTCTCGTATATGAAAGATATTATGACAATATGAACGTACAGTACAGTTCAATTCCGTGCAATTTTGAAATCAATCGGTAAACGTCCATACACAGCATTTGTCGAGTCTGAATAGCTTTATATGTCAGGAAATGATTGGAACTCACTGCAGCGTAATTTGCTTGTGGCTGTAATTGCCCAGAGGGATCCACGTGTTTACGTCTTTTTCTATATCTTAATTGCTCGTCCACCCTCTGTTATCGCAAGTTATGTCTTGTTGCTGTATGACTTTCACCGTACGATCATTATCTGCTTCGAAGCGAATTTGTACTCATTACATTTTAAACACAATTCCCACTGAGAGCAACTGAATTAAAAACTGAGTGACATAGTACAACGCTCTCGTTCCTTCTGAAAGTCCGGTAATGAAAATATTATTTATTGTACCAAAACTATGACAAACAAAGGTGCATCTTAAAATATGAATCATATAGTGAATGTTTTATTGATATCAACATTTACTGAACATTATGCCTTCCTTTGATCGTATCCCAGCAAATATTGAGGACGACCCGTAACTTCATGACTGTCAGTCAAACGAGACCAAGCAGCTGGCAAATTCATCACATGCCGTGCATATTATATGATTGACCCAATTTATTTGTTCCTTAAATTTATATATACCAAGTTCACAATAGGCTCAATCTTGCAAATAAAACTCATGAAACTAAACAATATATCATGTAGTATCATTATAAATTCAGCTTTGAAGAGGTAATAATATAATATTAATCATCTTCTTTGACGTAGAATGTGGTATTCGATGTAAAATGCTAAAGTGGGGTGATGGATTATGGATGATGACTGTTCAATTGTATTTGCCATTCTTTGGTCCTTGATGTGCTGGTGCATTGCAATGAATATAGCTGAATGAAGAGGATTTATTTGGATTTTGTTGGTTTTCGTTGGATAATTTATACAATAACGGAGCCAGTATACCTGCCTGCAATAGAAGTAGGTATGATAAAGTGTTTGGTCCCAGATCGTTAATCAGCAAGGAGCGGGGTGTAATTTGATGGTTTACAGCTGCCTGGTCACGTTTTTGGTCCTTCCATATCCAATTAAGGCCTAGCTATGATTCATGACATGGTCACGGTAACCATGGTTACCATGGTAACCATGAACGCGAATGACTGTTACAGAAAGCAATAAGCTCAGTAAATGCGGTGACAGGCTATAAACTGCTGCAGTACGGCGGGTTCAATAATCCGAAAGCAGGTATGGCATCATAACATCACGAAGGATGCAAATATAACGAAACACACGCGACATTATATTTGTTATATAGAATTGCATAAGTCAATTATCACACCATCAAATATTCGCAAATATTGTCAACAGTAAAGTTTCCACAGCAAACATTCATATAACACCACGTAGATAAACAAATTACGATTTTAAATTAACTTAACAACCGTTAGAGGCATATATATTACATTAATGACTGGTAATCAAGTCCAAGATAGCTTGCAAAAAGTGAAGAGTGTTCAAGGCAATCTTGCAGCAACGTGCTTCACCTGTGAAAAATTCAACTGGATCTCATTCAACGGCACGAATAAAGATTATATTTACACGGATAATGCCATTCCAAATAACACACTGATTGCAGTCGAGAAACTCTATTGAACAGATTATTTGGCTAATTTGCCATTTGGACAAATCTTGTCATTCAATCAAAGCAGCAAAATGTAATGATGATCTTCATACGCTCTCGATACAGGTGCGACAAAAGCTATATGCAGGCTATAGAGAAGACTTGTCACTAACCGTTCAAATACCAAGGGACATGCTAAAAAGATATTTAATTATATCACTGTAGGGCGATTATTACCAATAGATGCTGTTTCTCGGTGTTATGGTTTTGGTATGTAGATCAGTATGCCATATAAAGAAGATACGGGAGTTTCTGATTAAATTAATGCTAAATAATGACTAGTTCCCGTTGCACCTGTCTGCCTGTGATGCATAGGATAAATAATACGCAACACATTAATGCCTTACTCATAATACATGTGAATTCACTATATTATTGATCCCCCGATGGCTGTACCAAGTGGGACACTCGTGTTTCAGTTATTTTAGCCGCGCAAACCAAAACGGTCTCGGTCATGATCTATAAGTATAATTTGTTCAATCGGTTTCTCTTTCAAGTTATGCTTATCAAAATCCTCGTACCATTTGTATCGCTCCAAATCACGGAACATAAATTCCTTAGGAATGATTTATGCCACTGAGATAAATATTCTCCTTTTTAAATGAAAATGATACCTTATTTTAGCTTAAGCATATTTTTAGACATACTCACATTTTTAATAAGATTAATATATCATATCGGTACAACCCTGTTGTGTACGTATACAGGGTCTACCAGGAGTCTTGGGGCATCGCTTGAATAGCGCAAGCGACCTTGACACAGGTGATGCCTAAAATTGTCAAGTTAATGACCCCCAAGGACCTTGTCAATGCGACAGCGTGCAATAATTGAATTAGGAGACTGGTCGTCTCATCTCACAGCTGCCTTGATATCCTCTTTTGTATGCTTCAGATGAGGACACAACATGTAATAAAACAACTGGATATCAGGCTATTTAGTAGCAAATAGGCAAATGGAACTGAAGGCTGTGCTCTCAGTTACATGCAGCAAATAATGAAACCATGTAAAATGTATAGTTTGATTATTTACAAACAACTGATAACAAATAACACAATGTTAAGTGTACTTGGCTAGCAACAAATAAGTTCTCGGATTAATATTTTAGTGTTAGATAGTTTGTACAATAATAACAATATAACTGACAGCTAATATTTTTATTTGGATCGGAAGTTTTGCACAAAGGGCAATAGTTATTAAATATGCCCACACACATTGTTTTTTGGATTTGCCGGAGTGTGTCTTACCACAAATTATTATCAATAATAACACATAAAACAGCCATGTATATCTATATATTGAATATTCAATCCCTCAATTAGCTCTTCACGTCACCAAAGCGGTACCTATGTCGTTATCATGTGATGTATGGCACAACCTCATAATGTAATAAACCTCAAAATGATATCCCGTGGCATAACACAACGTATTCAGCCTTATATCACAGCAAGTGGAGATTATGAGAGAAGATTAACTTTACAATACAGTCGCGTAACGTTACACGAATAAGGGATATACGTACTGAGTGAAATGGTGATCAGTAAGAACGGCGCTTCGAAGGAAGTGCGTCAGTGATCATCATCATTGTCGATATCATCAACCATATAATTTAATGTAATGCTGAATTAGAAATCAAGAACCAAAATCTAAATCATATATTCAGGCAGAAACGAAGAGTTAGTCCCGGTTTGTGGAATTATCTTACTAATTTTAAAGCTTCGAAAATATATAAAAATAGTTTTTTTACCCAGGACGTCTGTACCGCAATACCGTACGCAGAGGGATAGGGAACTAGCCGACAACTCATGAAGTACCTGCTAGGAATGATTGATGTACTCTGTCAGATGTAATCACTGTAACAAGCCTGGTCGTATCAACCATGATTATGGTTATTGCGCTGCGGCTCCTGAAGGTAGCAGTCTCATGAGTTATGTTCTTCACTGGAGACGTTCATGACTGGGTGTCGCATAATAAATGACTGATGAGCCAAAATAACAGATGACGTCATAAAAGTTTCTTTGTTTTCGGAAGCTAGTATCTTTCTCATGGTATGAGCTCGAACTGTTATCTTTGTCTTTTAGCCGGCTGGTGATGAATTGCACATATCAGTAACATACCCAACATAGACATATACACATTGATGAATATACATACAAGTTCTTCTTTGGAGGTGGTGACAAGACCGGCAGCGATAATCCCTTATACCACCCTAACGATGGTCATACGTTTGGATTCATGCTCTCTTCATAGAGAATGTACATAAGAGCAAAACTTTCTCCCACGGTGAAGTTCTGTAAATGTCTCACCAGTTAGCTTCTAAGATTATCACACTTATTTATAAGAACATGATAATAACATTAAGAGCCAACTTAGCATTAATAGTATCTATGCTTCAATATACCTGATTAAACTATCGCGTGAGCTTTTCAGTCAAGTGTATCGTGAGATGAGGATTCTCCCCGGAAGCTGTTGCTCGCCTTGGCCCATATAAGACAGCTACAAACAACTGCACTAAAATCTTATTAGTATCTAGGGAGACAGTAAAGTCTATTGGTCCGAGTACCACATGCAGACGTTATTTCAGCAATGACGCTAAGGACAGGACTAGCACCATCCTGGGTGGGAATATATGAGCAATCAAATTAACGGGGTGGACGTCGCATAGCGTCGATGAGTCGACCTGTATGGGTATTGTAGAACATACAAATTGACGATAATTTTCCAAAAGTTTATCATCCATATTTTGACGATAAGCGTTATAGAATGTATCATAATTACGCATAGAATCATACGTATATGTAAAGCGATATTTTGGAGACATTCAAGCTTGCGGCGTTGCATACACTTCTTCGTGTATGTATTTGCATAAACATTGCCATAAATATTGTCTTCAACGAAACACAGTGCACATTCTTGATCAATGTGCTTGAACCCTGTGGATGGTGTTAAAGTCTTACCCAACAGACAGACAGATATCCCAATCAAGTAGGTTTATTGCATACATTGGCGCATACAGTTATAATCACCAAAGATTACCATGAGCTAATGGCTATCGAATTCTCTCCTTATAAGGTGATAAATACAACCGATGCTCGCTAGGATACATGGATGAAAAGGGGGTATGAATAAGAACATTTTGGTTATTGTACAATTTATTTGTAAATAGCACAATGTTATTTGATACAAACGCTAGCTAATTCTTTTAATTTAAGTATATTTCAACGTCTAACTTATTGTCAAGATTGAGTTAATCATATGAGATCACCAAAATAACATAGGCACACCTATTGCTGACAGCTAAAGCAACTACTAGATTTCACTTTCGTGTTACAAATGGACAGTGATGCAATGAAGGGCTTGACATAGAGCCATGAATGTGAACTTATTGAGAAAGAAATCTACAATTCAGATAATGAATTTACTTGGGAAAGAAATGGATATACTATTCTGTGATTGGTAAATTGCCCATGTTAAATTTATAAACACGAGGTCTTTAGAAAACAGGTATATATCTAAAGGTTCTTTCATATTACTCTCTCAAATCAATAGACCATAGTTATTGAGATACTTCTAATGCATTGCAAATATTTTAATGCAATGATTGACTCGGGTGAATCAAAAAATTTCAAAATAACTTTTCAAATGTCGTTCATACACAATGAAATCAATTTGCACTTAATAATCTATCACTGCGCTTAAACGGTTCATTTTAATTGAACAACAAGTCGAGAGATCAACAAGGGCTTCTCCGCGACCGTCCAATCAAACACAGTACTGAGGTTAACTGGACGAGTGGCAAATTTTCCAAGGCAACGACGCTGAATCAATGCTTCTGTTAACAACAAATTCCTATATGTTGCAATCTTGAAGGGACCTGACCAAGTATAACAAGGTCACCTGGATATTAAACAATGTGGCTAATGTTGTTGTATATTTGCACTGATATTATCAAATACTTGGTATTCAAGAAAGCGTCCCACGACCCACCCAAACATGATTTGTATGACGTTATCAAGTGATGTACGATGACAACCAGGGGTTATTATGAGTTGAGAAACAATATCTACACAGAGTCGTGCCCTTCTATTGTGAAGGAGAAGGAAGAGAGTGATAAGCTGCACATATTCTGCTGGCTGAACCGCCATGTTTTGGTGGATGCATCCGGATATAAAATGTGAGCCATTTTTAACAACATTAGGCGAGTGGTGCGCCGACGCCATTTATGTGAGCTACCAAAGCGTCGATACATGAGTGTGTAAACATGCTAGCTATAAGCTATAAAAAATGCAATTAGTTAAAAACATCATGCACATACTGCTTTGGGCTTGTCTTGATACACTATAAAATACCACCGAAAGAGAATTAATTTATAACATATGACTGATGTCGAGATGAACCCATTTCATCCAACTATCAAGTTCGTCTTAATGGCTCTTAAGATCTGTACGTCGAATGTAAGAGCTTGCAGCAGAAGGAGAAATAACTGTAGTCACGTGCTCAGCATGATTGGTATATTCTGCCTGAGGTTATCACCATAACAGGCCCTGTCAGATCCACCATGATTATGATTATGACACTACGGCTCTTGAATATGGTTGCTTATTAATCTATTAACCTCGTTTGGTGGATATCTACCTGACCTCCAGGTGACATATAAGGACTGGCTGAAGGACCAACATGACTTATGACGTCAATCGAGTCCCTTGTTAACAGGTGGTCGATAACTTGGGATATATGTTATGATTTTGGCAGCAAGTATTTATTTGCCTGTGCCGGACATTGATCAGCATATAAAATGTTATTGTTAAGTGTCTAAGGACAAGTTGTCTCAGATTATAACTGGAAATTATATTCCACAGCTCAGAGTGTTTTTCATATCGATACGAGCAAGGTAATTTTGTTTGAAAGGCATGACATATATAAGTGTTCGACACTAACGGCTAAGCAGTATGTGGCCGCTAGTTGCCGAACTGCTGTACCTGGAAATAACAACAACAACACTAACGTCTGTTCGCCTGCTCTGAACAAGTGATTTGGCCTACCGAACCGTTGATTTGGCCTACCGAACCGGTGATTTGGCCTACCGAACCGGTGATTTGGCCTACCGAACAAGTGATTTGGCTTACCGAACCGGTGATTTGGCCTACCGAAACGGTGATTTGGCCTACCGAACAAGTGATTTGGCCTACCGAACCGGTGATTTGGCCTACCGAACCGGTGATTTGGCCTACCGAACCGGTGATTTGGCCTACCGAACCGTTGATTTGGCCTACCGAACCGTTGATTTGGCCTACCGAACCGGTGATTTTTAAGAGCAGGGCACGCATTCTGCAACGCCCCGATTTGTTGTTTCACGCTGCGCCGCCCTTGATCATACAGTCGGCGAGAGAAGTAGACACCCAACTGGTCTCTTTAACAGCCTCTATTATGTAAACATAGAGCAATATAGCACAATTGGAAAATTGCTTAATTAATGTTGAGGTATTATGATCGTCACGTGACCTAGTATCCACCCAAACGCTTTTTTCAAGGTGGCGTTGATTGCTATTGGTGAGGTTATAAACCCATCAACATGCTGGTTATATACCCAGCGAATGGAGTCAGTACTTGATTGTTTCACGGGATCTGCTTATGTACATTCCTGTCATTCTAACAAAGAACTATCCCCAGACTGATCCCAATTTAGGTTTGACTGAATGGACTGGGCGTAAATTGTAATGTCAACGGCACACCTTTGGCATTACATTTGAAGCCTTCATTTTTATACAATTCCCCTTGAGAGAACAAAACCTTTCGTTTGTTCATGTATGCTTCTCTTAAAAACGAATGTCCCTGCCTTACATAGTATTTCCCCAGCTCAGGTGATAAAGAAACGAATATCTTAACATAATAATAATGCAAAGCAAAGTTATGTTTATACAAATTTTTACTGAGAATTGTGTCCCTCATTTGTCATTATTCCAGCTAATATTGACGACGAATCTAATCCTCACGACTGTTGCCAAACGAGACCATTCAGTTGATAGATTTATATATGCTACACGTGATATGGATTCACTAACCTCCGTGTATTCAATTTCTTTAATTCATTTGATTCATAAACATTAAGCTTTCTATTGGCGCAACGTTGCAATTGACAATAATCATGAAACTCAATTTGATTACCAACTAAGTGAGTGTGCATTATCATATGACATGGATGTAAAGATAATTATCTTTAGGGGATCATTTTAGCTGATATAAATACAGCTGAGGCATCTAAATAGGCATACCGATATATTCATTGGAGGCTCATACATCTTGTTGATTACCAGCATTTATGTTGGGTTGCATATATTGAGATTCAATGGAGGCATTTTAATGTATTTCAACTTTAATATAGGTCGGTAAGCACATAGTCGTTTATACCTACCATAGCTACCAGAAGTTGTTGAGCACTACGTGAATAACGCGCAACTAGACGCAAACGGTGAAGACATGTGTAACTATTTAACGCCCCAATTCTCTGTTTAATATCAATGCACAAGAGGGAAAACAATTGCATTAGGATTCTTATCGCCTAATCCTCCACCAGCCTTAATATCCTCCTTTGTATGCAGTAGCTTTAAATACAATTAAGGGTACAGTAGGCAATCAAACAAATGAGTACAGGCTGTTTATCACCAGTCATTTCAAATAGGCCAATGAAATGTGGACAACAGACGTCTGCCATGAACAGGATCTCATTCGAATCCCTCTCTTTGCAAAAAAAAATCCGATGAGTGGCGAAAATTAATGTGAAGCAAAGGTCTGTCGCATGAATGTGATACCAAGACACAGGAACATTTTTGATACATGTGCAGAACCAGAAAGTCGGCATATGCTATTCGTTGCATCTTATGTGATCATTCATAAGCATCTATAATCGTAATTACATTGCCTCTCCCAGCAGATTTGTGTTATGATATTATCATCATTTGGTGCAAAAAAAGTCAGATTAGTATTCAAAGTTGTTTTCTGATTAACTAAGGGTGTCTCACAACAAATTAGTTTAAAGAACTACTTATTTAGCAAACAAAGCATTGATATCTCAAACGAAATGAGACTGTACTGTTAATCGAAGTAATATTGAGTCGCTTTCTGCAAATAAGATTGAAAGTATCTTCTATCATTCTAAAGGCGACTAATTTCCCCAGGGCTGTACCTATGACATTATCAGGTGATATATGGCGCAAACCCTTGTTATAATAAGCTTCAAAAATGATATCGTGGATGATAACACGATGTGTTCAGGCTTATATTATAGCAAGTAGAGAAGAGAATAATAACTTATCAAAACGGTCGAGAAACGCGACGTGGATAAGGTGTTTTCGTCATGAGCAAAATTGTGCCACTATAAAGGAGGCACCCTTGGATGATCTCATCAAAATATCATTATCATCCATATGATTTAAGTTACCATCATGATAACGTGCTCAGGCGTTGTTTGTCGGATGCAATCACCATAATAAGCCTGGTCAGATCAACCATGATTACGGTCATTGAGCTGCGGGGCTCCTGAAGCTGTTTCATGATGTATGTTTTTCGCTAGTGACGTGTATGGTGGACCACTGTGTGACCAATAATACATGACTGACGAGCCTATATAACATGACGTCATTAGAGTCTCGTCGTTTCCAGGTTACAAGGAGCTAAGCTGATTATATCATGGTATCAGGACTGATATTATTATTTGCCTGGCGACCGGCTGCAGATAAATGACATGTTACTGTTACTTTCCCGATATAGAAATAGACTTATTGATGAGTGAAACTAAAGGTTCATAGGATGTGGCACTGAAATGGACGACAGCGATAATTAATGTTGTCACCATTACGATCGTGTTATTAAAGTTTGCTTTGTGCTCCGTTGATAGAGCAGTACACATAATAGCCCAACTTCTCCAGCATCATCAATTTCTCAGCATACAGATTGTGAGTGTCTCACCGGCAACCACCGATGTTTATCAAACTAAAGGAATAAAACAATTAAGAAATTTTGACTGATAATAGGCTTTAAAAAGACCAGTTAAAATCATCGTATGCGTGTTGTTACCCAATGTGTCCCAAAAGCTCAGAGGATACGTGTCGATGATTGGCGCCTTCAAGTGAGGGATATCTAGCCGCCATTTATATGGTGTTAATCCAATGTTAAAAAAAATCGGATAACACTAACACTTGTTATTGCGATGTGAAGCGCTTATATTTGTTGCCGTGTTTTCCCCTATAATTTCCCTTCAATGATAATAAAATGGCGTCTTCCTGGTATAATGATGTATCACAATAGAACAAGTGTGATCTAACTACACTGGCATAAATCAACGAGATTGCTTGTGCATTCGTTTTCGTGTGCTCCTCAAGCGCTATCCATCAATGGATTCACATAAAATTACAGATATATCATTTTTGCTGTTATAGAGGCATCAGACCGGATAAGGCCAACAATAAAATGGGAATATCTCGGGAAGGGGCAGCTGTGTGAAGTGCAGATAAAGTCGTAATGAGATTTTTTCTGCCCCAATATTGCCCTGATGAATATTGATGATTTAAAAAATGGCTTACGCGTGATCACGTTCTGTTCGGAAATTTTGCTGAATTACGAAGTATCACAATCTATTCAGCTGATTATGGTACTTTCGAGACATATCTAATCTAATCGACCAATTAATGACATACATTTGTTATCAGAATGTACCTTGTTGTGAACAAATGTGACAACATTGACAAATTGCGTGTCATTCACTTTGACAGATCATGTGTTGTCAATTGACATGTAGATAGGGCTATCAGGGAAATATCGTCCAAAGCTCAAATACTGAGACAATGAATCAACTGCTTTTTGGTCTCACTGTGATGCATTGATTTGCTCCATTACATCACAGTATTACATCAGACCGGATTGGCAGCTATTTATTTTTGCATCTCGAAATGGTTTTTGAATTTTTAATTAGAAGCAGAGCCACGGAAGTGATTGTATTGTAACTATAACTGAGATATTAGTCGTGTAAACCCGTCGTATTCAGAGCATTGATATAAACACCGCAACAGGACCTTCGATGATTTTATAAAATGTGTTCGACATCATTAATTTGGGTCGATTATTGCTTGATGCATAGTATCTGTGGCTTCTCGTGTTATGGGGTTGTAGGAGCCGGCTTTCAGCTACCGACTACTACGGTGATATCTTGACATTGCGGAGCTTAACGCAGTTTTCCCTTATTTGCCTATTGCTTTTACACATGTAGTTCCACACTAAACAACTAAGAACGATTGTAACGACACCTTTTGTAAAGCAAATTGGCATTTCTTAGACGTTCGAAATGCGAATACGAATTGATATATACTTGATGAGGAAGAGTTTTGTGAATAAAAGACCTGACTCAAAGGCGTTCAATATTTATAGTCCTCGTGTGAACCAAGCACATTACACTCACACTGTAGTATTTCACAGTAAGGCATATTGTGATTGTCAACAAATAAAGAAAATAAATAAGCACTTTTTTTGAAATACTAGAAGCGGCCAGCGCTTCAGCAATCATACTATATAATCACAAACATCCCACTCCATGCCCGCGTGCAGGTTTGTGTAGGAGATGTGAATAAATCGAGGCATTTGGCCAATTACTCATTGACCATGAATGAGTGTCGCAATAACTGTACTAAAGAAGTTTATATGTCCTATGATTGAATATAGGGAAATTTAATTACAAGCGATTGACATTTCAAAGCATGTTATTGTCTGTGGTAAAGATACAGTACCTTATAACCTTTTGTATAGACAAAGCACGAATTTACGCCGCATACCTTGCCTCGCCATTGCTGAGGCGGGTTATTCTAGCATATATATATATATATATATATATATATATATATATATATATATATATATATATATATATATATATATATATATATATATATATATATATATATATATATATATATATATATATATATATATATATATATATATATATATATATATATATATCATGAGACTCATTCTCACAATGTAATAGCACGTATCATATTTATGACTAGAACACAAAAGAAGTCAATTGACTTAATCATTGATTATCAATCATAAAGTCACACATAAAGGCCGTGTCACGTGAGAATATCACAGCTGTAATCATTTTATTCAGTGTGCAGTGTGGTGAAGGATTTGATTGGTGGTACTGATTATCAATCCCAGTACTTTGATTGATGCTGCTCGAAGAATAGACAAAAGTGTACTGCCATAATCTCGTCAAATCACGAAATTAATTTGAATCAAAATGAAACTACGTGTAAGCGCCATTTGTAGTTATCATTGGTTGTTCAACATTGCACTTGATGGATGCAAATCAACGTGTCGAAAATGCAATTTATAAATGGTCAATTTTAATTAAGTCTTGATTATCATGGAACAGAGATCTTCGAGCATACGGGCATGTTTTCTTATGGGTCACAGAGAATCGTGCTGGGTCACCATATCATATAAATGCATTATATAGGGCTTCCAGATAGAGGGCTGCAAGGCAGGTCCAAATAATATTGGAATAGAGCGCGATATAATGCTAGATTTTCCTACTAAAAAGGCATTTATGTAGACATTGCATACATTGAGTGTGATGACTAAATCGGTTTAATCAAGATATTTCAGTTTAATTGAACCAGGACTTACATGTATGGAATTTATTTATAGACCTCGCAAAATAGGAATGCGGTGTTCATCTTTATCCACAGAAAGATTTATGTGCGAACACCAATGATTTACGCAATCTTCTAGCATTCAATAGGCGCCTCACGTCCCAAAACAGGTACCTATGACGTTATCAGGTTATTGATGGACCAAAACCTCGCAATAATAAGCTACGAAATGATATCCCAGATGATTGCACATCAAGATCAGGCTTATACAACGGCAAGAGGAGAGTATGGGAATAGATAAACTTCTCAATACTGTCGTGCAACGCGACACGAATATGGAGTTACCATCATGAGCGAATATTTGTTTGGTGAGAACAGCGCGTTGAGGAGGTGCGGCGGTGCCCTTCGGAGATCATATCATCATAACCATCGATGCCATCATCTATATGATAACTTATTATATTGTTAACGCACTCAGGAACTGGAATCTTAAGCTTTTCTATGAGAAGAAATGCAGTGTTTATCACGGTCTGTGGATTTTTGTACCAATTTAAAAGCTTAGAAATTATCAAGGGTAGTTAATTATCATACCTGGGACGTCTGTACCGCATTAAAGTACCAAGCAAAAGCGGTTATAAGCCGACAACTCGTGGTAGTCACCTGCCAGGAATGATTGGTGTACTCTGTCAGATGTAATCACCATAACAAGCCTGGTCAGATCAACCATGATTATGGTTATTGCGTTGCGGCTCCTGAAAGTAGCTGTGACATAAATTGTGCTGTTCACTGGTGACGTTTATTGCTGACCACTGGATGGCTATAAATGAATGACAGATGAGCCATTATAACATGAAGTCATTAGTCTCCTTGTTTACAGGCGGCCACTAGCTATGCCAAGTATATCATGGTATCAGACCATCTGCCTGGGAAACGGCGGCTGGTAAATTGTATTTGAAAATTTGAAAATCACCTTCGATTGGTGTCTGCAAACGTGGTACATCTGATGACGACAGCGAAAGTTTATGGTGTCACCACTGCGATCGTGTAATCAAATAGTATTGATGGTCTCTCAGCAGAGCAATGTACATGTGTTCGCATATTCAGCGCTGTTACTTAACACCGAACAAGCAGCCCTAGTTTGGAATAAAATGTACAACAAAATCAATGGCACAGACGCAGCTAAGGGCGATGTTTTTGGCCAGTTTGCGCTACGGAGCACAGGCAAAAACAGAAGACAAAATTCCCAAACGACAGGGTGGTTATCTATATTTTGACGAAGATATCGCATTGGGGGATAGAATCGTAAGTCAATTTAAGACAAAACTTAAGTCAAGCAACTCAAGCTCGAGCCGCTACAGATATTGATTTGGGTGGATTATGTCGGTGCATTACAACAATTTATCATTTAGCATGCGTATTATCATACATATTTACTTCAACACAAGTTATAATCGATCGAGGTTGTCATAAGTATTGCGCGAATTATACACGAGGTCAATTAACAGTCAATATCAAATACCCGTCATTGTGTGTTCCTCTGTGGCGCGTGACAATGTTAACGGGAGATCCCTTCTTATTATCTTCATCTGTATGCACCAAGTGATACACACAATACGTGGGGGGCGTAGACTACACGATGGCAAGGGAAGCATGGAGGCGAGCGTGTTAGCCACTGGATTATTGAGCCCCAAATAAAGGATGTTGAATATCAATTTGACATGACATGGCAGTTGTGCCAAGTCGGCGTACCAATTTTAACAATTAACTTTCTGCCAAGAATACGCGGTCCATGTTGGACAACTGTATGTAGCGTATGAACACATATTAGTGACAGATAATGTAATAGCTGTTCAACACCAGTGCAACACAAACTATTATGTTTGGTTATGATTGACTAAACAAAAGCAATATTACCAGCGTACTATCATTCAACACAACGACTCAGCATAGTCAGCAAAATCGCACAGAGACAATGGACATTTTTAAATACAATACAATGCAGTTTATTCCTGGTTTGAATAATGGTCACTGTAATGGGTTTGTTCATACACGACCGGCACAGGCTGCATATAAATGCTATTACCCTTTCAGTTAAAGAGGGTGTGACAATGAAAACAAAGGGATCAATAATTATTAACCTGACAAAATGTAATCACTTAATGTATATTGCATATAACAACAATAAGTTACAATTGAAGTACAGAAATTCTGTGTTTAACAATCGGTCATGGCAGCAGACGAAATGTCCGTAAAATACACTCGGATGACGGTATTTTATTGTTGTTATTAAACATTGCCAAACAAGTTTATTTGTAAACATATCTAAAAAGGCGTAAGAAAATGTGTCCATTTGTATTTTGTCTGGTGCTGCTTCACAAATTGTAATGCCACATATCATGTTACATAGATGCTCGGGTGAAAAGATGAAGTGAGCAGAAAGTATTATAAAAACACTCGACATAACGCCGCGTCAAGTTTGTGAAACAGGTATCTACTGAAAGGTCCGTTTAAATTGCTATGTAAAATAGTTATTTCGTTTGCTTTTGTGCGCAAAACAATTAAGTTTGATGATATACTTGGTTGCAGCAAAGGATTTCTACATAAATTGCAAATCGTCAAACATGTTCATCATAATCTATCACTTCACTCAATCATTTGAAATTTACTCTTCCCCATGGGCCTGAAGATCATGACTAGCGGATCGTATTGTCAATAACGAGGGTCTTCTGGGTTTGCAATCAGATTATGCAGCATTCAGTTTTAATCCTGCCATTCTTCCTTGAGTATTGGTGAGTTTTGCTTACAGGGGTCAATCGCAACGTTGAATATCCGGAATCGTGCGCTTAAAGACTGAGCGTGACAGGGTCAATACGATGAAGTCCAACGATTTAAAAAGGAGTTGCCTTATCTTCCTCCTGGTTATTCTCATCTGCATGGACAAAGTAATATGGTACAGAGGGGTTCCCATGTAGGGATATAATAGAAGCCTGGATGACTACGTGGTTAAAGCAGGGGCATTGTACAGAAAATAACAGAATGTAATTAAGTAGATACTTGCCTGTTCAAGTGAATTAGTTCAGTCGTATAAACCGAAAACAGAGTTCATATTTCTACTGCAAATGCTGGCAAAAACTAACATCATGTAAAGGCTGACCTTGTGTGATGAACGAAAAATCAGAGATAATACTCAAGGTCGTAGGTTCAGCGTTATGGCATTCCGGGCAGTGTCCTATAACTGGTACAGATTAAATAAATGACTACTAATACCGAATATCTTACGCCAGGCCGAACCATTATTTTTTCATAACCTACAATTACCCCAAACTTTGGGTGAGACAATTTATGGATTAAATCAAAATACATTTTTGCCAATTGCCATGACATCAAAGTTCAAGTAGTGGTGTGAAGGGTTTTTTAAAACACATTTTTGGGACAATTCAAGCCTTAGCGGAGGAGTTACCTATACCGTAAGATACCTATAACTACACAAAATCCAAGTTTCAGTGTTCACATTTCACCAGAACTACGATTCCTGAACGCGCACTCATATGAAGTTAGGTGCCCAACAATGGCGGGTAGTTACCGATTTTGTAACAGCACTGACATTTTCGAGTTTTTTCCAAGTTCAAGTAGCGATGTAAAGACATAAGTTGTCAGTTCGCATGTTTTTGAACAACAGTAACAAATATTGGGACATTTGTTTGATAGCCCTGACAAAGATAACGCTTCAATGAGGCAATCTGCTATATCTGTGGTGTCACGTGGCCACACATGAACGCACTGGTTATGTTTCATGCGACATAATTACAGCACAAATATGTAGAACAAAGTGCTCCGTCTGACGCTGCATCATATTTATTCAATGGTCACTATATCCGTGTGAACATACAGCATGAGAGAACGGTTATATTTAAATAATCTTCTATTTTGACTTGCTTATACGCTACAATGCCAGAGCAACTAATACTATTAGGGTGACATCTGCGAAAAATAGGAGGGCGATGTTCATCTTCATCCGCGGATATATGTATACGTTAACTCCAATGATATACGTAAAGGTTTGCAAATATCCTGACTACTCTATTGGATCAAGACATGGAAAACAAATTGGTGTTGACAGCTTAAACAACACAACGCAAACAAAGTATCGTGCAAACCGCACTGTTTCGCCAGCTTTTATCGCAAATATCTTTAGCGAAGGTGTCCACAACAACGTAATATAAAAAAAACCTGCTCATTTTGCCACCGGCAGCGATAACGCAATTCAAAAAGATATTGGGATAGATAGTATCTACTAGCGTTCAACAAACGCTTCACGTCCCAAAGCCGGTACTTTATCAGGTTATTGATGGACCAAACCCCTGTAATAATAAGCTTCGAAATGATATTCCGGATGATTGCACATCGGGATAAGGCTTGTTTAACGGCAAGAGGAGAGTATGTGAGAACAGGTTAACTTATCAATACAGTCGTGTAATGCTACACGAATGAGCGGTAACCCTCATGAACAAATATTTGGTTTTTAAGAACAGCGTATTGTTCTGACAATGGCGATAATTAATGACGTCACCATAATGATTGTGTTTTACCTTTTTGTTTGATGGAGTTGTGTATATATATATATATATATATATATATATATATATATATATATATATATATATATATATATATATATATATATATATATATATATATCTATATATATATATATATATATATATATATATATATATATATATATATATATATATATATATATGAGACTCATTCTCACAATGTAATAGCACGTATCATATTTATGACTAGAACACAAAAGAAGTCAATTGACTTAATCATTGATTATCAATCATAAAGTCACACATAAAGGCCGTGTCACGTGAGAATATCACAGCTGTAATCATTTTATTCAGTGTGCAGTGTGGTGAAGGATTTGATTGGTGGTACTGATTATCAATCCCAGTACTTTGATTGATGCTGCTCGAAGAATAGACAAAAGTGTACTGCCATAATCTCGTCAAATCACGAAATTAATTTGAATCAAAATGAAACTACGTGTAAGCGCCATTTGTAGTTATCATTGGTTGTTCAACATTGCACTTGATGGATGCAAATCAACGTGTCGAAAATGCAATTTATAAATGGTCAATTTTAATTAAGTCTTGATTATCATGGAACAGAGATCTTCGAGCATACGGGCATGTTTTCTTATGGGTCACAGAGAATCGTGCTGGGTCACCATATCATATAAATGCATTATATAGGGCTTCCAGATAGAGGGCTGCAAGGCAGGTCCAAATAATATTGGAATAGAGCGCGATATAATGCTAGATTTTCCTACTAAAAAGGCATTTATGTAGACATTGCATACATTGAGTGTGATGACTAAATCGGTTTAATCAAGATATTTCAGTTTAATTGAACCAGGACTTACATGTATGGAATTTATTTATAGACCTCGCAAAATAGGAATGCGGTGTTCATCTTTATCCACAGAAAGATTTATGTGCGAACACCAATGATTTACGCAATCTTCTAGCATTCAATAGGCGCCTCACGTCCCAAAACAGGTACCTATGACGTTATCAGGTTATTGATGGACCAAAACCTCGCAATAATAAGCTACGAAATGATATCCCAGATGATTGCACATCAAGATCAGGCTTATACAACGGCAAGAGGAGAGTATGGGAATAGATAAACTTCTCAATACTGTCGTGCAACGCGACACGAATATGGAGTTACCATCATGAGCGAATATTTGTTTGGTGAGAACAGCGCGTTGAGGAGGTGCGGCGGTGCCCTTCGGAGATCATATCATCATAACCATCGATGCCATCATCTATATGATAACTTATTATATTGTTAACGCACTCAGGAACTGGAATCTTAAGCTTTTCTATGAGAAGAAATGCAGTGTTTATCACGGTCTGTGGATTTTTGTACCAATTTAAAAGCTTAGAAATTATCAAGGGTAGTTAATTATCATACCTGGGACGTCTGTACCGCATTAAAGTACCAAGCAAAAGCGGTTATAAAGCCGACAACTCGTGGTAGTCACCTGCCAGGAATGATTGGTGTACTCTGTCAGATGTAATCACCATAACAAGCCTGGTCAGATCAACCATGATTATGGTTATTGCGTTGCGGCTCCTGAAAGTAGCTGTGACATAAATTGTGCTGTTCACTGGTGACGTTTATTGCTGACCACTGGATGGCTATAAATGAATGACAGATGAGCCATTATAACATGAAGTCATTAGTCTCCTTGTTTACAGGCGGCCACTAGCTATGCCAAGTATATCATGGTATCAGACCATCTGCCTGGGAAACGGCGGCTGGTAAATTGTATTTGAAAATTTGAAAATCACCTTCGATTGGTGTCTGCAAACGTGGTACATCTGATGACGACAGCGAAAGTTTATGGTGTCACCACTGCGATCGTGTAATCAAATAGTATTGATGCTCTCTTAGCAGAGCAATGTACATGTGTTCGCATATTCAGCGCTGTTACTTAACACCGAACAAGCAGCCCTAGTTTGGAATAAAATGTACAACAAAATCAATGGCACAGACGCAGCTAAGGGCGATGTTTTTGGCCAGTTTGCGCTACGGAGCACAGGCAAACAGAAGACAAAATTCCCAAACGACAGGGTGGTTATCTATATTTTGACGAAGATATCGCATTGGGGGATAGAATCGTAAGTCAATTTAAGACAAAACTTAAGTCAAGCAACTCAAGCTCGAGCCGCTACAGATATTGATTTGGGTGGATTATGTCGGTGCATTACAACAATTTATCATTTAGCATGCGTATTATCATACATATTTACTTCAACACAAGTTATAATCGATCGAGGTTGTCATAAGTATTGCGCGAATTATACACGAGGTCAATTAACAGTCAATGTCAAATACCCGTCATTGTGTGTTCCTCTGTGGCGCGTGACAATGTTAACGGGAGATCCCTTCTTATTATCTTCATCTGTATGCACCAAGTGATACACACAATACGTGGGGGGCGTAGACTACACGATGGCAAGGGAAGCATGGAGGCGAGCGTGTTAGCCACTGGATTATTGAGCCCCAAATAAAGGATGTTGAATATCAATTTGACATGACATGGCAGTTGTGCCAAGTCGGCGTACCAATTTTAACAATTAACTTTCTGCCAAGAATACGCGGTCCATGTTGGACAACTGTATGTAGCGTATGAACACATATTAGTGACAGATAATGTAATAGCTGTTCAACACCAGTGCAACACAAACTATTATGTTTGGTTATGATTGACTAAACAAAAGCAATATTACCAGCGTACTATCATTCAACACAACGACTCAGCATAGTCAGCAAAATCGCACAGAGACAATGGACATTTTTAAATACAATACAATGCAGTTTATTCCTGGTTTGAATAATGGTCACTGTAATGGGTTTGTTCATACACGACCGGCACAGGCTGCATATAAATGCTATTACCCTTTCAGTTAAAGAGGGTGTGACAATGAAAACAAAGGGATCAATAATTATTAACCTGACAAAATGTAATCACTTAATGTATATTGCATATAACAACAATAAGTTACAATTGAAGTACAGAAATTCTGTGTTTAACAATCGGTCATGGCAGCAGACGAAATGTCCGTAAAATACACTCGGATGACGGTATTTTATTGTTGTTATTAAACATTGCCAAACAAGTTTATTTGTAAACATATCTAAAAAGGCGTAAGAAAATGTGTCCATTTGTATTTTGTCTGGTGCTGCTTCACAAATTGTAATGCCACATATCATGTTACATAGATGCTCGGGTGAAAAGATGAAGTGAGCAGAAAGTATTATAAAAACACTCGACATAACGCCGCGTCAAGTTTGTGAAACAGGTATCTACTGAAAGGTCCGTTTAAATTGCTATGTAAAATAGTTATTTCGTTTGCTTTTGTGCGCAAAACAATTAAGTTTGATGATATACTTGGTTGCAGCAAAGGATTTCTACATAAATTGCAAATCGTCAAACATGTTCATCATAATCTATCACTTCACTCAATCATTTGAAATTTACTCTTCCCCATGGGCCTGAAGATCATGACTAGCGGATCGTATTGTCAATAACGAGGGTCTTCTGGGTTTGCAATCAGATTATGCAGCATTCAGTTTTAATCCTGCCATTCTTCCTTGAGTATTGGTGAGTTTTGCTTACAGGGGTCAATCGCAACGTTGAATATCCGGAATCGTGCGCTTAAAGACTGAGCGTGACAGGGTCAATACGATGAAGTCCAACGATTTAAAAAGGAGTTGCCTTATCTTCCTCCTGGTTATTCTCATCTGCATGGACAAAGTAATATGGTACAGAGGGGTTCCCATGTAGGGATATAATAGAAGCCTGGATGACTACGTGGTTAAAGCAGGGGCATTGTACAGAAAATAACAGAATGTAATTAAGTAGATACTTGCCTGTTCAAGTGAATTAGTTCAGTCGTATAAACCGAAAACAGAGTTCATATTTCTACTGCAAATGCTGGCAAAAACTAACATCATGTAAAGGCTGACCTTGTGTGATGAACGAAAAATCAGAGATAATACTCAAGGTCGTAGGTTCAGCGTTATGGCATTCCGGGCAGTGTCCTATAACTGGTACAGATTAAATAAATGACTACTAATACCGAATATCTTACGCCAGGCCGAACCATTATTTTTTCATAACCTACAATTACCCCAAACTTTGGGTGAGACAATTTATGGATTAAATCAAAATACATTTTTGCCAATTGCCATGACATCAAAGTTCAAGTAGTGGTGTGAAGGGTTTAAAACACATTTTTGGGACAATTCAAGCCTTAGCGGAGGAGTTACCCTATACCGTAAGATACCTATAACTACACAAAATCCAAGTTTCAGTGTTCACATTTCACCAGAACTACGATTCCTGAACGCGCACTCATATGAAGTTAGGTGCCCAACAATGGCGGGTAGTTACCGATTTTGTAACAGCACTGACATTTTCGAGTTTTTTCCAAGTTCAAGTAGCGATGTAAAGACATAAGTTGTCAGTTCGCATGTTTTTGAACAACAGTAACAAATATTGGGACATTTGTTTGATAGCCCTGACAAAGATAACGCTTCAATGAGGCAATCTGCTATATCTGTGGTGTCACGTGGCCACACATGAACGCACTGGTTATGTTTCATGCGACATAATTACAGCACAAATATGTAGAACAAAGTGCTCCGTCTGACGCTGCATCATATTTATTCAATGGTCACTATATCCGTGTGAACATACAGCATGAGAGAACGGTTATATTTAAATAATCTTCTATTTTGACTTGCTTATACGCTACAATGCCAGAGCAACTAATACTATTAGGGTGACATCTGCGAAAAATAGGAGGGCGATGTTCATCTTCATCCGCGGATATATGTATACGTTAACTCCAATGATATACGTAAAGGTTTGCAAATATCCTGACTACTCTATTGGATCAAGACATGGAAAACAAATTGGTGTTGACAGCTTAAACAACACAACGCAAACAAAGTATCGTGCAAACCGCACTGTTTTCGCCAGCTTTTATCGCAAATATCTTTAGCGAAGGTGTCCACAACAACGTAATATAAAAAAAACCTGCTCATTTTGCCACCGGCAGCGATAACGCAATTCAAAAAGATATTGGGATAGATAGTATCTACTAGCGTTCAACAAACGCTTCACGTCCCAAAGCCGGTACTTTATCAGGTTATTGATGGACCAAACCCCTGTAATAATAAGCTTCGAAATGATATTCCGGATGATTGCACATCGGGATAAGGCTTGTTTAACGGCAAGAGGAGAGTATGTGAGAACAGGTTAACTTATCAATACAGTCGTGTAATGCTACACGAATGAGCGGTAACCCTCATGAACAAATATTTGGTTTTTAAGAACAGCGTATTGTTCTGACAATGGCGATAATTAATGACGTCACCATAATGATTGTGTTTTACCTTTTTTGTTTGATGGAGTTGTGTATATATATATATATATATATATATATATATATATATATATATATATATATATATATATATATATATATATATATATATATATATATATATATATATATATATATATATATATATATATATATATATATATATATATGAGACTCATTCTCACAATGTAATAGCACGTATCATATTTATGACTAGAACACAAAAGAAGTCAATTGACTTAATCATTGATTATCAATCATAAAGTCACACATAAAGGCCGTGTCACGTGAGAATATCACAGCTGTAATCATTTTATTCAGTGTGCAGTGTGGTGAAGGATTTGATTGGTGGTACTGATTATCAATCCCAGTACTTTGATTGATGCTGCTCGAAGAATAGACAAAAGTGTACTGCCATAATCTCGTCAAATCACGAAATTAATTTGAATCAAAATGAAACTACGTGTAAGCGCCATTTGTAGTTATCATTGGTTGTTCAACATTGCACTTGATGGATGCAAATCAACGTGTCGAAAATGCAATTTATAAATGGTCAATTTAATTAAGTCTTGATTATCATGGAACAGAGATCTTCGAGCATACGGGCATGTTTTCTTATGGGTCACAGAGAATCGTGCTGGGTCACCATATCATATAAATGCATTATATAGGGCTTCCAGATAGAGGGCTGCAAGGCAGGTCCAAATAATATTGGAATAGAGCGCGATATAATGCTAGATTTTCCTACTAAAAAGGCATTTATGTAGACATTGCATACATTGAGTGTGATGACTAAATCGGTTTAATCAAGATATTTCAGTTTAATTGAACCAGGACTTACATGTATGGAATTTATTTATAGACCTCGCAAAATAGGAATGCGGTGTTCATCTTTATCCACAGAAAGATTTATGTGCGAACACCAATGATTTACGCAATCTTCTAGCATTCAATAGGCGCCTCACGTCCCAAAACAGGTACCTATGACGTTATCAGGTTATTGATGGACCAAAACCTCGCAATAATAAGCTACGAAATGATATCCCAGATGATTGCACATCAAGATCAGGCTTATACAACGGCAAGAGGAGAGTATGGGAATAGATAAACTTCTCAATACTGTCGTGCAACGCGACACGAATATGGAGTTACCATCATGAGCGAATATTTGTTTGGTGAGAACAGCGCGTTGAGGAGGTGCGGCGGTGCCCTTCGGAGATCATATCATCATAACCATCGATGCCATCATCTATATGATAACTTATTATATTGTTAACGCACTCAGGAACTGGAATCTTAAGCTTTTCTATGAGAAGAAATGCAGTGTTTATCACGGTCTGTGGATTTTTGTACCAATTTAAAAGCTTAGAAATTATCAAGGGTAGTTAATTATCATACCTGGGACGTCTGTACCGCATTAAAGTACCAAGCAAAAGCGGTTATAAGCCGACAACTCGTGGTAGTCACCTGCCAGGAATGATTGGTGTACTCTGTCAGATGTAATCACCATAACAAGCCTGGTCAGATCAACCATGATTATGGTTATTGCGTTGCGGCTCCTGAAAGTAGCTGTGACATAAATTGTGCTGTTCACTGGTGACGTTTATTGCTGACCACTGGATGGCTATAAATGAATGACAGATGAGCCATTATAACATGAAGTCATTAGTCTCCTTGTTTACAGGCGGCCACTAGCTATGCCAAGTATATCATGGTATCAGACCATCTGCCTGGGAAACGGCGGCTGGTAAATTGTATTTGAAAATTTGAAAATCACCTTCGATTGGTGTCTGCAAACGTGGTACATCTGATGACGACAGCGAAAGTTTATGGTGTCACCACTGCGATCGTGTAATCAAATAGTATTGATGCTCTCTTAGCAGAGCAATGTACATGTGTTCGCATATTCAGCGCTGTTACTTAACACCGAACAAGCAGCCCTAGTTTGGAATAAAATGTACAACAAAATCAATGGCACAGACGCAGCTAAGGGCGATGTTTTTGGCCAGTTTGCGCTACGGAGCACAGGCAAACAGAAGACAAAATTCCCAAACGACAGGGTGGTTATCTATATTTTGACGAAGATATCGCATTGGGGATAGAATCGTAAGTCAATTTAAGACAAAACTTAAGTCAAGCAACTCAAGCTCGAGCCGCTACAGATATTGATTTGGGTGGATTATGTCGGTGCATTACAACAATTTATCATTTAGCATGCGTATTATCATACATATTTACTTCAACACAAGTTATAATCGATCGAGGTTGTCATAAGTATTGCGCGAATTATACACGAGGTCAATTAACAGTCAATATCAAATACCCGTCATTGTGTGTTCCTCTGTGGCGCGTGACAATGTTAACGGGAGATCCCTTCTTATTATCTTCATCTGTATGCACCAAGTGATACACACAATACGTGGGGGGCGTAGACTACACGATGGCAAGGGAAGCATGGAGGCGAGCGTGTTAGCCACTGGATTATTGAGCCCCAAATAAAGGATGTTGAATATCAATTTGACATGACATGGCAGTTGTGCCAAGTCGGCGTACCAATTTTAACAATTAACTTTCTGCCAAGAATACGCGGTCCATGTTGGACAACTGTATGTAGCGTATGAACACATATTAGTGACAGATAATGTAATAGCTGTTCAACACCAGTGCAACACAAACTATTATGTTTGGTTATGATTGACTAAACAAAAGCAATATTACCAGCGTACTATCATTCAACACAACGACTCAGCATAGTCAGCAAAATCGCACAGAGACAATGGACATTTTTAAATACAATACAATGCAGTTTATTCCTGGTTTGAATAATGGTCACTGTAATGGGTTTGTTCATACACGACCGGCACAGGCTGCATATAAATGCTATTACCCTTTCAGTTAAAGAGGGTGTGACAATGAAAACAAAGGGATCAATAATTATTAACCTGACAAAATGTAATCACTTAATGTATATTGCATATAACAACAATAAGTTACAATTGAAGTACAGAAATTCTGTGTTTAACAATCGGTCATGGCAGCAGACGAAATGTCCGTAAAATACACTCGGATGACGGTATTTTATTGTTGTTATTAAACATTGCCAAACAAGTTTATTTGTAAACATATCTAAAAAGGCGTAAGAAAATGTGTCCATTTGTATTTTGTCTGGTGCTGCTTCACAAATTGTAATGCCACATATCATGTTACATAGATGCTCGGGTGAAAAGATGAAGTGAGCAGAAAGTATTATAAAAACACTCGACATAACGCCGCGTCAAGTTTGTGAAACAGGTATCTACTGAAAGGTCCGTTTAAATTGCTATGTAAAATAGTTATTTCGTTTGCTTTTGTGCGCAAAACAATTAAGTTTGATGATATACTTGGTTGCAGCAAAGGATTTCTACATAAATTGCAAATCGTCAAACATGTTCATCATAATCTATCACTTCACTCAATCATTTGAAATTTACTCTTCCCCATGGGCCTGAAGATCATGACTAGCGGATCGTATTGTCAATAACGAGGGTCTTCTGGGTTTGCAATCAGATTATGCAGCATTCAGTTTTAATCCTGCCATTCTTCCTTGAGTATTGGTGAGTTTTGCTTACAGGGGTCAATCGCAACGTTGAATATCCGGAATCGTGCGCTTAAAGACTGAGCGTGACAGGGTCAATACGATGAAGTCCAACGATTTAAAAAGGAGTTGCCTTATCTTCCTCCTGGTTATTCTCATCTGCATGGACAAAGTAATATGGTACAGAGGGGTTCCCATGTAGGGATATAATAGAAGCCTGGATGACTACGTGGTTAAAGCAGGGGCATTGTACAGAAAATAACAGAATGTAATTAAGTAGATACTTGCCTGTTCAAGTGAATTAGTTCAGTCGTATAAACCGAAAACAGAGTTCATATTTCTACTGCAAATGCTGGCAAAAACTAACATCATGTAAAGGCTGACCTTGTGTGATGAACGAAAAATCAGAGATAATACTCAAGGTCGTAGGTTCAGCGTTATGGCATTCCGGGCAGTGTCCTATAACTGGTACAGATTAAATAAATGACTACTAATACCGAATATCTTACGCCAGGCCGAACCATTATTTTTTCATAACCTACAATTACCCCAAACTTTGGGTGAGACAATTTATGGATTAAATCAAAATACATTTTTGCCAATTGCCATGACATCAAAGTTCAAGTAGTGGTGTGAAGGGTTTAAAACACATTTTTGGGACAATTCAAGCCTTAGCGGAGGAGTTACCTATACCGTAAGATACCTATAACTACACAAAATCCAAGTTTCAGTGTTCACATTTCACCAGAACTACGATTCCTGAACGCGCACTCATATGAAGTTAGGTGCCCAACAATGGCGGGTAGTTACCGATTTTGTAACAGCACTGACATTTTCGAGTTTTTTCCAAGTTCAAGTAGCGATGTAAAGACATAAGTTGTCAGTTCGCATGTTTTTGAACAACAGTAACAAATATTGGGACATTTGTTTGATAGCCCTGACAAAGATAACGCTTCAATGAGGCAATCTGCTATATCTGTGGTGTCACGTGGCCACACATGAACGCACTGGTTATGTTTCATGCGACATAATTACAGCACAAATATGTAGAACAAAGTGCTCCGTCTGACGCTGCATCATATTTATTCAATGGTCACTATATCCGTGTGAACATACAGCATGAGAGAACGGTTATATTTAAATAATCTTCTATTTTGACTTGCTTATACGCTACAATGCCAGAGCAACTAATACTATTAGGGTGACATCTGCGAAAAATAGGAGGGCGATGTTCATCTTCATCCGCGGATATATGTATACGTTAACTCCAATGATATACGTAAAGGTTTGCAAATATCCTGACTACTCTATTGGATCAAGACATGGAAAACAAATTGGTGTTGACAGCTTAAACAACACAACGCAAACAAAGTATCGTGCAAACCGCACTGTTTCGCCAGCTTTTATCGCAAATATCTTTAGCGAAGGTGTCCACAACAACGTAATATAAAAAAAACCTGCTCATTTTGCCACCGGCAGCGATAACGCAATTCAAAAAGATATATTGGGATAGATAGTATCTACTAGCGTTCAACAAACGCTTCACGTCCCAAAGCCGGTACTTTATCAGGTTATTGATGGACCAAACCCCTGTAATAATATGCTTCGAAATGATATTCCGGATGATTGCACATCGGGATAAGGCTTGTTTAACGGCAAGAGGAGAGTATGTGAGAACAGGTTAACTTATCAATACAGTCGTGTAATGCTACACGAATGAGCGGTAACCCTCATGAACAAATATTTGGTTTTTAAGAACAGCGTATTGTTCTGACAATGGCGATAATTAATGACGTCACCATAATGATTGTGTTTTACCTTTTTGTTTGATGGAGTTGTGTATATATATATATATATATATATATATATATATATATATATATATATATATATATATATTATATATATATACTATATATATATATATATATATATATATATATATATATATATATATATATATATATATATATCTATATATATATATATATATATATATACGTCGCCTTATGTGTACAGTCGGTGTTCTGCAATTCTAGTACCTTGTGTATTATCTGGCTATCATGCTTTCCAAATTATGTTGGGTTGAATATAATTTTTTCGTAATGACTTATTCGAGTGGATTAAGATATTTCAGCCTCATTGAACCAAGTAATGAATCAATAAGCCAATAGTCAAACTTGCCTAGCATGGCTGTCAGGAGTCGCTTGGCATTACTTTGATTGCACATTATTTTACGCAAGTGCTCAATACATATGTAGTTGCAAAATACCCACCATTGCCTTGTTTAAGACTGCCCGAGACCACGCAAAAGTGCTAGGATGTAGTAACATGCTATAACAGCTGTTTATGGTGATTCACGGTAACATATTTGCGAATATTACAATGGAAATGTAATGATTGTTTGTAAATATAATTACGACACATGTTTGTCAACACATTGTATGTGGAACCACCTTTGCTAACTTTGACGAGCATATTGGGAGTGCTAGTTTAACATGATCGAAGCGTTATCTTAACATGGTGGTGGTGCAAGTTTAACATGATAAATATAAATGGTGGCATCTGATGTATCAGGTTGCTTGATTTAGTTCGAGAAACATTCCCATTCAAGCGAATCAATCCTTATGTCAACATCACATCATATACATATCATATATCTTTATATACAGTGTGTAGCTGGCGAAACTGAGAGTGCGTTATTATTGTTAATGCTGCTATTAGTTGACACACCAGGACGGTTCAATAGGGCGTGTTCTACTGGAAACCTTGCTAGATACAAAACCATTGGGCAATGACAATGCTGAACATGTTCTTTATTGCACCAGCAATATTGATATTGTTGCATTATTATCTGTTCATTTAAAGATAAGACAAAAAAATGGCTGTTTGTTTAATTGCTACCATGCAATAGCAATGGAAAGTTTTGGAGCCAATAGCAATTCCGGCTTACTCACCATAACAATACTATCATCGTAGCCATTCTGTTTTGAATAAAGACGGTCTCTGCTGGTCGGTATCAAAAGCTCCTTTCCTCGGTATCAGGAAGTTGATGGTTGTAACCGTAAAATAGCTGGCTCGAGGGTAACAAGTTCGCACATAATTGACCTTATAATCACCAATGTCAACAAACGGAACAAGTGGAAGCATTTGCAAATTAGCGTTTTTGTTTATGTTCGCCTGTCTCATTTTGCATATAGCAAGCCTATGTTCATGTGCAAATGTTTGTGACAATATTCGTCAATTTTTCACGATATTTCAGAAAGCCAATAATACTCCATTCATTGTCTCCATGGAGGCCCTTTTCAAATACTGCGCGTCGCTTTTGTATTGTGTACAAACCATCAAATCTGATATTGATACCTTTCAAAAATAATATCATCTTGGCTCGTAGAGTTACATACATCCATACTTTTAATGCCAATTTATATTTCAAAATGATCCAGTGTTCTATAGTATCGTGCGATAAACCTTCCATAGTGCAATGAACTATCACAACCTCAATAAACGTTACTTAAGTGTCTATGGCCTGTCTTTTGCCATACTGCAACCTGACACAAGTTACAATAGCTTTGTGTATTTGGTTCGCATAAACTGAAATGAACAATCGATTGATGCTTGCATTGTGATCAGAATCATCTTTCGAATTACACATTTGCATTACAACTGTACACAATTAATTTATTACGCAGGTGGCATCTTTTCTATCCGTGTTGTTTAGTTTGTTTTCTTGATTAATACCACCATATATCCGCACAAAAACACATGGGAATGATACAATGTTGTGAAATGTTGTAGGGAATGATACAATGATATCATAGGTTTATTTAAGGATATCAAATTGTTTAGTATTTCAGAGAAAACGAATGACCTCCAAACAATACTACTTATCGCAGTGCTTCTCACAAGATGCTACAAAACGCTTGTATTAAATAGTTAAATTTAAAATAAAATAGTTTTAACGTTGTCATCAATACGATTGTCGCCAACATGGTGCTATTGGTAAATTGCACTAATAGATATACACACACACATATATATATATATATATATATAAAATATATATATATATATATATATATATATATATATATATATATATATATATATATATATATATATATATATATATATATATATATATATATATATATATATATATAAATATATATATATATATGTGCGTGTGTGTGTGTGTGTGTGTGTGTGTGTGTGTGTGTGTGTGTGTGTGTGTGTGTGTGTGTGTGTGTGTGTGTGTGTGTGTGTGTGTGTGTGTGTGTGTGTGTGTGTGTGTGTGTGTGTGTGTGTGTGTGTGTGTGTGTGTGTGTAGTACCTGAACAAATCCACAATTGAAATTCTTGTACACGCATTCATATCGTCTCGGCTTGATTACTGCAATTCGCTGCTATATGGAGCCCATTCATACCTTATCGCAAGACTGCAACACGCCCAAAATAAGGCCGCCCGCCTTGTTGCAAAAGGAAAGCGCGGGGATAACATTCATCACATCATGGGAACCCTTCATTGTCTTCCTGTGGAAAAACGTATTGTTTACAAAATTCTTCTGCTCACCTTTAAGGCTGTTATTAGAACCGCGCCAAGCTACCTACAGGAACTTACTGCTCAATACCAACCTGCAAGGGAACTTCGATCGATAGACAAGTATCATATTCAAGTCCCAAAATCCTCAAATATGTCGTCATACGGTGTTCAGCAATGCCGCTGCAAGTTTGTGGAACGCACTTCCCATCGACATTTCTTTATAGTTAGTGCTATGACAATTAACTGCCTGCTTAAGCGCCTTTGAGCTGGATTATTGCCTGGAAACAGGCGCTATACAAATGCCATAAATGTTATGTTATGTAAGTATATATATATATATATATAATATATATAGATATAGATATATAGAGATATAGATAGAGAGAGATATATATAGAGATAGATATAATAGAGGGGGATATTTGTATATACAGATATAGAGATATATATATATAGATATATATATAGCTCTAAATAGAGATATAGATGATAGGGAGGGGTATATGTATGTATCTTATAATATCTCTATATATATATATCTATATATATATATATATATATATATCTATATCTATCTCTCTAGTATATATATATATATATATATATATATATATCTATATCTATATATATATATATATATATATATATATATATATATGATACTACCAGACGAGTATACTTAAATCAATTGAATAAACTCAATGTTGGTAATAAATTATGCATATTTCTCACATTCTATTGTTCATTTGAATCCGATTCCCTAAGAGATGTATTTCTTGCTTGTGGATCCCAATAGCACTGGTGAGCACAAATCAACGAGTCCATGAATGCAATTTATAAAAGGTCAATGCAAGTTAGCCTTGATCTTCATGGAACGGAAATATCTGTGCAAATGACAACCTCTTACTTACGGGCACGTTTTCTTTTGGGTAACAGAGAATCGTGCTTGTTCACCATATTCTGTAAAGGCATTATATAGAGCTTTCAGATATCATTGCCATACAACGCCGAATGAAACATGAATAGTACACTCTGTATAAAACAAAAAATGAATTTATCACTAATGGAACAAGACAAATGGAGTTGTTTATCTCCATAGACTCTTCGAATATGAGCCCCGGTCAAAATTGCTCTTTGGTCGGTTTCCCTAACTAATAACGCTCACACAAGTTACCCCGGGCATGCAATGCCAACTGCATAAGGTGGTACACAGTTGCATGGATAATTATCTTAAGAGGGCGATAAAATGCTAGATAAAAACATTCTTCAAAACAAAAGATGCGTTATTTTATCTTAGGCATTTATATCAACATTGTATACAATGAGTTTGATGACTCATTCGGTTTAATGAAGATATTTCAGTGCAATCAAACCAGGATGTTCGTCGATAACCACACAATCGTATATACACACCAAAGGAATCAGGATTCTTAAGGCCTTAATCACATTACACGTCACTTGACGCAAACGGTCAATGCATTTGTAGTTGCAAAAGACCCACCATTGTCTGGTTAGTGACAGTCCAAGACTACGTCAACGCGGCCGAGTGAAGTAACGGAATAAGGATAAGCGTGTCTCATCTTCTGGTTGCCTTAACATCCTCCTTGGTATGAAGTCGGCTGTAAATTCAATCACAAAATGTATTTAGTGGAGATTGTTTGATACCAGATTATTCATGAGCAAACAAGCACATGAAATGAGGCCAAAGACAAAGCTAACAATGATATCAAGAGCATCAATCAAATCTGTGTAACGATGTAAAGGCAATAAACCATTGTCAGATTGTGTAATAAGACTAATGATGTCAATATTGGAGCATCTGCACATACCTGTCGAAGGTAATTTCTAAATACGGAAAGTTATTGTCATATGCAATTTTTCAGCAGCCGGTTTCCAGGCAAATATTGACGTCAAATCTGATACCAGGAGAAAATCAGCATAGCTACCAATCACCTGGAAACAAGAAAACTGTAATGACGTCATATTATAATTGCTAATCTGTCATTTATTTATAGCCATCCAGTGGTGTGCAATAAACGTCACAAGTGTAGATCACAATTTATGACACAGCTACTTTCAGGAGCCGCAGCGCAATAACCATAATCATGGTTGATCTAACCAGGCTTGTTATGGTGATTACATCTGACAGAGTACACCAGTCATTCCTGGCAGGTGACTACCGCGGTTCGTCGGCTTATAACCCGCTTTCGTTGGTACTTTAATATGGTAGTGACGTCCCAGGTGTGAGAATTAACTTCCCTTTATGATTTCTAAGCAATTAAATTGTCGGAAAATTCCACAAACCTATATTAACACTTCGTTTCTTCTCATACAAGAGATTAAGCGTGCAATTCTGGAGTAAGTCATCAGTATAATACGTTATCATATAGATGAGGATAACGATGTATATAATGATAATGATCACTGAAAGCCATTGACGCATCTCTTTTCAACGCGCTGTTCTGACCAACTCCTCGCTCATGACGCGAACCCCTTATTCGCATTGAACGTCCATATTGGGAAGTTGATCTGTTCTCATGCTCACCTCTTGCCGTTGTATAAGCCTGAGCCCGATGTGCCATCATCGGGGTATCATTTCGAAGCTAATTATTACAAGGGCTTGGTCCATCAATAAGCTGATAACGTCATCTGTCCTGGCTTTGGGACGTGCGGCGCTTATTGAACATTAATAGACACTATCCATCCCAATGGCAAGAAATGAGTCAATATAGCTTCTTTATTTTAGATATTAAGTTGTTTTGGACACCGTGTTGCTCATGCTATCGACGTCAATTTGTTTTCCACGGACCATGTCTGGACAAAAAGCGTATTTGCAAACTTTCGTTAAGTATATCATTGGAGCTAACACATATATATTTCCGTTGATGAAGATAAAAAACCGCATTCCTATTTCTCGAGGTCAACAAAAACATTCCACCCAATAGTATTAGTGGTATCGTAGTGAAACCCCCACAAAAGCATATAAACACGTCATTGAAATATACTCGTTCTTTCATGGAGCATGTTTCCCCGGATATAATGACCATTAAGGTTATAAGATTAAGCGTCAGACGAAGCACTTTGTTTTACATATTTTTGCTGTATTTGTGGCACAGAAAATATACCGATGTGAGGGTATATATATGTATATATATACATATATATATATATTTTTATATATATATATATTTTACATAAATATATACAAAGATATATACATGTATATAGATATATATATATATATATATATATGAGATATATATATATATATAGATATATATATATATCTCTATATATATATATATATATATATATATATATATATATATATATATATATATATTATATTTATATATAAAACTTATATATATACATCGCTCCTTGAATTTAGACGACTTGGCAATTGGAAAATGAATGTGTATTGATTAAATCCAAAAATTATCTAACCATTAGTCACATTTGCGGTGAATTGGAGGATATGAAAAATTATATATTGTGTAGTATAGTTTACATATGTACGTAAGAAATTCAATGTCAGTAGACTTTTATGTCATCTGTATCTATTATTGGGTACCGCCCGGGGTGTCATGACGAATTCAGCCTGATCATTAATGACAGTGTTTTATTAGGGATGCTGAATCCACCACTTTGATTAATACCGTGATTATTCGTGAATCCGTTATAGTGACAGCTAAAGAAAGGGTTGCTCAACCTCAGTACGACGCAAACTATTATGTTCGGTTATGATTGACCACACAATGAAGTACAAGGATTGCAATAGGCAGAAAACAAACTTCCTCCTATTTCTCATCTGTATGGACACAGTGATAAATACAGTAGAGGGGTTCCCATGTAGGCTTATAATGGAAGCCTGGTTGACAACTGTTCAATGTATGCCCATTTATCAGCAAATAACGGAATGTAATTAAGTAGAATAATACTGCCTATTTATGTAATTAGTTGTCAAAACTACACCAAGTAAAGGCTGACCTTGTGCGATGAACGAATAATCAGAGGTCATTATCAAAATGGCGGATTCAGCATTATGGCAGTCCGGCCAGGATGTAATAACTTAAACTGATCAGAATAAAGACTACTGATATCGAATATCTACACTGTATCTAAACAATTATTATTTTATAATCTTCATTCTACCCCTAACTCTTGGTGAGATAATTTATGGATTAAATCAATAACACTTTTTCCAATTGTCTTGACGGCCACGTTCAAGTAGCGATGTATAGGCATTAAAACACATAGTTGTAACAATTCAAGACTACGGAAGAGTTACCTATACCGTGAGATACCTATGGCTATAGATAATCCAAGTTTTAATATTCAGATCTCACCAGACAGCAACTACGGTCCCCAAAGGTGCACTCATGTAAGGTTTGGTTCCCAGAAAAGGCGGGTAATTACAGATGATTTAACAGCACTAGAATGTTCGGGTTTCGTCCAAGTTCAACTAGCGATGTAAAGACATAAAAACACATTGTCATTTCGCACAATACGGGCAAATGTGTTTGATGGTCCTGATGAAGATAACGCTTCGATGAAGCAATCTGCTACATTTGTGGTGTCATGTGGCCACACATGAACACACTGGTTATATTCCCTGCGACACAAATATGTAGAACAAAGAGCTCCGTCTGACGTTACATCATATCACTTCAATTGTCACTGTAGCCAGGAGAACATACTGCATGAGAGAACGATTATAATAAGATCATCTGCTGACTTGCTCATACGAGGTGTCATAACGATGCCAGGGCCACTTATACTATTTGTTTTGATCATCATCATCCGTGGTAATGGATATGTGTTTACTCAAATGATAGATGTAACAATTGTCTTCAAAAATCATGACCACACTTTTTGTCTAAGACAAATATCTTCACCGAAGGTGACCACAGCAAGGTAATATCAAAAACTACTCATTTTGCAACCGCCAGCGATAACGCTAAAGATATCAAACGCATGGTCCTGTTTTTGAAGTAGGTATATTGAATCATTTATTACAATTGAGATTGGTAGTATCTACTAACATTCAATAATCACTTTATTGGTGGACCAAACCCTTGTGATAATAAGCTTCGAAATGATATCCCGGATGGTTGCATATTGAGCTCAGGTTTGTACAAGTGCAAGAGGAGTGTATGAGAACAAATTAACTTCTCAATGTTGTCGTGTAATGCGGAACGAATAAGGGGTTACCCTCATCAGCGAAAATTTGCTTTGTAAGAACTGAATGTTGAAGGAGTTGCGTCAGTGACCCTAGATGATGATCATCATCATAACCATCGATATCATCATCTATATGACAACTTAGCATATTGATTACGTTCTCAGGAACTGGAATCTTAATCTTTTGCATAAGATGAGAAGAAGTATTTATCTGAGATTGTGTAATTGTTAGACCAATTTAAGAGCTTTGCCAAGAAAAAGCCAGTACAAGCCGACAACTCGCGGTAGTAACTTGCCAGAAAAGTGTATTTTGTCAGATAATAAAAAATAAAAAAAAATATATATATATATATATATATATATATATATATATATATATATATATATATATATATATATATATATATATATATATATATATATATATATATATATATATATATATATATATATATATATATATAACATCTTTCGAATTACACATTTGCATTACCACTGCACACAATTAATTTATTACGCAGGTGAAATCTTTTCAATACGTGTTGTTTAGTTTGTGTTCTTGATGAATACCACCATATATCCGCACAAAACACATGGGAATGAGACAATGTTATGAAATGATGTAGGGAATGATGCAATGATATCATAGGTTTATTTAAGGATATCAGATTGTTTAGTGTTTCAGAGAAAATGAATGACCTGCAAGCAATACTACTAAACGCACATTGTTTCTCAGTGTCCAAAGCGTAACCATCAAAGTTGATATTTACGACAAGATGGGTTGCCTGTGATAACATGACTGAATTTTCAGCAGTACCGTTAAGTTATGCTCTTCCAAGACGATAAGTGCATAAAATGCTCTCTTTACATGTGCCCGGAGTATCCTTTCACAGTACCTTATCGTATTTGATATCGTCATAGATACGATCTTGAAGGTGTGAGACGCTTTATTTAATGCAGACAGTTGATTATATCACAGTAAACCACAGTTAATAACTTAATCTAACCAATTCTAAAGGTTATTTGCTTTGATATATGTATAGTCATTGGAAACTTTGTAATGTTCCACCTCGGCAGCACTATAGGGCTCGATCAATGCACCGACAATAAAACAACACAGCAGAGATAATTGACAGAGCACTGGGATCACAGTGGACAACGTGGCTCAAAAGACCCATAATACGAGACGAAATCTAACAATATTGGCGCAAACCATATCTAGTTAATTTAGCGGTATACCTTCATGTGAACGGTAACTATAACTATGTGATGTCAACAGTGATAAATATTGTTACGCTAATGCGGCCCTAAAACTAAATATTGTTACGCTAATGCGGCCCTAAAACTAAATAATGTTACGCTAATGCGGCCCTAAAACTAAATATTGTTGCGCTAATGCGGCCCTAACACTAAAAAGTCAGCAGGTTTATGTTGTCATAAATACAACTGTCGCCAACATGGTGATTGGTGTTATTGGTATATATATATATATATATATATATATATATAATATATATATATATATATATATACACATATACATATTATATAGATATATATATATATAGATATATATATATATATCTATATATATATATATAATATATATATATATAGATATATATATATATAGATATATATATATATAGATATATATATATATATTATATATATATATATAGATATATATATATATATCTATATATATATATATAGATATATATATATATAATATATATATATATAGATATATATATATAGATATATATATATATAGATATATATATATATAGATATATATATATATAGATATATATATATATAGATATATATATATATATCTATATATATATATATATCTATATATATATATATCTATATATATATATATATAGATATATATATATATATTATATATATATATATATATCTATATATATATATATATAGATATATATATATATATCTATATATATATATATCTATATATATATATATAGATATATATATATATAGATATATATATATATAGATATATATATATATAAACAAATTTATCTATATGTTAATATATATATCTTTATAAATACATTTATATGTATGCATATATGTACATATATATTTATACATATGTAAATCTATTCAAATATATATATTTATGTATATATATATATATGTGTATGTATTTATATGTTTAAATAAATATTCATATATGTATAAATGTACATACGTATGTTCGTATGTATGTAGGCTTGCTTGTATGTATGTATATACACACTTATAATTGCATGTATAACTGTATAAAACTATATAGATATATATATAAATAAACATATAAATATGCATATAAATATATATACATATATTTATGTACATATACATATGTATGTATATATATATGAATATATATATATATACATTTATATATATACATATATAGATATACATTATATATATTTAAATATATATAGATTTACATATATAGATCTATATATATACATATATATATATATACTATATATAGATAGATATCTCTATCTCTATAGATCTATATATATCTCTCTCTCTCTCTCTCTCTCTCTCTCTATCTCTCTATCTCTCTCTAGCTCTCTATCTCTCTCTCTCTATATCTATCTATATCTCTATCTCATATATATATCTATATATATATATCTCTATATATACTATACTTTTATACTGCCGGACGAATATACTTGATCAATTGAATCAACTCAGTGAGGGTAATAAATTATGCATATTTCTCACATTCTATTCGAAATCTTCAATTGAATCCGATTCCCCTAGAGATGTTCCTTATGGATCCCAATTGCACTTGGTGGCTGCAAATCAACAGTCAGTGAATTAAATTTGTAAAAGGTCAATGGATCGTCATGGAACGGAAATATCCGAGCAAGGAACAACCTCTTGCTTGCGGGCACGTTTTCTTTTGGGTCACGGAGAATCGTGCTTGTTCACAACCTGTACAATAGTTTGCCAATATTATGACGACACTTTTTCTCCAGACATGTTCGGTGGAAAACAAATTGCTGTCAATAGCATAAGCAACACACTGAGGGTGTCCACAACAACGTAATAGCTAAATGGTTTTGCAAACGGCAGCGGTTACCCAAAGTATATAGATACATAAAGCAAAGTCCTGTGTATGAAGTAACTAAATTGAATCATTTCTTGCAATTGGAATTGATAGTATCTATAAATATTCAATAGGCGCCTCACGTCCCATAGCCGGGACAGATGACGTTATCAGACCGTTGAAGGACTAAGCCCTTGTAATATAAACTTCAAAATAATATCCCCGCTGATTGCACATCGGCATCAGGCTCATATAACGGCAAGAGGAAAGTATGAGAACAGATTCACTTCCCAATGCTGTCGGTTAAAGGTCACATACAACGATTTTCATCATTTCTTTATTATGTGTTTCAAAATGGAGATTAATAACTCATTAACCAACGGGGACAAATAATTCATTGCACCGGCATGCATGAGTACTAAAAATCCACCGATAAGTTTCCACTCGGAAGAAAATACGAAGCCATCTTCTCGATGCCATTTTGCCTCAATTGGCCGCCAGGGGCAGGTTGCGTGACGTCATACCTGCAAATATACATGTTATCTACAATGGAGCGGAAGATTTCTTGGTCAGGTTGAATCGACACCTGTGAGCACCTACGAGAAGATCCTTTTCAGGTTTCTCGTACTGGGAGGCAATAGGTAGTGGGACAGTCCTGTCCTCTGCAAGGACCTCAGCAAGTCTGTAGCTTGGGTATTTTTGCCTGAGATCAAGCACCTCAGTACAATAGACATTAACGAATCCATCATATACTGGTCATAAACTTTTATACCTGAACAAGTTGCATGTCTAGAACCTTCGAAGTCTTTATGGGTCCATCAGGGTCGACTCCAACGTGGCTTAAGAGAGTCGGTATAGCTTCTTTTCGGAGCCTAGGTTTCTTACGAACTACTTTCACATGTGAGCACTACGAGAAGATCCATTTCAGTCTCGTACTGGGACTTTTGAGCAGCTCTAGGTCAGTCTCATAAGCACCATTCTCGAAATGATCAGAACATAGAACTGTTGTAAGGGTAGTCGTCTCCAGTGTTTACGCTTGACTTAGGTCAGTCGACACCCATATGCGGGTCGCATTTTGCTGTCTTTTAGAAACAGAAAAAAACTCACGGCTGACTTCTCATTGTTCCGACAACCAAACGCACAACAATAAGGCATAATCCACACCAACAAACGCACCAGACCGTGAAGAAAGACGAGTAAGTCACACGCTGTCAACCAACCGTGAAGGCTGAAGATGGCGATGAATACTCGCGAACAACCCGAATGACGTCACTGTCCGGAAATTCACGAATTTTACATAGCGGTATATTGTCAGATTCGACGTGGAAAATGTACATTTAAAAATCATTTTTCTAAAAGAAAAAAAGTGCACAGTCACCTTATTTTGGTTACTATACCCTTTTAAAACATAGAACTTTGGAAAAATGGAATAAAAAAAATCATTGTATTTGACCTTTAAGCGAAAAAGGGGCTTGCGTCATAAGCGAGGAGCCCCTTGAAGGAGGTGCGTCAGCATCTTTCAGTGATCATCATCATCATCATAACCATCGATATCATCATCGTTATGATAATTTATTATATTGATTACTTACTCGGGAACTGCAACCTTAATCTCTTGTATGAGAAGAAACGGAGTGTTTATCTGGGTTTGCGAATTTTTCGACCAATTTAAGAGCTTAGAAATCATAAAGGGAAGTTAATTATTATACCTAGGACGTCTCTACTGTATTCAAATACCAAGCCAAAGCGGGTTTAAGCCGATGAACCGCAGTAGTCACCTGCCAGGAATGATTGGTGTACTCTGTCAGATATAATCACCATAACAAGCCTGGTCAGATCAACCATGATTATGGTTATTGCGCTGCGGCTACTGAAAGTAGATATGACATGAATTGTGTTCTTCACTGGTGAACAAGCAGCCTTAGGTGGGAATAAAATGAACAAGAAAATCAATGGCGTGGGCACCGACTAAAGGCGATGTTTCTACCAGTATGAGTTATTACAAATATGCAAACTGAAGACAATATTCCCACACCACGGGTGTGCGGAGGTATTTATATTTTCGTTTGTAAATTTAAAGCGAAATCTCAATTAAACAATTCAAGCTCTTGGCGCTGCAAATATTTCCTTTGGTAGATTTTTTCGGTGCATTAAGACTATCTATCATTGAGTAGGGGAAATATCATACATATTTACTTCAACACATCCCAGTACACATAAACTGATCAATGCATTGGAACAATGTGGACCGGCAGGCGAGTCTCGTTTCCTCATCTCTCTCAATAACGACGTATCGTGAATCTTTCTTCACATCAAGATGCATTCAATTATAACCGACCGAGGTTGTCGAACACTTAACAAGGTCAATTAACTGTCAACGTTAAATACCCGCCATTGTGTGTCCCTCAGCGGCGCGTGACAATGTTAACGGGGACATGGTACAGTAATTGAATTAAGAGACCTCCAGTCTGATCAGGCTCCCTTCTTATTATCCACATCTGTATGCACAAAGTGATGAACGCTATACGGGGATGTAGAGTACTTAATTACAACGGAAGCATGGAAGCGAATGCGTCAGTCACTGGATAATGTAACAGCAAATAACAGGATTTAACATTATTTTAATTTGAAACAACTGGATTAACGACATGCCATGGCAGTTGTATAATGGTCACTATAATCGGTTTGTTTAAACATTACCAGCTCAGGTTCCATATATATATACAATTATCCCCATCTCTGTCAATGCTGAATACCCGCCAACGTGTGTTCCTCTGTGGCGTGTGACAATTTTAACGGGGACAATAATTGAATTTGGAGGCATCTAATCCGATCAGGCTACCTACTTATTACCCCCATCTGTACGCACTAAGTGATAAACACAATGCTGGGGCGTAGGATACAGGATTGCAACGGAGGCGTGGAACGCGTTAGTCACCTGATAAGTACATTCAAAAACCATTCAGTACAGTCAGCAAAACTTCATGCAAACAATGGTACGTATAGATACAATGCAGTTTATTCCTGGTTGGAATGATGGTCACTGTAATCGGTTTGGTTTACAATAGTTACAATAGCTTCGTGTATTTGATTTGCATAAACTGAACGGAATGATCGATTGTTGCTGGCATTGTGATCACATTTGCAATACAAATACACACAATTCATTGATTACGCATATCCTCACGAAACACATGTATATAAGACAATGTTATGAAATATTGCAGGGAATGAAGCATTGAATTCGTAGGTTTATTTCAGAATATCAGATTGCTTAGTGTTCCAGAGAAAATGAATGACCTGCAAGTGTCCAAAGCGTAACCAAAGTTTACATTACGACAAGATAGGTTGCCTGTGATTACATGACTGAATTGGCATCTTTACCGATTAGGGTTGCCTAAAATGCCCTCGTTACATGTACCCGGAGTATCCTTTCACAGTACCTTATCGTATTTGATATCGTCTTACATACGATGTTGGAGGCGTTAGGGACTTTATTTAATGGCGGAAAGTTGATTCTATCACAGTAAACTACAGTTAATAACTCAATATAACCAATCTTAACGGGTATTTGCTTTGATATATCCATAATCATTGGGTACTTTGTTATGCTCCACCTCGGCAGCACAATAGGGCACGATCTATGCACGGACAATAAAAAAAACATCACAGCATAGAGAATTGAGATCACAGTAGACGCCGTGGCTCAAAAGACCTATAAAACGAAACACAATCTAACAATATCTGCGTGGAGGCACGGCTTTGCGCCGCAAACCATATCTAGCTAATGTGGCGGTATACATTCATTTTAACGGTAACTATAAATATGCAGATGACAATGCCAACAATGATAAACAGTGTTACGCCAATGCAAGACTCAAAATATTGAATAAGTTAATGTAGTCAAAAATGCTATTGTCGCCACCATGGCTATTTGTGCTATTGGTTGATTGAAGCAACATAAATAAAATTACGTATAAATGTATAAATATGCGTATAAAGTATATATAAATGCAATACATACATATTGATATATATACATATATATATATATATATATGTGTGTACTAATATATCTATGTATATATATATATGTATATATATATACATACATTCATACATACATATACATAATATATCGATGTACTATATATATATATATATATATATATATATATATATATATATTTCTACATGTATAGATACTTAATTATACATATATATGTATGTATGTATACATTGATATATATATGTATATATATTTGAATATGTATTTATATATATGTATATATTCATATACAAGTACGCGTGTGTATGTAAGTATGTCCATTCATATATATATATCAAAGTGTGTGTGTACATATGCATGTATATATGTATATACATGTGTGTGTATATATATATATGTTTGTATATGAATATGTATATATTTTCATATATATATATATATTTATATATATATATATATATATATATATTTAAAGGTATAAATGAATATATATATACACATATATATGTATATAAATATATGTATATATATATATATATATTTATATATATGTATATATATACCATATATATGTATATAAATATATATATATATATATATATATATATATATATATATATATATATATATCTATATCTATATATATCTATATATCTATATATATATATATATATCTCTATATATATATATATATATATATATATATATATATATATATATATTTCTCACATTATATTCAAAATTATCATGTGAATCCGATTCCCTAACGGATGTTTTTGTTCCTCGGTGGTTCCCCACGGCAGATTTCACGGCATTTAACGGAAAACGTCATGTCTACATTCTCTACGTTTTTGTGCCTCTCTCGCCGTCTATTTTAAGCAAAAGTATGTATAAATAATACTGCCTCAAAATTACTCTAAGGACAGAAGTATAGCAAATACTACATGCAATCTTTAAAGAAGTCATGTCAACAAATACTGGAGGAATTATATATACAAAGGGAATATTGAAGATATACAATAACATTTATACCAGCAGATACTTCTACTCAGTATTCTAGGAATCGATATGTAAATAACTCTGCCTTGAGATCTTAATAACAGAAGCTAAGGCTCAGATTATATAAATGCTAAATAATGATTAGTTCCCACTGAAAACAAAACAAGTCAATCGATTTTATGTTTGATTATCCGAAGGCCGTACCAGGCGTGACACATTGAAAAGTCCTGGTTCTTCTCTCTTCTGTTTGAGATAACTTTTCAAAGTATGTTTCCACGAGTTCGGCGGGGCAATGGAATTCCCCGTCTTCTTGAATAACTTAATACTTATGAAGTATAGATAATCGCCAAGGCGTAATTTATTCCTCCAAGAGTTCCAAACAATAACACAGTAATAATTTCTGACGAATTTTGAAAGTTCTACAACAGTATACTTGCACACCTTGTGATGACTGCACCTTAAGTGATGTTGCGGAAACCAGTTGAATCCGGTGGAGGTGAGTACCTCTGAGGTGAGTGACGAGATTCGGGATGGCATCCCTATTTATACAACAGGATGATGGCAGCAGCCAACTCATTATCGTCGACATTAAAATTGTACTAATTGGAAATTCCACTAAAATCTTACACAATAGATCCGATTGATCGATTTCCGAATGGGGTGGAATTATATCTAAATACGATTAAACTAATTACTCAAATTTACTTCTATATAATGGCCGTGAACTCGGCGTACATGGGCGTTTCAGGATGGCATTACATTTGAATACTACTTAAGTCGCTGCTCTCATGACATCACATAGAAAGGCCGTCATTTCGACGTTCATTGGTATTCCGGGATCGCATTAACAATTGCCATCCGAATCTCGGCACTCTCCTTTACACACGATACATGCAAACACGATCATTAACATGCGTATTAATTAAGGGGTGTCTTATCTGGCATCAAGGTTAGACTTTACAACGTGCGAATATCTAAGGTGCAATCGTTTGAGTCAGTGTGTATTGTGGAGAAGGAATTACTCTTATGGGTGAAACTGATTATTAATCACAGTACTTTAATTGATCCTGCTCGAAGCAAATTGCCCAACCGACAAAAGTCTTCGGCCTTAATCTTGACAAATCAGGAAAATAATTTGTATGAAAATGAAACCACGTGTTCTGCTTTGTCAAGGCAATTTTTCTTTATCATTGGTTCACCACAGCATTTGGTGGCTGCAAATCAATAAGTCAACGAATGTAATTTATGAAAGGTCAGTGCAAGTTGGCCTTGATTATCATGGAACGGAATATCCAAGCAAGCGACAACCTCTTGCATACGGGCACGTTTTCTTATGAGTCACATTGAATCGTGCTGGATCACCATATCCTGTAAATGCATTATATAGGGCATTCAGATATCATTGCCATGCAACGCCGAATTATATTAGAATCGTAAACAAAAAAGGAATTCATCACCAATGGAACAAAACAAATGGAGTTGCTTATTTCCATAGACTATTCGAACATGAGCCCCAGTCGAAATTGCTCTTTAGTTGGTTTCCCTTACAAATAACGCCCACACAGGTCACCCCGGACAGGTTGTGCCAACTGCCTAAGGTGGTACACAGTTGCGTGGATAATTATCTTTAGAGGGTGATAAAATGTTAGATAAAAACCCACCCTTCTATTTGAAAAGATGCGTTATTTTAGCTCAGGCATTTATATCAACTATGCATACATTAATTGTGATGACTCATTCGCTTTAATTAAGATATTTCTGTGCAATTGAACCAGGACGTGCGTCAATAACTACATAATCGTATATGCCCATCAGAGGGTTCAGTAAGGCCTTAATTGAATTACACGTGAATTGACACAAGGTGTGTGTAATTGCATGTGTAACTGCAAAAGACCCGCCATTGTCTGGTTAGTGACAGACCAAGACGACGCAAAGCGACCGAGTGAAGTAACTCAATTAGGAGAAGCGTCGTCTCATCTTCTGGTTGCCTGAATATCCTCCTTGGTTTGAAGTCGGTGGTTGATACAATCGCAAAATACAATTGATGGCGATTGTTTGATAACAGATTATTCACGAAACAAGCAAATGAAATGTGGCTAAAGACACCTCCCAAATCTCACAATGATATCAAGAGCATCAATCGAAGGCTGTGTAGTAATGTAAAGACAATAAACCATCATCAATTCGTGTTATAGGAATTATGAGCCAAATATTTGCACACACTAGTCGAAGTTAATTATCTATATACATAAAGTTATTGTCCATTTACCAACAAACGGTTCCCTGACAAATATCAAAGTCAGATTTGATACCATGAAAAAAATCAGCAAATCTACCGGTCACCTGGACATAAGGAGACTGCAATGTTATAATGGTTCATCTGTCATTTATTTATAGCCATCCAGTGGCCAGCAATAAATGTCACCAATGAAGAGCATAATTTATGACACAGATACTTTCAGAAGCCGCAGCGCTATAACCATAATCATGGTTTCTCGGACAAGGCTTGTTATGGTGATCACATCTGACAGAATACACCGATCATTTCTGACATGTGAATACTGCGAGTTGTCGGCTTAAACCCGCTTTCGCTTGATACTTCAATATGGTTGACACGTCCCAGGTATAAGAGTTAACTACCCATGATAATTTATAAGCTCACTGGCGTAGACGCCGCTAAGGGTAATGTTTCTACCAGTATGAATTATTAACAACGTGCAAACAGAAGATAATATTCCCACACTACAGTGGGGGTATTTATATTTTGACGAAGATATCGCATTAGGGGATAAAATCGTTAGTAAATTTAAAGCAATATCTCAATTAAACAATTCAAGCTATTGGGGCTACAAATATTTCCTTCGGTAGAATCTTTCGGTGCATAAAGACAATTTACTATTTAGTAGAGGCATACATTTACTTCAACACATCCCAACACACATAAACTGATCAATGCGCTTGAACAATGTGGACCGGCAGGCGAGTCTCGCTTCCTCATCTCTCTCCATAACGACGTACCTTTAAGCTTTCTCCATATAAAGATGCATTCAGTTATAACCGACCGAGGTTGTCGAACACTTAACAAGGTCAATTAACTGTCAACGTTAAATACCCGCCATTGTGTGTCCCTCAGCGGCGCGTGACAATGTTAACGGGGACATGGTACAGTAATTGAATTAAGGGACCTCCAGTCTGATCAGGCTCCCTTCTTATTATCCACATCTGTATGCACAAAGTGATGAACGCTATACGGGGATGTAGAGTACTTAATTACAACGGAAGCATGGAAGCGAATGCGTCAGTCACTGGATAATGTAACAGCAAATAACAGGATATAAAATGGTTTCAATTTGAACCAACACGACTAACGACAAGACAAGGCAGTTGTATAATGGTCACTGTAATAGGTTTGTTCAAACATTACCATGACAGACTCCATGTATATGCAATTATCCTCATATCTGTCTATAAAGACGTACCTTTAGGCATACTGCATATTAAATTGCATGCAGTTATAATCGACCGAGGGTGTCATAAGTATTGCGCGAATTTAATTAACAGCCAATGTTAAATACCCGCCATTATGTGTTCCTCTGTGGCGCGTGACAATGTTAACAGGAACAATAATTGAATCTGGAGGCATCTAATCCGATCAAGCAACCAACTTATTACCCCATCTGTACGCACCAAGTGATAAACACAATGCTGGGGCGTAGGATACAGGATTGCAACGGAGGCGTGGAACGCGTTGGTCACCTGATAATTGAACAGCCAATAACAGGGTGCAAGATGATTTCAATTTTGAAGCGACTGGACTAACGATGTGACATGGTAGTTGCATAATGTCGGCGTATTAATTTACACAATTTACTTCCTGTCAAGAATACGCGGACCATGTTTGATAACTGTATGCAGCGTATGAACACGTATAAGTTAAAGAATGGGTTGTACAACATCAGTACAACACAAACTATTATGTTTGGCTATGACTAAACAAAAGCTATATTGCCAGCGTAATAGTATTCAACACAACACTTTACCAAAACTATTCAGTACAGTCAGCCAAACATCATGGAAACAATGGTACTTTTAGATACAATGCAGTTTTTTCCTGGTTGGAATGATGGTCACTGTAATCGGTTGGTTTTAACATTACCAGCGGAGGCTCTGTATATATGCAATTATCCTTGCAGTTAAAGATTGTGATAAAAAACATTAAAAGGGACAGTTATTACTAACCAGACGAAATAGAATTACTTAATATATGTTGCATATAAAAGCATCAAATACATAGTTATTCATAATGGCGTGATTGCCACAGCATCCATAACCTCCTGGAGAAGGAACTAATCTACAATTCAGAGAAATGCATTTTCAAATGAAAATTTATAAAGACACTTCATATAAAGCCGCGTCAAGTTTGAAAAATAGGTATCTATAGAAAGGTCCGTTCAGATTGCTATGTACGATTGTTAGTTCGTATCTGCCTTTGCGTCGTAAACAATCCAATGTGATGATTGATCTGCGTGAAGCAAAGGATTTCTACATGAATTTTCAAAATCGTCAAACATAACCACCGAAATAAATATACTCTTCAAATTCAATCACAGTACTTGACCATTTGGAATTACTCCAACTGCCTTAATATCATGACTAGCGCCCTGGTTTATCCATGAGCAAATTCTTCTGGGTTTGCAATCAATTTAAGCAGCATTCAGTTATAATCCTGCAATGCTTACGTGAGTATTGTGTAGTTTTGTTTACACGGGGTCAATTGTACGTTAAATACCGGGAATCGTGCGCTTTAAGATGCGCGTGACAACATCAAAGCGATGATCTCAGCAACATACTTCCTAGTTAGTCTCATCTGTATGCACAACATGATCAATACAGTAGAGGGGTTCCCATGTAGGCCTTTAATGGAAGCCTGGAGGACAACGTGTTCAACGTATGCCCATTTATCAGCAAATAACGGAATGTAATAAGTAGAATAATACTGCCTGTTCAAGTAATTAAGTGTCAAAACTACCACCAAGTAAAAGCTGACCATGTTCGATGAACGAATAATCAGATGTGATCATCAAAGTAGTGGATTCAACATCACAAAATAAAATACTGTAATTAATGGCTAGAGCGAATTCATCATGTCAGCGCGAGCAGTACTCCATAATAAATACAGATCAGATAAAAGACTACTGATATCGAATATCTTACCTTGAGTTGAACCATTTTACACGGTATCTAAACATTACCTTCATTTTTCCCAAAATAGTAACTCTATTAATTAATTACACATACAGGTTTTCCAATTGCCATGTCATCTGAAGTTTTTAAAATGAGCTTAATAAACCTCTCTATTAAAAGCATCTGCAAACACCTTGAACCGTTTAGTTCACTGGGGTATTTGTAAGACAACATATGTTGTCTATGATATACCGTTCGTTCGAAATAAACTACAACTCGGAAGATCAACGATGATTTCCTGTCGATCACTACCTCAACAAATGCAAAATAGCAGGTAAGCCCGGTGAGCGCAATGATATTCAAGGTCACGACACTGTATCAAGGCTTCTGTTGACAACATTCTTTGCCTAGATGATGCTCTGCTGAAGGGGCTCTATCAAGCATCACAAGACTACTGGTTTATTAACCAATATAAGGTTACCTTGTATAGGATAGGGCTAACGATATTGTATTTTGACACCGATATTATCCATTATCTGATATTTAAGAAAGCGCCTCGCGTCCCGACCGTGGTTAGTACGACATTACCATGAGGTACGATCAAAAACCTTATTGCACAATAAGCTGCGAAACAATATATACACAGGGTCTTCGGCTTTCTATTATGGAGAAAGCACAAAGTTTGATAAGCTTCGCACGATCCAATGTTCGCCATTATGAACACCGTGAGAGAGGTATGCCAACGCCATTGGGTTTAACCTCCAGTCAACCATCCATGCGCCCATAGTAATCAAAACCACATCGTGTTGTGATGACAGTATACTAGACTGTTGCGGAAGGTAGGTGGGGTTGGAAATAAGCTATTAGAGGAGAGCAATTACAGGCATGGTCACCGCCCTGTAACATTTTATGTTAAATCGTTCTTTTACGTCCCTACCAGAATCGAATCGGGGAAAAAACAGGAACAACGGTTTATTTATGGGAAGGTTAAACCCTGTGACCCACGGTATGGCGTTAAAGCCAACTCGGGGAGTCTTAATGGGCAGTGAAAAGTTTACACAAGTTTTGCCAAAATGGTTTCTAAATAGGAAATTAAATGTTTTAATACGTTTTGGAAATGTGGCATATGATGACATTCGTAACATGATGCCAAATTAATTTTGACTAGGCATTATCCAGTTTTAACAGAAACGCATTATCAAATGTCAAGTTTCCCTAAGGATTCAATGATGGTCACATGAAAAATAATTGGCACAGAATATGCACCGTGTGATCTAGGAGTGCCAACCTAGAAACGTAAAAGCACACAACGCTGTTTTAAGTATTGAATATTGAAAATAACTTAATATGGTCGGAGATTTTTGTTTTGTAGCCGACAATTTATAAACCCCTTCGTCCAATAGAATTAATCTATGTTTATCCCATCAGTACAAAACGTTTCTGTTTCTGATTGACGGGGTGTCATGATCATAACGGTATAGATGTGCAATTGACTGTTTAAGAAGTGAACATTTACCCAAGGTTTGTTATTTTATTTTGTCTTGTTTTCAGTACCTCAAGTTGGAGGATACAATTGGATCAAGTGATGGATGCAGTTATCTGTTTGTCTACCGGATTGAAAAAGACACCAACATTAAGGATATTGAGTCTTATGTTGAAGATTTTAATATTAAGGTAAGATCAGTAGAAAAATTATCAAATGCGGAAGCAAAATTTGACAGCTTCAAAATTGAGGTAAAAATATCAGATGTTGGTCCAATGTTAGAAGAGAAATTTTGGCCATGCGGTGTATGTGTACGAAGATTTTATCGCAGTAAGGTAGATGCATAACTGCGTTATTTGTGTTTTGTACTTTAATCTTTATATATATCATTTTTTACAATGACTGACTGCAACTTCACAATATGCACGTATAACTGTCGAGGCCACAATGAAGGCACCATAATGTACATACGCAATCTATTAGGCAAATGTGATGTTCTCTTAATCCAAGAACATTGGTTGTTAGAAATAGATCTTGCTCAACTCGAGCATCGCATAGGTGATGTATCAGTTACAGGCATTTCTGGTATGGATGACTCTGATTTGATTAAGGGAAGACCTTATGGTGGCTGTGCGTTTATACACAACAAGTCGTCAAAATTAACTATATCCCCGATCGATGGTGTACATAATAGAAGGTGTCACGCTTGCATTTTAACCCTGCACTCTAACAATATGTCCCACAGGATTCTAGTTATCAATTTGTATATGCCATGTGATGTTAGTCCAAAGTCAGCACCTTCCAATGAGTATGTCGAGCTGCTTGTCCACGTCAACTCAGTCATAATGTCTTGTACGGATGTCGATGGTATAATTATTGGAGGTGACCTAAACACAGACTTCGCTCGCGCCGATTCCCCTCACACTGTTACCTTGAAGACTTTTTGTCAGGAGCAATGTTTAATTCCTTGCGATTTGTTAGATAATAACTGTGTAGATTTTACCTATGTGAGTGATATGTCACATACAAGGTCAACATTAGATCATTTTATGTTGTACGAAAGTCTGAGTTCATCGGTGTCAAAATACGAATGTCTTCATGAAGGAGATAATTTATCTGACCACAGTCCTGTACTTGCACGGCTAGATATACATGTTGCACGGGTGGTTAATGATGAGCGCCCAACCACTAATAGACCAAAATGGAGGGAATGTGATGTCAGCGATATTCATAGTTATATGCGTAAATTGAGGAAGTTATTACTTGACCTGAATATCTCAAATGATGCAATTAGTTGTACACAGGTTAATTGCAATAACCATTATGAAGACATTGATCGTTACTATGAGGAAATCGTGAATGCGTGTGTCCGAGCAGCTGTTCAGTGTATTCCTGGGACTAGGAAACGTAAACATCGGCCTGGCTGGGGTGAGCAAGTCAATCAGCTGAAAGCAAAATCAATATTTTGGTGTCGACTCTGGGTGGAAAATGGGTGCCCCACCTCTGGTGTTCTTAAAGACTTCCACTGTAAAGCCAAACGGGATTATAAAAGGGCGTCACGATACGTGATCAGAAATCAAAATAAGCTTGCGTCTGATAGAATGGCAGTTTCTTTGGCCACAAGTGATGGTCGCAATTTCTAGAAAGAAATACGGAAGAAGCATTTCAAAAATAAGTCGACCGTGTCCGTAATGGATGGCGTGCACGGCGACGACGAGATATGCAATGTCTTTAAAAATAAATATGAAACACTTTACAATAATGTGTCTTATAGTAAGTCTGCAATGGCTGCCCTTAATGTATCATTGAGTCATGATGTACACTCTAATTGTGTTGGTGGTACATGTGGCTCTTTGCATGCTATCGACATTTCACAAGTTAGGCAAGCAGCTTGTAAGCTTAAACGAGATAAGACAGCCGGTGTTTGTGAAATAACTTCTGATCATATACTGAATGGCTGTGATGAGTTATATGCCCACCTATCAAAACTTTTTACTATGATGTTGAATCATGCACATACGCCACGTGGTATGCTAACATCTACTCTTGTTCCTATTCCTAAGAACAGAAAAAAATCATTGAATAGTAGTGATAATTATCGATCAGTAGCTCTTAGTAGTATCATAGGGAAACTGTTAGATAATGTGATTATTGACTATCAAAGTGATGTATTGAAATCGGGTAGTTTACAATTTGGATTTAAACCGTCACACTCAACAACACAGTGCACTTTTGTATTAAAGGAAATCATAGATAATTATGTCAGCGAAGACTCACCATGTTATGTCATATTATTGGATGCTTCCAAAGCGTTTGATCGAGTTAATTTTATGAAATTGTTTGGTTTGTTACGAGAGCGTGGTATGTGTGCTATGACTGCTAAAAACTACTTCTTAACATGTATACGCATCAAACGTTAAGAGTCAAGTGGAGCAATAGCTTCTCTGACAAGTTTAATTGTACTAATGGAGTCAAACAAGGCGCGGTTTTGTCACCTATTTTGTTTGGCGTGTATATCGATGAATTATTGTCACGACTCTCAAACAGGGGGATCGGGTGCCATGTTGGTCACCGTTATGCAGGCGCACTGAGTTATGCTGACGACGTCGCTCTCATTGCTCCTTCTTTAAATGCGGCTAAATCTATGCTTAAAACTTGCGAAGAGTTTGCCAAGGAATATAATGTTATATTTAACACATCAAAAAGCAATTTGTTGCTTTTTAATTGTCAAAAGCGCGATGTGAATCTACAACTGAACAGTGTTAGATTTAATGTAAGTGAACATGCTATCCATCTTGGATCCTATATAGGAAGAAATTCCGAACAATTGAATATTCATGCTGCATGTGGTGATGTTGTGTCGAAAACTAATATGCTGATGTCAAGATTCGGTCACTGCACAGTAAATGTTCGTAATACACTATTTGACAAATATTGCACAAGTTTTTATGGATCCCCATTATGGACGCTCTCGAGTAATTCATTTAAAAGCTTATGTGTCACTTGGCGCAAATGCATCCGCCATATATGGAAATTACACCCTAGAACAAGATCAATGTATATTCCTTTTTTAGCTGGTAGATTACCTCTAAGAGAACAATTAATGTTGCGATGTATGAAATTTTTCTTAAATAGTCTTAATAGCACGAATCATCTTGTATCGGCGGTTAGCCGATTATGTGCCTTTAGTAATTCGAATGTCGCAAATAATATAAGATATATTATGAGTATCGTTAATCTAAATACTGCTACGATTTACGACCAGACCATTACTTTTAATGATATTTCAAGCAAGATTTTTCTACCGAACATTGATCAAGAAAGATTGAACTTTGTTAACTCAATACAAGAACTTTGTAGGGCCCGTGAATGTGAATATATTCCCGGTTTTTCTCAAGACGATATCAATGTTCTACTTAATTTTATTTGCACATTATGATGGCACCCCACGCTTTGTTAAATGATTGCACCTGAACTTGATCGTCATAAAATATCTGTACCACGAGTGCGAATAAATGCTATTATCTCCTAAGGGTGTTGTTCATAACTATACGAGCAATTGAATGACGATGAGGTCTAACTATATTCATAGGAAAATTGATGTCTATGACATACATATGTGTAACTTACACATTTTTATCATCGAACTGTTGTCGAACTGAAAGGTTTCACTCAACGACGTTGGAGCGCTCAGCTCCTGGTGACTAGATAATAAAACTAGTAGAAATATTATATCATAAAACTGCTAAAGTAGTCCCGGCAAACGCCTTACCCAACATTTATAACAGACGATGAGGTCTTTATTCATCATCTTTTGCACAGATCGAGAAAGTGAAATCATTTGCTTACCAATATGGGCTGTTATAGAAATGTATGTATATAACGTGAAATATTGAAAAGACGAACTTCTATGGTCGGAGATTTTTTGTTTCCAATAGCCGACAATTGTATATAAACCCCTTCGTCCAATAGAATTAATCTATGTTTATCCCCGATCAGTACAAAACGTTTCTGTTTCTGATTGACGGGGTGCCATGATCATCATAACGGTATAGATGTGCAATTGACTGTTTAAGAAGTGAACATTTACCCAAGGTTTGTTATTTTATTTTGTCTTGTTTTCAGTACCTCAAGTTGGAGGATACAATTGGATCAAGTGATGGATGCAGTTATCTGTTTGTCTACCGGATTGAAAAAGACACCAACATTAAGGATATTGAGTCTTATGTTGAAGATTTTAATATTAAGGTAAGATCAGTAGAAAAATTATCAAATGCGGAAGCAAAATTTGACAGCTTCAAAATTGAGGTAAAAATATCAGATGTTGGTCCAATGTTAGAAGAGAAATTTTGGCCATGCGGTGTATGTGTACGAAGATTTTATCGCAGTAAGGTAGATGCATAACTGCGTTATTTGTGTTTTGTACTTTAATCTTTATATATATCATTTTTTACAATGACTGACTGCAACTTCACAATATGCACGTATAACTGTCGAGGCCACAATGAAGGCACCATAATGTACATACGCAATCTATTAGGCAAATGTGATGTTCTCTCTTAATCCAAGAACATTGGTTGTTAGAAATAGATCTTGCTCAACTCGAGCATCGCATAGGTGATGTATCAGTTACAGGCATTTCTGGTATGGATGACTCTGATTTGATTAAGGGAAGACCTTATGGTGGCTGTGCGTTTATACACAACAAGTCGTCAAAATTAACTATATCCCCGATCGATGGTGTACATAATAGAAGGTGTCACGCTTGCATTTTAACCCTGCACTCTAACAATATGTCCCACAGGATTCTAGTTATCAATTTGTATATGCCATGTGATGTTAGTCCAAAGTCAGCACCTTCCAATGAGTATGTCGAGCTGCTTGTCCACGTCAACTCAGTCATAATGTCTTGTACGGATGTCGATGGTATAATTATTGGAGGTGACCTAAACACAGACTTCGCTCGCGCCGATTCCCCTCACACTGTTACCTTGAAGACTTTTTGTCAGGAGCAATGTTTAATTCCTTGCGATTTGTTAGATAATAACTGTGTAGATTTTTACCTATGTGAGTGATATGTCACATACAAGGTCAACATTAGATCATTTTATGTTGTACGAAAGTCTGAGTTCATCGGTGTCAAAATACGAATGTCTTCATGAAGGAGATAATTTATCTGACCACAGTCCTGTACTTGCACGGCTAGATATACATGTTGCACGGGTGGTTAATGATGAGCGCCCAACCACTAATAGACCAAAATGGAGGGAATGTGATGTCAGCGATATTCATAGTTATATGCGTAAATTGAGGAAGTTATTACTTGACCTGAATATCTCAAATGATGCAATTAGTTGTACACAGGTTAATTGCAATAACCATTATGAAGACATTGATCGTTACTATGAGGAAATCGTGAATGCGTGTGTCCGAGCAGCTGTTCAGTGTATTCCTGGGACTAGGAAACGTAAACATCGGCCTGGCTGGGGTGAGCAAGTCAATCAGCTGAAAGCAAAATCAATATTTTGGTGTCGACTCTGGGTGGAAAATGGGTGCCCCACCTCTGGTGTTCTTAAAGACTTCCACTGTAAAGCCAAACGGGATTATAAAAGGGCGTCACGATACGTGATCAGAAAAATCAAAATAAGCTTGCGTCTGATAGAATGGCAGTTTCTTTGGCCACAAGTGATGGTCGCAATTTCTAGAAAGAAATACGGAAGAAGCATTTCAAAAATAAGTCGACCGTGTCCGTAATGGATGGCGTGCACGGCGACGACGAGATATGCAATGTCTTTAAAAATAAATATGAAACACTTTACAATAATGTGTCTTATAGTAAGTCTGCAATGGCTGCCCTTAATGTATCATTGAGTCATGATGTACACTCTAATTGTGTTGGTGGGTACATGTGGCTCTTTGCATGCTATCGACATTTCACAAGTTAGGCAAGCAGCTTGTAAGCTTAAACGAGATAAGACAGCCGGTGTTTGTGAAATAACTTCTGATCATATACTGAATGGCTGTGATGAGTTATATGCCCACCTATCAAAACTTTTTACTATGATGTTGAATCATGCACATACGCCACGTGGTATGCTAACATCTACTCTTGTTCCTATTCCTAAGAACAGAAAAAAATCATTGAATAGTAGTGATAATTATCGATCAGTAGCTCTTAGTAGTATCATAGGGAAACTGTTAGATAATGTGATTATTGACTATCAAAGTGGTGTATTGAAATCGGGTAGTTTACAATTTGGATTTAAACCGTCACACTCAACAACACAGTGCACTTTTGTATTAAAGGAAATCATAGATAATTATGTCAGCGAAGACTCACCATGTTATGTCATATTATTGGATGCTTCCAAAGCGTTTGATCGAGTTAATTTTATGAAATTGTTTGGTTTGTTACGAGAGCGTGGTATGTGTGCTATGACTGCTAAACTACTTCTTAACATGTATACGCATCAAACGTTAAGAGTCAAGGGGAGCAATAGCTTCTCTGACAAGTTTGATTGTACTAATGGAGTCAAACAAGGCGCGGTTTTGTCACCTATTTTGTTTGGCGTGTATATCGATGAATTATTGTCACGACTCTCAAACAGGGGGATCGGGTGCCATGTTGGTCACCGTTATGCAGGCGCACTGAGTTATGCTGACGACGTCGCTCTCATTGCTCCTTCTTTAAATGCGGCTAAATCTATGCTTAAAACTTGCGAAGAGTTTGCCAAGGAATATAATGTTATATTTAACACATCAAAAAGCAATTTGTTGCTTTTTAATTGTCAAAAGCGCGATGTGAATCTACAACTGAACAGTGTTAGATTTAATGTAAGTGAACATGCTATCCATCTTGGATCCTATATAGGAAGAAATTCCGAACAATTGAATATTCATGCTGCATGTGGTGATGTTGTGTCGAAAACTAATATGCTGATGTCAAGATTCGGTCACTGCACAGTAAATGTTCGTAATACACTATTTGACAAATATTGCACAAGTTTTTATGGATCCCCATTATGGACGCTCTCGAGTAATTCATTTAAAAGCTTATGTGTCACTTGGCGCAAATGCATCCGCCATATATGGAAATTACACCCTAGAACAAGATCAATGTATATTCCTTTTTTAGCTGGTAGATTACCTCTAAGAGAACAATTAATGTTGCGATGTATGAAATTTTTCTTAAATAGTCTTAATAGCACGAATCATCTTGTATCGGCGGTTAGCCGATTATGTGCCTTTAGTAATTCGAATGTCGCAAATAATATAAGATATATTATGAGTATCGTTAATCTAAATACTGCTACGATTTACGACCAGACCATTACTTTTAATGATATTTCAAGCAAGATTTTTCTACCGAACATTGATCAAGAAAGATTGAACTTTGTTAACTCAATACAAGAACTTTGTAGGGCCCGTGAATGTGAATATATTCCCGGTTTTTCTCAAGACGATATCAATGTTCTACTTAATTTTATTTGCACATTATAATGGCACCCCACGCTTTGTTAAATGATTGCACCTGAACTTGATCGTCATAAAATATCTGTACCACGAGTGCGAAATAAATGCTATTATTATTATTATTAGTTTATATAATCCCGCCAGCAATACGAACATTCGTTTTACTTTTATACACATTGCTTGACTGCCTTTGGCTTGACTTCGTACATTATTGAACAGTAGCTTTATGGCTATCCAAGTCCATACTTCGAACGACGTCCATACTTCGAACCACGATGGAGAGTGCAGCGGAAGCGGAAATATGCCCCGGACTTGCGGAATAACATGGCCACCCACTAGGCAAGATTATTATATTACATCAGACGTATTACCCATAACAAGCCTTGTCAGATCAACCATGATTATGGTTATTGCACTGCGGCTCTTTGATGCAGTTGCTTCATAATTTATTCTCCTCGTTGGTGGCCTTTATGGCTGGCCACAGGATAGCTAATAAGAAATGGCTGATGGCTAGAAATAACAAATGACGTCATTCGAGTCACCCCATATTTACGGGTGGCCGATGACGACGAAGATATGTCATAGTTTGGGCAATAAAGCAAGTCTTTATTTCCATGTGTCTGATAGACATTGATGATCGAATAAAGTAGCTGGCCAAGACGTAGCCCCGGTCAGACGGTAATGTACATACTCAGACGTCCTGTAGCGCCAAACTGCTAAAGTGTGTCCCGGCAAAAGTGATTCAGAAAAGAATCGAAGATGATTACATTATTCCAAAACACTAGGGTGTTGTTCATAACTATACGAGCAATTGAATGACGATGAGGTCTAACTATATTCATAGGAAAATTGATGTCTATGACATACATATGTGTAACTTACACATTTTTATCATCGAACTGTTGTCGAACTGAAAGGTTTCACTCAACGAGTTCCGAGCGCTCAGCTCCTGGTGACTAGATAGAAAACTAGTAGAAATATTAATCATAACGTTGTTAGTCATAACGCCTCCAACATTTAGCAGACGACATTCTTTTCATCTTTTGCACAGATCGAGAAAGTGAAAGTTTGCTTACCAATATGGGCTGTTATTTGATGTATGTTATTTGAAATATTGAAAATAACTTAATATGGTCGGAGATTTTTGTTTTGTAGCCGACAATTTATAAACCCCTTCGTCCAATAGAATTAATCTATGTTTATCCCATCAGTACAAAACGTTTCTGTTTCTGATTGACGGGGTGCCATGATCATAACGGTATAGATGTGCAATTGACTGTTTAAGAAGTGAACATTTACCCAAGGTTTGTTATTTTATTTTGTCTTGTTTTCATTTTTCGATAAAAGTTGTTACTTTTAAGATATTCAGACATGATGTGGAATCCCGGGTGTAGAATATTACGTGGCGGTTTTTGTGAACTAACCATTTAATCCATTCCATGAATTCACACTAAATAATTCCTCTAATACTACAGGACCTCTACGTTAAAATGAACTGGTACGTCCGCGCAGTGCTACTCCAAGTGCATTCTTTGTTCGTCTGTTATTGGTATTCATATCTGTGATGGAGGACATTATTTTGGTGCCTCGGCATCCACCTCCAGACCCAAGCTCTGTCTCTGGTCTCTCGACTGATGCAGAAATAGTATTAAAAGCCCTCCTCAAACGACAACAGCACAGAAGTCTCAACCGCCGGCAGTATGCCAAAAATCACTCTACAGGTATGCTGTGTATGGGAACAGAGTAAATGAAAAACGTTGTCTAAGCATGTCAAACGTACACAAAATATATGCAATTGTAAATGAATAAATTGAATGTTAAACTTGTTTGATTGTATTTTTCTAGCACCTGCAGATTATTACAAGCTTATGTACAGGAGAACATTTGGTTCCTCATCCCAGCCTGTAGCCACACCATGCTCCATGAGGAATCTGAATGAAACCACGCCCATCAGTCATAACACTCCTACTATCAGTTCAACGCAGACTGAATCTGCTTCTTTGAGAATGTTTGATCCTGAAACGCCATTAGCTTCATATCCCAAGTCACATGTAGCCAACCAACAGAACAAATTCACAAATCCTGATTCTCAAGCAGTTCGTCAAAATCTGCCATTTCAATTGAGGGGACCAGAAGACCTCTGTAGGCATCACGATTCATATCAATATCCTCCAACATCTTTATATCAAGGTAACCACATGTCTTGCGGTGACAAAAGAATAGAGCAATCATATTATTTTAACGATAATGCTGCATCTCAGGCTTCATGGAATATACCTCAACACAACCATGAACATCAAGCCCCCCTCTCAAGTTTAGTTGAGGATGAAAGATGTGGATATGGAGGCTTATCAGAAAGTGGAGGGAGTCATCAAGATTCAGAAGAAGTGACCTCTTTCAATGCAAGTCAATCTCTGTTTTCCACATGTTGTAGCCAGGATTCTATGTTGAATATGAAGCCAAGCCAAGTTCCAAATATAAGCCCTCCACTGGATCTCAGCCCTGACCAGATGCATGAAAGAACACTTCAGTTTGTTGGCCCTGATCCCAGACTGTCACCAAATCACACAGCTTTTAGAACATCTGTAAATATTGATCAAAATCACAGCACAGAGATTGATGATACACTTTCCCTCGGTACAAGGGTCTCAGCGTTAACTGAGATGATACCCGAGGCCTCGTCTAACGTACAGCAGCTGTCAAAGAGAGCATCCGATGATGAAATCCATGAGAATTCAAAGAAAGATAGGCCTAGGCTTGCTTCTTCTATATCAAGAAGACTTGGTGAACTAAAGTTGGTGTTTTTCATATATGCATATATCTTGATTCTTAGATGATGATCTGATGGTTAACTAGCCACAGGAATGACATTGTATGATAAGAATCAATCAAGATTTGTTGTATTAAATTTTCTGGTCCAGGAAGCTTCAAGATGCCAAGCCTCCAATTCTTCCCAATGACAAAGGTATTGTGTAAATAAATATTCAAATATATCTCCACCCTGGAACCTTTATTATAGCCATATCACCAGATGTGCATTTTGTCACCAGCTTTGTTGGGTAACTCGACTCCTAAAGCATCCAACAGCAGTAAGAAACAGAAAATGTCCCACTTCAAAGTTCCGGTTAAGAAGCAGACATATCAGGTGCTCCTTTTGACCGGCTCTTTCCTCTTTTCTCTCACTCATCTGACATAGTTGTAGTGATGTGATTAATTGATGGAAAAAAAATCATAGTAATATTTCCTGACTGACTTGGTAAGAGTAATTATTTAAATATATCTCCATTATTTTTTAATTGTTTGTTAAATCTGCAAACCGTGTGATATATCACATGCATGAACAGAATGCTGCCATAGCAACTGGAGACAAGGATACCACAGCAACCTATTCAACCATGACCCAGGTATCATCTTTGAACCAAGATGATAGGCAGGTGCTAGCATCCCAAATCACCTGCGCTGATGAGCTCGCTCTGACTCTAGTGTATCAGGATGGCTCATCACAGCTTAGGGAACATGTAGCCAGTGTTAGTATACATTGTCAAAAAGGATCCATTTTGACGTTTGACCAATATTTTGTATCAATTTTAATCTGATTTCAAAAGCATTTCTGCACATACCTTGGTGAACTCTTATGATTAATTATATCATCTATACCAATCTGAAAGGATTCTTTGTTTCGTTTCCAGACAAAGCAAGCCTCAGCCCCTGAAAACTCGGTAAATCACATCCTATGTCACTCAGGTAACATTATTGGTGAAGATAACCTTGATGTTATACAATTCTATTATGTATGTATGTATTTGTGGCTATTGTTGTGTAATGGCAGCAACCCAGTGGCCTAGCGGTGGCTTATCCTGTCACAGACAGCACAGCACTGACTCAGTCGAATGCTGTCACCCTTCACTTTGTTCTCTTCTCGTTGGATGCGCCTGATGATAAGTGGGCTAGGTGAGAAATATGTAACACATGTATCACATTTCTAACTTACGAGGAAACATCTTGCAAGTATCACAATGATTTACTTTAAAGTACATTCAGCTTGAGTACATAATTCAAACATACTTTACTATATTTTGGTCTTTCTGGAGCCGATATAACGTGGTCCATGCTCCTGATGTTTGTTTACATGTGTTGATTGTTTGTGCTCTTGTTCCCCAGGGACACAGTGAATGAAGTGATGTCATCATCATCAAACAAACTCTGTTTTGATTGTCAAGAACTCATCAACATTCTGGTGAAGGTTTACTCCTATGATGCCTCAGAAGGTAGAATTCATCCTTCCTCACCTTGCATACAATCATTGCACTTTTTTTTACCCATCCCCAAAAATTCTTCACAATGTGTTATTGGTAGCACATGGATGCCCCATAGCACTGAGTGTAGTGACATTTCTGAATGAATCACACTGTACTTGCTATGACTATTTCTATGGCTGATTTGTTGTCAGTGGTCCTCAGGTGGGGTCACATGATGGACCCTCTGGTGGCTGTTTGGTTAATTGACCCAGACCATCCCTCCGTCACATTCAAACAGACTCTGGCTTCCCTCGACGACAAACTACAACAGGTGAATATGAAGATTATGTATCTATGACTCATTTTATCAACAGACACACTTCAAATGACCTGCTGGCTCAGACGTAGAGCCATTCTTCGCCTTGTCAACAGAATGGTTTAATATCATTCATTGCAGCTCATATTGTGGTTATTGGTGATGGTAATAGAGCTTTAACAATGAGTATAGGATTAAAAAAGTGGTAGATTTATCTCCTGCTCTTCATGGTTCAGAAAGATGGGGAGAGCACGGAATTCATTATCAACAACTCCGCAATATTTAACTTCAGTATTGAAGATGACATACCATATTGTAATATGGATCAAGTAACACATTAATCAAATCAAAAAGGCCCATGAATCCTGCCAGTGTATTTATCAGTTCTAATGAGTTGCTCCTGAAGCATGTTATATACCTGACATTAGCAGCATCAACACAGCCTGTGTTTGTTGCTGTCAGTGTGCTGAGGAGACTAGTGAGCGTGAGATCATGAGTGACCTTGCCCTCCTAGGACCTGCCTTCCTTCAACTCTACCACAAACTACACCGAAACAACCTCTGGGATCTCTACACCAAACTAGACATGCCTCTCTGTCCTGTGCTGGCCCTCATGGAGCTCAGGGGTATACATATGGACACAGATATCATGATACGGTCAGCTGACATCGTCAAGGTGGGTCACTCATGGTGTGGATGGGGCACAGTTAGTTCTGTTTAATGGATCTTTGATGTGGCCTTTACATATTTTGTATGTTAGAGCTTATCTGGAATATGTAAATTGGTTGTGCATTGCCATGATGTATGGTGGTGCATTCAGAGATGTTCACCGTGAGTTGGTTGTGCCATGTGTGTATACTGGTTGTATGTGAGCAGAGACAGATGAGGAAGATAGAGGAGGCCGCACATAAAGCTGCGGGACATAGCTTCCTCATCAGCAGTCATCCTCAATTACGCCAGGTCATCTTTCCCCTAAAAACAACTGTTTTGTTTTCCGTTATACATAACAGAATAATTATTGATAAGAGACAAATGAAGCTCACTTGGTATTTTGAACATCCAGGTTTTGTTTGATGAGTTGAAACTGGACCTGAAGTTGTCGACGGATAAGAAGTTAGCTAGGACGAGTAAGTCTCACCTCAAGTCTACATCAGAGTCTGTGTTGCAGCAGCTGGTTGGTGTCCATCCTCTGCCAGGCCTCGTCCTTCAGTACAGACAGGTAAGGCTTGTCTCAAGTCTACCTGAGCCAAATCTACTGAATGTTTTTTGTACACGTTGGATGGTCATAGTGTGTTCAAGTGTGTCACCATCTCGACACAAGTCGGAGTGAGTTATTGCCTTAAGGAACTGTATTCAGTGGTTCAAAGTTATCCTCATGCATCACTGGAAGACCTTGGTTGTTAAAAATGGCATTTCAACCCAGTATTTGATTCATTATTTCCCTTTAAACAGATAGTTTATAACATAATACGGATCATACTTACACGATCATGTGTGCCTTTATGTGTATTTACCGTATACATTTACTCCTGACCTGCTATACAGCTACACAAGTTGAAGTGTACGTACATGGACAGTCTGCTGGGCTGTGTAACGGAGGGGGTACTCTACACTCATTGGGACCTCACCTCAGCTGCTACTGGTCGCCTTGCCTCACACAACCCAAACCTACAGGCTGTTCCCAAACAACCCACCACCATCACTACCTCAAACACACATACTCCTGGTCAGTAGCTTGAATTATATTAGATTTAGAGGAAACTTGAATGTACAAGTAAAATCAATATACACAAGTTGATTGTGAAGACTGCATATAGAAACCAATTTTCATTCTTGTGTATGACTTTCATTTTGGTTATTGACACCTCAAGAGCATAATACACCAGCAGTCTGTGTTATATGAAAATTGTTACTTGACAATTGTATGCAGATGAGGAAGACATTGTTGAAGAGGTGCATGCCAGAGCACCCTTCATCAGTGCTCCTCACCACTCGCTGGTCACATTCGGTACGTCTTTCTTCTGACTTACAATCCACATTCTCCACCCCCCCACACCCACCCCTCTCATCTGTAACCACCTCTAAATCTCTCCTTCTCTATAGACTTCCAGCAGATTGAGCTGAGGATTTTAGCCCACCTGACAAAGGATCCAGTCTTACTTCAACTATTCAACCAACCTGCAGACTCAGATGCAGATATATTCACCCAGTTATCCTCTGAATGGTTTGTTCGCGATATAAAGCTCATACAGTGTTTGGTTATTGATAATGGTAATCACATCTGGACAAAATGCATACAAGTTGTTAATTAGGCATGGGCTCCTGGTGGAACTGAAAGCTGGGTAGAATATAGCCTTGTTACGATCCTATCTTCTGTAAATGTGTGTTGGTTATAGATTGACTGTCTAATGACCGTGGTCTGCATCCAAATGCACACTACCACTTGTGTATCCCTCTGTATGTGACCTGTGTGACTAGGCTTGGGAAGCCACTCCTTCATGTCAGCACCACTGACAGGGAGCAGACCAAACGTATTGTCTACTCTGTCATGTATGGTGTAGGTAAGATCATACTATAGCTGCTATATTCCAACAAAATATATTTGCATCCTATATTTACAACCCAGATCTTGGTATTGCTAAGATCATATCACAAGCTGGGTTGATCATACATGACGCACCGATGATTTTGTATGTGAAGCATTGTTTAATGTATTGCTAACAGGTAAAGAAAAACTGGGTGATTACCTCAAGATCAGCGCCAATAATGCCAAGGCCATCATGTCCAGCTTCCTAGGTGAGGTCATGACGTATCGTGTCGTCATAACGTTCTTCCCATACGTTTTGTGTCCACGTTTGACATGGTTGTGGGCAAGTTTCCTTTTGTTTCATATTTTCCTTATAAAACATGGTGCTGCTGACTTATACTCGGCCCATGTCTTTTGCAGTAAGATATCCATGTATCAACAGATTCACAAAGGAAACCATTGATACAACCAGGTCTCAGGGTAATGTATTAATCTTCAAATATCACTGAGATTAGGAAACACCATAAGTTATAGGTACTGGGACGATGCGTGTCATCGAGTTACATTTTTTGATGTGCCGCTTAGGATTTCAAACCAGTATCTTCAACAGGAGGCGGTATTTTCCTGACATCAAGAACGCCAACCCCCATCTACGTGCCCAGTCTGAGAGGCAGGCTGTCAATTTCAGGGTCCAAGGTGAGTGCATGCATCTTTCAAATTCATAAGGACTGCAAGATTCAAAGTAGATGCATTATGACTTGGGGTAACCAGTATGACGTGGATGAAGGATGACTTGTGGCTCCACATAAAGTGATTGAATTATGACGTTGGGCCCTGCTTGAAGTGGGTGTATGGTAACTTGGGGTTCTTGAAGTGGATGTATGGTAACTTGGGGTTCTGTATGAAGTGGATGTATGGTAACTTGGGGTTCTGCATGAAGTGGATGTATGCTAACTTGGGGTTCTGTATGAAGTGGATGTATGCTAACTTGGGGTTCTGTATGCTAACTTGGGGTTCTGCATGAAGTGGATGTATGCTAACTTGGGTTTCTGTATGAAGTGGATGTATGCTAACTTGGGGTTCTGTATGAAGTGGATGCATGCATACTCAGTGAGTTTATGTATGGTGTGGACTATGGAGTTCCTTCTGTACAGGTTCTGCAGCAGATATCTGCAAGGCAGCCATGTTAAAAGTGGAGCTGGCTTTGGCAAGGTCACCCACACTGAGAACCAGGTATTGTTTCCATGTATCACTCTTTAAGTTGCCGCCCATCTGATATTGCAGCAGTGTTAGATGACGAGGCTCCTATTAAACCTCCGTCCGTCGGGTGTTTTGTTTGAGGCTGCTGTTACAGATCCATGATGAACTTCTGCTGGAAGCCCCCGATGACCAACTAGATACTCTTATTGGTAATGTCATCCAAACTCTTACAATTAAGTGATAAGTTCAGGAGTAATAGTTTGTTTGGTTTTTTTTTTATTTATTTACCCCCGTAGTTTTAAAATACAATGAAAGTGTCAATATTTTGTATCTGTGACAGAACTGGTGCGTGGTGAGATGGAGAAGTGTACCCACTGGGGCCAATACGACCTGGCCCTCCCCATCACGGTATCTGTGTCTGTAGGCAAGTCATGGTCGGCCATGACACCTTACAGACCCCCGGGCAGTATGTCGGAAATCTCGCAGCAAGGACAGCCCAGACTTCATATGTGACAACAGTTTGTAGATATTCTATCACCAGATTCAAAAAGAACTTGATCTGTATGATGCTCATGGTATTCTGTACAGATACAACCAATTAACCATTGGTGGTTTCATTTAAGTCCACCATCACACATCACATGAGCCAGTAGTGTCATATGGGATAGGGACTTTAAATGCTGAGAAGCACCAAGTCATTCAAACTTCACAGGTTTTGTTTTATATGTGGATAATTTTGTGACAACCATATTTTTATCCAAACACGAAGTCACAGAGATTGTCTAATATTTATTGTAAACACAATGACTGGGTATGCTCCACAGCAGAGGGAATGCTGTATTGGTTTGGCAGGTAAGACACTTTAGCAGCATGCCTCGTCAACAAATGAAACAACAAGCGAAGTGTAGTCATCTTTATGGACACTTACCAAACCAAGGAGCATAAAGTCAGCATATGAAATGAAGGTGATTTCATAACACCCAATGACAAAATGAAGATGGACAATTAATGATATATACAATATAGCCCAACCACACTCAAAGATAATAATGAATGAACAACTCATATTCAATACGGTCATTGTAACTTAACGTATCAACACAATTGTCTGTATAAAACATCAACTATGTGGGGTAAAGGTCCATTGACTCTTGGCTGTTTGACAATGACATTTATCACACGTGGCTGGAAAACTGAGCTTCCAATCACTTCGTCACATTCACAATCTCACATTTAATACACAAACGCTCCTACCCAGCTCTCATCAAAGGACTCCTCTCCTCCCCGGCTTCACCAACGTTATATATCCAAGGATAACCGAGGTCTATGTCAACAGTTACAACATGTATCATGTGAAATTCGTCACAAACAATCTCCCTATGATGAAATGTGGCGAGGTGTAGGCTGTGTTATTTCATAGACAACTCTCAAGAGGTAAACTTTAACCTAACTGGCATTAATAAACTGTGTGAGTGAAGACCGAATAGACATTCTCTGTGCAGTATACAGTAGACAAAGGTTAAACATAGATCAATCAAGCCGATGGCAGTTTTTCCTCACTTAAGTAAGAAGCAAATAACATACAGGCAACCTAATGGCTGGCCTTGATGGAGTAACTGACCCTGCGTTATCCAGGATCAGCCACTTCCCTACACAACCATGCGTTTACTGGGCATACACTGAGCAATGAACACACCTGGATGAGAAATACAACCAATATACTGACAGAGTGTGAACTGAGGTAACTGGCCACATCAATGACAGGAAAATAATCCCTCCATGTAGAGATCAGTCATGTACAGGTACGCAGGACAAGTCCATCACCACTGCCTCACCCGACACTCGCCAACAATAACTCGTCTACCACAATGTCTCTTTACAACATATGTACCTGTGTTTTGTTTATGTAAGGGAAGTGTTTTTTTAAGCCATTAAGTAGAAACAAGCATTTGATGGATATCACTCTGGGATGCGTTATGCTGGCCCAGAGGTAGACGCCTATCACTGGAAGCAGTGTGTTCTTTCATACGTCCAATTGGTCATGGCTATCAGAATTTACTCATTCACTTGCCCATTTTGGAGATCAATTCTTCACAGAGAGAAGTCAGCTCCTCTTTCTCCTTTTTCTGTAAGGAGACACCAAGTGCATTGCCATTACATCATAACGTTACAACGTATTTCACTCTGTTATGAGCATACGATGCTCATCTAGCACTTAAGTGTAACTTGCTTTATCCCTGTCCTTATTGTGGACCTGCTTATTCCACTCAACTGTAGTTATGTATTTCTATACTGAGTGTCCGTTTATCTCACCTGCTGTTCCAGGGACTGCTGCAGACTCTGTACTTGTAGCTCTGCTTTACGTAGACCAGCCTGTGTCCTCGCTAACTCAGCCTTACTGCTCTTTTTGTACGCTTCCATTGTCTCATACACACTGAAACACACAACACAACTTATTATGTCACCGTCCAATACAATTATTTGTGTTCCCATCCAGTCATGTAGCAATATCCAGAGGACTTCTATAGACTGCTGATATGACTTTGCCATTCCATGTCTCTGTTAGAGAAGTTGCCTCACCTAGCGAGACGTTTCTCGGCGTGTTCCTTCAGGGACTGGTACTTGTCATCATGGTCCTTGAGTTTGGTCTGGTACTCTTTCACACACTCCTTCAATGCTTCCTCATTCTGTTCACATCACACCCAATCAAATGTACATGATGATGCAGAATACCAAGGGCAATTCTGAATTTAAAAGGCATTTTTGAATTCATGAAAAATGACTCAAAGCACCTGCAGCTAAAAAAATAGCTTCTTTTAACAATGCATTTTTAAATTAATTTTCAACCACACAAAGCATCACTGTCAAGTAGTTACTTCCTATTGAATTATTCAAACAACAATAAACAAATAGGAACCTTCTTAAAGGCCTCAATCAAGGTCTTGGACTTTTCATATCTCCGATGGAGATCTGAGAATGCAGTTTCCACAGAATGCAGGTCTTCAAGGGACTAACAGAGACACACAAACACAACTGAGGTAACTCATCTGATACCCAATCAAGCTGTACATATGCCATGAGGTAAGTCATGTTGGTAGGATCGCCAGCATCCAGCCTACCTGGTCTCTCTCCTTCACCAGCTCAGCGTACGAGTCTTTGGCATCAGTCGACGATTTCTCTTTCTCAGCTGGTACAACAATAAAGATTCCATCAGTGACAGATTTCAGAATTTTGTTAAATTTACAAAACAAAACCTTTAAATACTTAATTTAAACTAAAACATCTCCTAAGTTAACTCTATGCAAGAAGTGATTATTATATCATATTCAATCCCCCTCAATTGAATATCAAATGTACATCAATGGGATGGGAAACACAGATGTCAAATAGCAAAAGAGACCAAAATAAACTGGTGTCAACGAGATGAGACATGCTTCCGATGTTTGCACTCATTAGGACACAAGCTGTGTAATCACGGGGAGGGGGGAAAACTCACTAGACCACACTAATTCACACCATTACTATGAACGAAGCACATAACAGATGGTGAGGCATGCAGCTGGATTCCAACCAGTGGAATACCCATTTCATTTTATAAAAACAATTTCATTTTTGACTGGTTTTCACGGCACAACAACTCTTAATTCAAGTGCACAAAGAAATGTGGTGGTGAGAAACAAATGGCGTCCTAGACAAGACAACATGACATCAAGTTACCCGTCTTCTGGCCAGCTGCTCGGGGAGGGGGGCAGCATTGAGAGGGGGTGAGGAGGATTAATGTCAACACTCAATGGTAGGATCAGTAACACATCAGTTATCTTTCAAATGCATCAACACAGGTGTGAACAACTGGAGGAAATTCAATGCCAGTGGCCCTCAGCAGGATAATTGATTAAATCATCTAGTTGTCAGCCGTACAAACATCAAGTGTATGGATCTATAAAGCAATACCAATATAGATTGTTTTGGGTTGTCGATGGCTCAACACTGAGGTTCATTCCAAGCATCAGGACCATAATCCCATATGTACATCATCCCATTCAGATCAATGATACCCAGTAATGTAATAATAACACGGCTATCATGTTTATAACCCCCACCCCCTCTCCCCCCGTGTCTGTCGTAGCTAGGTGAACATAGATGCTAGTTTGATGGGGCGGTGTTAGAGCAATAGACACACTGTGCATGGTGCTGCAGTAGTGGAGAGGTTGGCCATGCCAGGCAGGGCTAACTGACCTTTCTCCTGAGGAGTTTGTATCATGCCTAACTCTGTAACATGTGGTCACAGCATGGCATGTACAAGAAGAACCGGTCCAGGACAGAATATCACACAAGACCTCACACTCCTACTCTCACCCCATGCAATTAACCACACTCCACATGTATACACCAATACATACCCTCATGTAAGTAAGCCCCAGTGCTTACAGAGAATATGTATTGTTGGAGAAATTTGTCAATATTCCCACATTTAAACTTAATAGCTCTCAAAAAAATAGAGATGATTATATAAGGTGACATTTCTCCTTAAATTCTTGTGCTGGAAAAAAATATGATTCCCCATAAACCCATTGCAACCCCACCACCTGACTAGATTGAGGGCATATACACGAGAAAGCTGTGATGGCCGTGTTACTCACCGACAAGCATGGTAATGGTCTGCTCATACTCTGACACCACTATCCTGTCACACAAACATACACATCCAGGTCAGAGGTCATGACAAATCAAAACCTACCTGCACACCTAGCCTGAAGCTATTAAGATTGAATGAAAATAAAAATGAACGTGGGGCAAAGTAAGGCAATATAAATGTTCAATATCATTCATTAATGTTTCCACTACCCTCAAGTTCAGCCAATACAATGATAGAACTTCTTAGGAGACTCGAATGAAAAATACAATCACAAATGAATAAAAAAAAATCCAAAAATCACACATGCAGTATAGTGACAGATATCGAAATGTGGATCAAGTGATAAAGCTACTGACTTCATCTGTTCGTGGGACTCATTGAGGCGCTCTATCTGCGCCTTGAGTGCCCTCTTGTCATCTCCTCCGTCTGCTATTCGACCCTCCAGGTCCTGGTAGCGCTTCTGCCAATCCTTCTCCTTCGTGACAAGATGTGACTGGAACTCTTGCTCCTTGGCCAGCATCCTCGACTGGTAGTCGAGCTCAATCTCCTTCCTCAGTCGGTTCACATCAGACTGAGAGAACTTGAGCACCTGCAGCATGGCATGTGACAGGTAGACTTATGTTGTTGTCTCAGTTGGTGACATTTAAAGACCATTTATCGATTTTATAGAATATTAATAATGGGTTGGCAAGCAAACTATAATTTTACAAAAACTATAAGGCAAAGGTGTAAGAGAATAGGAACAAGATGATTAAGCCATTCTGATACAAAGTGACTTTAAGTCGGTATTTGCTATTCACTATATTTTTTAAAATGTTGTGTTTTTAAAAGAAATAGAGGTTTACAGTGCCAGAAGTCAGGTGCGACTGGCTTAACGAGGTAGGTGTTACCTGTACAAGGTCTAGACTACCGCTACCAGCAGTGTCAAACATCTGGTTAGAGGGGCTGGTGCTAGCTGGTCGACCGCTGTCCTCCTAACCAACACAACACACACCATCAACACATGCTGCCACAGCCCACACACACTCGCTCACAACACCAATATACAACCAGGAGAAATCATAACCAGGCTGCACCACAACATGGCTAGGCCCACATACGAGGCATGCAAAAAGATCAGGTCGAATGCAGTACAGATCAAGATAAACAAAGTCAGGGGAGGCTAAGAAAGAAAATCAAATGGGCTTGGTTTGGCTACATTGTGATTGGGGACAGCTTTTCTTGTAAACACGGAAGGGAGACTCCCAGTGAAAGCTACAGAGTATTATTTCAAATCACTGATCATGATAATTATAATAATAATCATAGTGTATAACAAACTGACTGAGATTGTACTGATGAAAGTGAACTGAATACAAAGACAGTAACTGTAAACCTAGTATAATAACATGACCAGCCATCACACAAACCAAGATACAATAGACAAACTCGTCAGCTATATTGGTCTCAAACAATCGGTTATCAAGAGATTCTACAGCTTTAAGAGAAAACTTTAAACATCAGTAAAACCTTCTTCTTGTTTATGCTTTACACAAAAAATGAATGTGAGAACACATGAGATTACTGTATAGGCATAGAACAGTACATCAGCTTCTATGGTCAGGAGTTCTTCGTGGTCAAACCGTAGCGGGCTCTCGGGTCGACCCCCCTTGCCTTCCACGTCTTCCTCTCGTCGATTCCACTCGTCGGGCGAGTCGATACGAGAGCTGGCCATCAGGGCTGTGTCGGCCTTAGTCAGGGGGCATCGGTTGACCATGCCCAGCCAGGAGGCAGTCATAGAAGGTCGTATGAGCATCTCCCGACTGCCTCCCATGTCCGATGAGGAGCACATGTACTGGTAGTGAGAACAGGCAACAAGTAGGCTGTAACCTCAACCCTCAACCGTCGGGCACCACCACATGGTTTATAGACAAGATCAACACCTCCACTGCTCTACACCCCATATCTAACTGGTGTCAGTGGTCCAGTATATATATATATATAGGAGCATTATACTCAAAGACTACCATATCATTAATTCAATGAGTCACTGAGATCTACTGACTTACAGGCAATAGTTGCCAATTACCAGCTGTGAAATTAATCTGTGATAAACATGTATGGCAAGCAACTTAGATGTAAGACATGCATATTGTGATGATTTGATTAACCAAGTAATGAATAGAAAACAATAATAATAAACAAATATTAACTAGACAGTGATTGCTATGAGGTCTATATGAGAAGTAAAACATGGAGTAGAATAACGGACAATCAACGAGATCAATATCACAGATAGCAATCACATGTTGTACCTTTTAATCAATAGAATCACATGAAAACATATCAAAGAATACATAATCAATAACATCTATAATATATTGATGGTAATAATAAGGTTGTTCCACCTCTGCCAGGTACAGCACAGCCACTGAAGCGTGGGAGAGTTCATCAGGTACAACACTCATCATTCTGATACAAACAACATCGAAACAGCAACCTCAAATCCTCTGTCCACATTCAAAGAGGCTCCCCGTGTTTACAAGAAAAAGCAGTTCAACGGGTGCAACATGCCACACATCTGCCTCCCACAAGCTGCTGGCCAGTGCCCCACAAGACACTGACCCCCAGCGATAGCTGCAGTGAGACAAGGAGAGGGTGATAAGGGAGAGAATGTATCACACCAGTCGAACAAGCATGTCATAGCGAGGGACTCAAATGGAGGTGTGTTTAAGGGGTATGGGTGTGATCGCACCGCAAAAAAACACAGAGGCAAACAACAAGTTGAATCGGACAATGAAAGAAAACCAAGCCAGACTTAGTCGACCAGACCGGTGAAGCGTGGAGGGATGCACTCAAACAGGCACCTACCTCATTCGTCGCCTGGGGACTTGAGTTGAAGAGACGCTCCGCCTCTTTGACACCAGGGGGCGTGGTGGCGATCTTGTCATTCTGCGGGTCACCGGCGGCCACCTGTTGGTCCAGGGCGCGGGCTGCCGGGTGTTTAGCCGAATTCTTGTTCGGGGGCGTGCCCATCAACATGAGGTCATCGCTGTAGCCCAGCACAAAACGGGATGCTCAAACCCACTCAACTCACCAGAATACAATCACATCTTTCCCCCCCCCCACCCTTACAAAAACATACATGTTGAAAGACCACATCTAGCCCAGTGTAATCCACAGCACTATTATCTCCTTTATACACACAGCTACATGGTTCTGACAAATGATTAAGTATATCCCATCCAATTAATGCACCATTTTTTGTGAAGTATCTGTCACTGAATGAATAAACAACCAATCGAAGAAAGAAGGATATAGCTGATGAAAGCTGGACTCACCCGGCCACCGTGTCGTGCAGTAACTTGTGTTGACCTTCCCCAAGCAGGTCTGCTTCTGTGTCGAGACCAGGCTCCGTACCTGGAACATCCCCACACAGCAGCTTGGTGAGCCCCCTCATCCCGGCTACATCCACCACACCTGTCTCCTAGTTACACCACTCCCCAGGCTACAGCGCTCACACCGATCTCCTCATTACCAGTAGTCCAACCCGACTATATCCCAGTGTTGCATCAAACTCAGATATTTATCAGTGATGAATTGTTCGACCATTTATCTAAATCTGAGGAAGGTTTGGGAAAGTGGGCGACTATAAAGCACTGCAGCGCTAAATGCATATGAGATAGCGCATCAACATTTGTCGGGTACCACCTGTTGACTGGTTTAATAAGCCATTAGAAAGTTGCGTGTTTAGCAGGATGCCTTGGCGGGTATAGAGGTTACAGCTGGTTCTATATCAGCATATGACTGGACATCCCCCATCACTGTTACATGTGACCACAGCAGCTGGCTGGCTCATTAACATCAACCATATTGATCTATTCACTATCTGGATGGGGGGTCAGTGGCTGTGCCTATAATTTATGCATAAATGTATCCTAAATTTCAATCAAAATTGGTTTGAACATAACTGCTTTATAAAAAAAAATTATGTGATATTACAAATGCATTGAACAGGGATGTGATTCCCCTGGCAGCTGAAGGAATTTTCGGCGAGGGGTTTGGGGGCCGCTCAAGGCCCCCAATGGGGGTCAAAGGGGGCGAAGCAAAGCAAAACTGGAGCCATCGGATCCGCGGAAATCCACGAATCCGCGGACAAATCACATCCCTGGTTATAAGAGGATTATCAGACACTGAATGCTATAACCTACCAGCCAGAGCCCCAGGATGGAATGCTATAACCTACTAGCCAGAGCCCCAGGATGGAATGCTATAACCTACTAGCCAGAGCCCCAGGATGGAATGCTATAACCTACTAGCCAGAGCCCCAGGATGGAATGCTATGACCTACCAGCCAGAGCCCCAGGATGGAAATAAATCTTAAACACTTGGGTACCAAGGTCAACATGCAGAGCTTTATGAATTTGTTATGATTTATAATGAACAGATGTCACCTCAAAACAAGCAATATCTAAATGTCCTAGTACATTACTAATTCACATGGGAAACAGTAAGTGAAATACTAGTGAGTGACACCATCCTGGCCATAGAAATCACACTGCAATAAGATATAGGTTGCAGACCCAGTGTAAGTGTATGGTGTATGAAGCCACGATGTACTCACCAGGGGCGCTGCGTCCAGGAACGAGGGGGTCAAACTTAACGTAGAGGGACTGTCGAGCCAATGCAGATTCCTTGAATGATTGCTGACAACACCAAAATCACAACTGATGTCATCTCATCAGACCGCACACGTGGCAAGTACACATTGAACAGAGTGGGTTTGACAAACCATATGAGTGGTGCTAACCTGTCTATATTAGTATGAGAATGAAGAGAAGAGATTTGTCAAACTCACTGAGGATTCACCACACTTCTCCAATAGGTCTAGAGACGCTGCAAACACTGAAACATAACCAACAAAACACTGTCATGCAGGTCAAGTCTACCCACCCCCCATAGCCACACAGGAAACTGACCACATCGAATGTAACATCCAGCGCTGAGATCATTCATTGTATCTTGTCATCCAACGAGGAAGCAGTGAAACCTGTTCATAATGACAATACAACAACCCAGGGACAGGTAGCATTGGCCATGTATAGATGGAAAAGGCAATATTCTCAAATATCATCTGTACATTTCATCATACATGGACTGTAAGCATCTACTCAGCCAAATTTCACCTGTATCAGTCAAAAAACATATTCCGATTGATACAATCCAGTCAGCCCAGACATGAATTGCTTCACTTCATCACCGCTACAGTTCTCTTTGGATCTGCAAGGCGCCTCGTGGCTAGATCCCCCAAACCAAACCCAACCAGACCCCAATCATTTGTGACATCAAGGGCCATTATGTGTGTTTTATGCTTGGATGAAGCAGCTGGGTGGGATATGTTGGTCATATGGTCACGTGACCATGTAGATCAATAACGAGCAGAGGCTGGCTGGCACGCGCATACCGCCACACTATACTGATATGAGATCAATACACAACTGCTGCCTCAACAAACACGGCCTGTAGCCGCCAGCAACCAGACAGACACAATCCTGTGTTTGTTAACATTTCTACATCATGACATCATGGTCCAGCTGGCGAGGCTCTGTATCTCTGGGAGCTTATATTGACATCTGGACTACAGAACCCCAACTCATACAAACTCAAGTCGAGATGCCTGTTTCCAACCCAGCATTTTCACTTCATATGCGCAGGGCACTCCTCCTGGCTAACTGATGTACCACAATGGTCACCATGGAAACATCACATCCATTAGCCTGATTAGGGCTATTCAGTTGTCCTCCATTTAGCCCTATCATCATCATTATGGTGAGGTGAATTCATCTTACTCCTTCATGTGTGGCCTTAACAGGCTGGTAACGCATACAGAACAACACCCCCCCCCCCCCCCCCACACACACACACACAACTCATTAGAGCTGTTATTATCATATAACCTGCTCAATATAACTAAAAGCATACTACAGAATAGAAGAAACACAACACAGCACCATGGCAGCATAAAGATCATGGCCACTCTCCACCATTACACACTCACATCTATAAGAATATTCATCACCCAATTAAAGAGCTATACCCTGTAATAGATCCTCACCCCAATTCAGGACGACACCACTAGATGGACATTTACCTTACTACTGGGTCACACCACTAGATGGACATTTACCATACTACTGGGTCACACCACAAGATGGACATTCACCCCATTACTGGGTCACACCACAAGATGGACATTCACCCCATTACTGGGTCACACCACAAGATGGACATTTACCTTACTCCATTACTGGGTCACACCACAAGATGGACATTCACCCCATTACTGGGTCACACCACAAGATGGACATTCACTCCATTACTGGGTCACACTGGGTCACACAAGATGGACATTCACCCCATTACTACTGGGTCACACACACAAGATGGACATTCACTCCATTACTGGGTCACACCACAAGATGGACATTCACTCCATTACTGGGTCACACCACAAGATGGACATTCACTCCATTACTGGGTCACACCACAAAATGGACATTCACTCCATTACTGGGTCACTGGACATCACCCCACACACAAAGATGGACATTCACTCCATTACTGGGTCACACCACAAGATGGACATTCACTCCATTACTGGGTCACACCACAAGATGGACATTCACTCCATTACTGGGTCACACCACAAGATGGACATTCACTCCATTACTGGGTCACACCACAAGATGGACATTCACTCCATTACTGGGTGGGTCACACTGGGTCACACAAGATGGACATTCACCCCATTACTGGGTCACACCACAAGATGGACATTCACTCCATTACTGGGTCACACTACAAGATGGACATTCACTCCATTACTGGGTCACACTACAAGATGGACATTCACCCCATTACTGGGTCACACCACAAGATGGACATTCGCCCCATTACTGGGTCACACCACAAGATGGACATTCACTCCATTACTGGGTCACACCACAAGATGGACATTCACCCCATTACTGGGTCACACCACAAGATGGACATTCACTCCATTACTGGGTCACACCACAAGATGGACATTCACTCCATTACTGGGTCACACTACAAGATGGACATTCACCATATAACACACATATTACAAGTCAGAAGAGTTGCTAGGACCCATGGAACCCGCCACTATCAGTTGAATGCTAGGACCCATGGAACCCCCCACTATCAGAAGAGATGCTAGGACCCATGGAACCCGCCACTATCAGCTGAATGACCCAAGTAGTATTCATCATACCCTCATGTGTTCTCTGATGTAGGGAAGGATAGCAAGCATCGTACATACGTAGGCGTGGAATACAGCAGTGTGAATCGACCACAGAATGCCTCCATTGACGACACCGCGCTCAGAACAATAAAACACCCAGAGAGATGAATTCCGTGACAGACAGGTGGGTGAAAGCTGGTACTCACTACGCAGCTGTGGTACAGGACCGATCAATACGGATAATGTGTACACTGATACGGAAACAGAGACTCATGGATGACATCGTGGGCCCTTACAAACCCTACCACAGCAGCTTACGACTAACCGCCTTCTCGCTGGCATTTAACGTACAGACGATTACACGATGATTACTCCATTAAACAAGCTACATCATAAACTAGACCCCGCGTATTAACGTCGTACAGAAAGACGAATTCATTTGCGGCCGGCAGCTGGGCGGTCTGCGCTCGCGGATAAGAGGGCCGCCATTGAATACAAGAGCTTCACACGAAAAGCACAATACCTACCGGTCGTTAACAATCAACAGGCCCTACTTGAATAAACGTCGATTGTGCTGCTAATCCGCTCCAAGAAATATCCCGATGTAGTGGCGGTTCTATGGCAGAGGCCCGCTACCGCAAGCCGATGTTAGTACGTCACTGCTGTATGAGGCCGGGTAACGGGTGCAGGACAAACCCTGTTTGTCACAGGACGGTCCCAGTTAGCCCAGTTGTTCTAGGTCGAATCAATAGCGACTCCCTTCACTGTGTATAAGATCACAGCGGCTCTCTCTCTATAGCGACTAGATTCCGCTCCAATCAATCGTTAGATAGTAAAACACAAGCGCGTAATTGCTCAAAGCGCACTCTTTGATGATATCATGTCAGTGGGTTTCCCATCGCATTTCCTGGCGAGGCCTTGACCCGCCTTGGTGACGTCAGGGGGGTTGTACATGGCGACGAGGGATAGGCGGGTTGCATGGTGACATCAATAGATGTACGTGTGATGATGATGCTGCTGCTGCTGCTGCTGCTGGGGAGGTCGGAGAGGGTCGGAGAGGGTCGGCAGACTCAGCCGCCCCGCCTCTCTCTCTCTCTTCTCCAACTGATGCACGCAGCATACAGTGATGGGACTACATCGCCTGTAGCAGGGACGGCTGGTACTAACATCACCTCATGATAGCAACGAACAGAGTGAAAACATACCCCCCCCCACCACCCATGTCTCGTCCATGTTAACAGACGCAGGGGCTTCCTACCGGGTGGACACCACAGACTTTTTATTTCCAAAAGCTGTTAGAGCCAATAATGATGTAATGAACTTGTTTCCGAGCCACTCTGACCAGATCGTCCGGGGACGCCTGGATCCCGACCAGCTGCTACCCCGCGCGTGGTGTACACAAGTGATTCGACATGTCTCCTTTTCTAGGTGAGCATATAATAGACCCGTGGAGAGCGCTACTTACCTTCGCCGCAGCGTAACCACTCTCCGACAACGTACTCCTACATAGAGTCGACGAGATCAAGGTGTACTCGACCACTATCCCACGATCTGTCACTGATCTCCAGCAGTTAGATCTCAGACGTGATTCGTCTCTCGTGTCAACATATCAACACCGAGAGTGTATGAGAACTGTTCGAGAAGAAGACGGGTAAGTCAACACGCCAGGCCAGGCCAGGTAGTGAGGATCAATGGACAGGTTTAATGTAATGAGTTGGCAGGGCTTACGACACGACGTCAGCACAAGCTCGGGCGCGTTACACCGGCTCACAACAACGCTGTCGTAAGGGCTGCCAGGGAAAACACCCCAGTGGGGTTGGTGCGGTGAAGTCCTTAATCATTGACCATGCCTCGCAGGTCGACTAGGTGTCATTATGATGTTGACACCCACCACCTCACCTGATAACGCCGAGCGCGAGTAGCGGCCCTAATACAGGCCTCTCACCCATCAACAGCTGATTAACCCAGATAACTCATTACTTCAACAGTAATTTATAACATGCCAGTCTCGTCTTCAAGCACACCGAAACCAACGAACCCCATTTCCAGAACCACACTCGTCCACATAGACAGCTTGTACATGGCAGTAAGGAACACGTTGTCACGCTTTGTACGGCAACAGCGCACCAAGCACGAGTCTATGATCACAAGATGAGTCAGATTTAATGTGTACATAACCGCAGCAATACAACGGCACACTCACCTAATGTGTACCTTTATCTGTGTGATGAGCGGTCGGGAATCACCACAGCCCTAAGCACACCGGATGATGAGAACATCTCGAATATCCACCTACATCTGTCCACATCTGCACGTCTTAATACCGTAACAATGCTCCCTTCTCACGACTAGCTGCTCATGTAACTAAGGCATACAGGTCAGCTTATGGGGAGACTCAGGTAGTCAGGCGTTGGGGTGACTGGGCGTGCACAAGACGGGGATGGGGTGGCAAGTTAGCAACATCATAAAGGCCACTGAACAAGATGTTCCGGGAAAACAGCTGCTAGTTCTAGCGGGCCAGCAGCATCAGCACGGCCAGGCTGCTGTACCGTGCCCAAGGCACGATGAGGGAGAGAGAATGAGAGCAATACGCGTCTCACTTAGGCCAGCAGCATATTTCTGGGCTGATGGAGTTAGAATGGCGCGAGAAATGGCACCGTCACGGCTGCAGCGCGCGGTAACATAGACGGCGGCAGCGCGCGGTAACATAGACGCCACCGCTAAGTTGAGTTGTGCCTAACATGCTAGCAAATAGGCAACAAAGAGTTGTGAGGAGTGAGTCAGTGATTATAGGGTTTACGGCACACCAACACGTATGTGTTATATGGCGCCTAGAAAGGTTAATAGATAAGTTTGACCTGATTAAGTAGCCGCCTTCTAGGATAAACGGAAAAAAGGGACATACAAGTGGATGATGATGAAAAAGATTAAAAGACACCTAGGGCAAGTCACCCCAGCCGCTTGACTGGACCAGGCCATTCCAGCCTCTCGTCTAGGCGAAATCCGGGCCAGAGTAGTGTGTTGCAAACATGGTCCTCAGATGGACCAATCTACTGAACCACCTGGATCCCACAGTCCACCGACACGAGTCGCAACCCACGGCCAACAAGTTGCCCCCTATTAGTCGCCTCTTACGACAGGAGGATACAGTGGGCGCATTCTACCACCGTACCCACAGGGGACAAGAGTGGTGAGGAGGGAAATCTACAGAATCCAGCAACGTCATATGAAATAAAACAAGAGGAGCAGCAGCAGTAAGGGCCGAGTCTGTCACCATGGTTACGCTGAATCATACGTCACAGTCTCAACACAAAGCACGATCAACTACAGTAAGGGCCGAGTCTGTCACCATGGTTACGCCGAATCATACGTCACAGTAACAACACAAAGCACGATAAACTACAGTGACGGCCGAGTCTGTCACCATGGTTACGCTGAATCATACGTCACAGTAACAACACAAAGCACGATAAACTACAGCAACGACCGAGTCTGTCACCATGGTTATGCTGACTCATAGGTCACAGTAACAGACCTCCTCCATGGTTACGCTGAATCATACGTCACAGTAACAACACAAAGCACGATCAACTACAGTAAGGGCCGAGTCTGCCACCATGGTTACGCTGAATCATACGTCACAGAAACAACACTAAGCACGATGAACAATCCACGTAATACGTATCACTCAACAATCTGATAAGAAGTGGAATTACTCAGGCCAGCTTATATGACTGCAGACACATGACCACTTCCTCTGGCAGACTCACCATTACCATCCGATGATGCCGTCTGGACACCGTCACGTGACTTGCCAGCTTTATACTCGCGTTTATTGGCTTTATCAGTCGAGTCCTTGTCGCACGAGGCTTTTCGAGAGCTACGAGAGCTCCACGGCCACTTGCTCATGATTCCGCTTAGTATTTACAGCTTCTATTAACCATACAATACACGTAGAGCGTTATGAAGGTGTCCTTGTGCCCGATAGAAAGTAGAACACATACGATGCGTTATGACTGCCACGAGTTCCTCACACACCGACCGTGTGGCAGCAACACAGGTCCGTATTCTCCACAATGTAACAGCGTGACCGGTCAATCTGTCCTGGTCACCTCAGAAGCACACCCAATATACCGCTCGTGTGCGTCAATGACCGCCCCAAAATAGCCTCCGTTGACTAATTGATCCCCATCATGACGTTCAATAAGTTGCCGAAACTCTCTCGTCATTTTGACGGAACTTTAATCACGATAAGAATCACACCACAAATCACAGGATTTTTTATAATCCTCTCGTCGTCCGATGAAGCAACACAGAATAAACCAGGATCGAGTAAACACAGCTCGACCAAAGAGACTGGTCTGCAGTAGACGCGCGGCGCTCGTCTGTCCGACGTGGGCGTGCCGGATAACGCTACCTGACGCCAGCTCATACACCTCGCTGTATGCCATCACCTGCCTCATTAAGCCTCACCAGGTAACATACACTCTACCCCACCACACCGTCCAGACCAAACCCATAAAGAATGTTGAGATTCAGTTGCCGGGCGAGTTGGCTCGGGGTTTTCTTTTTTATCGCGAGACTACTATAAGATTAGAGCGTCGTGTGTGACGTGAAGTAACTGGCGTACACGAGCACCTAGCCACAGGTGATTAACCAGAGGCACCCCATATCAACCTGGCCTGCCTCATTGATGCTGTCATCTAGATAGGTTTACAACACACAGAGCAATATGCTTCTTACCAACAAGCACAGTAATGGACACAGGCGAACTTGTTGGTGTAATCGTTTGATGGACTAGGGTGAAACACTAGCCCGCCTTGCCAACACACTACAGAAACACCTGGTCGGTCGGGTACAGTTACCGTACTCCCCCAAAACCAACCACCCTGACACGAGCCGCACAACGCAAATTAGTGAGTTATGTACTGAGAACAATAACAGAAAATGTTTCACAGCTCAACTCGTACAGAACAACTGCTACACATCCACGAGGGCAGGGTATCTTAAAGATACCGTCCAACACACTCTGTCCAACACACTCTGTCCAACACTAACGCTGTAGAAGTAGGAACTCAACAATGGACCAACAAACAAGCTCTGGACAGATGTGCCAAAATCAAAATAAATGATGGGAAAATTCGGCTATTTTCCATCTTTCACACAAAGACCCCCCTCCTCCTTGGAATGCAAGCCTAGGACACCAGAACGTTACCTCTCATAGGACCTCTGCTGAGTTCAACGCCCGAACGAGTGCGGCGGGGCTTGAACCGCTCCAGTGACGGGCCTTCATGCATGCTGCTCAGTGCTAGCTGCGACCTAACAAACCTCCAAGTAGCGACAGCATCACCTTCACCGTCACCAACAGCGGCAGCAGCTGGCTCTCCCACGGAGGGTCTCGGTAAAGTAGAGGCGTTGCCTCCGGGCCGGTTACCGGTAGATATGCCTCGGGAATCCACTCTGAATTGATGGCGCGGCTACCAGATAGGTGACGAGTATCCACCAACATACGTCACATCCAAATCACCACGCAGTAGCAAACGACATTCACAGCATCACCACAGTTCCAGGTGTCCGTCAATGCTCCGGCATCACGTAATGTCTCAACCTCATCACCTCACCATCATCTACCGCCACACTCCAGTGTAAGACGTCACGTCGATCGCACGCTACTCACTAACTCCATATCGTGATGAACCTCTGTGGAGAGCGAGGGTTAGATCTGACAGCGTCGAGCTGGTGGACGTCGCCAGGTAAGCAGTTAGTCGTAACACGGTCCACTGCTCCTACGAGAGTCTGGCTCACTAAGGCCTAATCTTGTTGGCGGACTAAACCTTAACAGCCTTTTACGAAGGGGAAACATAGAGACACGTTAATTAGATTAGACCCCACGCTCTGAGGTACACGTCGGCGGCTATAGGGTGGGCGCAGCGGGAATCGCACATGGCGCCTATATTACTCTTCATTAATACGAATCAGTGTCTGGCAATTACAAGCATGAAGATACAAACGAGGAGATCACGCAGTGTACTGGGAACAAGGGCAGGGGGTGCGTGGGGGGAGTGGGTACGTGGGGGGGACATTATCAAATCACATTCGTAGACCATTGTTACTTCTCAACGGAGGACACAAAGTCACCTTAACATTTGAGGATGTTTCCGCATCACAAGGTCATGCAGCGTGTTTCAGTTCATTTTCTTGTCGTAATCATAACGAGACACACACAGATATGATCGTCGTTATAACGCCAGGGGGCCCGTTATAACGCCGGGCCCCCATAAATCATAAGCGGATAGAGACTGCGGTATTTGACGCCTGGATCTACTCACACTCTGACAATCACTGGCAGTCTAGGACTTCTGGGCAGCAAGCTACTAGTCAGTCGGGCGCTATATCATTACACCGTTACGTTATGATATGATCACAGTAATCTGCCACAACATGACGTCAACGTCGAAACTGTGGGAATCATAACGTTCTTTCAGTCTCGCACGATTTATGCTTTATGAGAGCGAACGGCAAACACGATTTGGAATATGATCCAGTGCGATTCTGAAAAGACATGAAAGGATGAGAGAGACAGGTCTACTTACTGTCACTGTTGCCAAACTGCTCCTCGTCAACAGGTACGCCATTGGATACGGTGTTGATGGCATGGGTGGGCTGTAGCACTGGGTCGGTACCACCTCCACCACTCCCACCAAGTGAGGGGCTGGACATAAGGTCATGCTGAACACTTCGCTTATTGACACCTCCATGACTGGGGGTGGACACAATGTCACATTTAGCGTCACTGGCAGCAATCACAGTGACATCTGCGTCACTACCGAGGGAAGAGTCACCCATGGACTCGGGGGTGGTGTTGAGGTTTTGGGCTGGATCAAGTGGGGCTGTGTTTGGCTTGGCTGACTCAGGCTCTGTTGGCTCTGCTGCCTGGGCATTGGACTCACCAGGGGCAAATATCTGGACATCATCCCCTAACCCCTGACACAAACAACATATTGCCTTTTTGATTATAAGTAACTAAAATTTAAATGTAAATATACATAGAAAAGCCACAATTAACAAGTAAAAGAAACAGAGGTCATGCAAACGGGACCTCTTTGGCAGGGGAGAGATTGTTATCCAATGAGGAAAAAGCATCCCTGACCAGATGCTGAATGGTTGGAAGATGTTGAACTTGTGGGAAAATGATGCAGGAAGTCAAGGTGTCGCAATGAGCTACTTCCTCAAGAAGTCATTGTGTCGGAATGAGCTACTTCCTCAAGAAGTCAAGGTGTCGCAATGAGCTACTTCCTCACGGGAAGACTTGAAAATTCATGAACCTTAAGAGCTGCTGATGGAAAGAGCAAGTTACCTGCCCAAAGTTCGGAGGAGGTCTGAATCGCCTGGGACCTCCAGGTCCTTTCCTCTTAGGGAGGGCTTTTTTCCTGCAATAAACAACCATGATAAATGGGGCCTCATATGGCAATGTTCACAAGAGGAATACAAAGTTTCTCGCTGTTAGATATCCTAAATTTGGCGAGTAATAACGGAAGCTTCTTTCGAACAACAATTAATCAAACCTCTTATATTAGAGCACAGAATGTGAGGCACCTCGATAGCTGTTCTGTCTGACAACGACCACTTACTTTGGAGGGCTTCTCTTAGGTTTGACATCTGTTTCCTCAGGAGCAGCGCAGTCAGAGTTCGTGTTTGCGGAGGTCACATTATCCGTTTGTTCACTAGTTCTCTGTTTGTCCGCCTCACTAGACAGGTTTTCGTTGACATCTCCTGTCTGTTTCGAGGCTATCACTCGCTGGGCGGAGCCAGGGGGTGACATTCCCATCTTAGGGCGGGATGCAAATGGATTGACATCACCGCCCATATTTCCAGTCGGGGATGAACCCATCTTGACATTGGACTGGAATGGATTGGTATTCTCATCAAAGTTATCCCAGTCGATGTTGTAGGCCCCTTTGCTCATAGGAATCGGAGGCGAGGAGGGAGGAGCCTCACTTGGCTCCGCCTCCTCCATGGTATTCTGAAGTACAGGCGACTCTGGCACGGGTTCAGTGAGTGCAGTAGGCCCCAGTGAGATGTGATCGTCACTCTGATGGGCGGGTGATGTGGCCGTGTGAGTGGCTGTGTCGGGTAGAGAACCTGCTGGCTGTGTCTCGGTGATGGACAAATCCTGCTTCTCTTCAGGGATTTCTTCCGCCTCTGAATGACTCACAACAGCGTCAGCAGACTGGGGCACAGGGTCTACACTGATATCTTTGGGCGGCTCAGACGGGGCTGGGATTGTTCCTGAGGATTTAGATCCAACCTCAAATGGGTTGGTGTTTTCATCGATGTTGTCCCAGTCAATGTTATAAGCTCCCCTCTGGATGGGGATACCAGGCGATGAGGGCACAGCTTCCTCCTCCCCTGAGGTCTGACTTGGGTCTAACAAAGGAGTCTCAGACAAGACATCTACCTGGGCTTGTTCCTCTACAGTCTCTTCAGTCAGTGTCTCGTTAACAGCATCTAATGGTGTAGGGTCTTTGACTGCATCCACTACAGATGCTTCCTTGACAACTTCCACAGGTGTTTCCTTGGCAGCATCCACTACAGATGCTTCCTTGACAACTTCCACAGGTGTTTCCTTGGCAGCATCCACTACAGATGCTTCCTTGACAACTTCCACAGGTGTTTCCTTGGCAGCATCCACTACAGATGCTTCCTTGACAACTTCCACAGGTGTTTCCTTGATGGCCTCTACTGGGGGCTTGTCATCTACAGGTCCTGACGACAGTTCCTGCTCTATTGCCGGCTCAGTGGAGTTGTTGGCCGCGACCGACTCACTGGATGGCTTGCCAGATCCAATCTCAAATGGGTTGGTGTTTTCATCGATGTTGTCCCAGTCAATGTTATAGGCTCCCCTCTGGATGGGGATACCAGGGGATGAGGGGACAGCCTCAGTAGGGGTGTCAGTGGCAAGAGCCTCAGGAGGTGTATCAGTGGCGAGAGCCTCAGTAGGGATGTCAGTGGCAAGAGCCTCAGGAGGGGTATCAGTGGCGACAGCCTCAGTAGGGATGTCAGTGGCAAGAGCCTCAGGAGGGGTATCAGTGGCAACAGCCTCAGTAGGGGTGTCAGTGGCAAGAGCCTCAGGAGGGGTATCAGTGGCGAGAGCCTCAGTAGGGATGTCAGTGGCGAGAGCCTCAGCTTCCGAAGCTGTGTCAGTGGCAGGAGCTACAGATGGGAGGTCAGTGATGGGAACCACAAGAGGGTCGGAGGTGATAACCTCAGGAGGGCTGTCAGTGGTGGGGGCCTCGATGGGGCCAGAGTTGAGAGCCTTAGGCGGGCTGTCAGTTGTCTGGGCCTCTTCAGGAGAACTTGCTTTGTGTGTCTGCTGTAGGTCAGTAGGGACAGCTGAGGTTGGTTCTACCTCATTCTCATCGTCAGAACTGCAACACAAACAATACATACACTCAATAATGATCACATCATATCAACTCCTCAAGGCAGACCAAATCACTCAGATAAAGATAAAGCATCAATCAGACATCATAATGATCGCTGCCCGGTTATGTCCAAGATGCCAAGCGCTTGATTGGTCAATCAGCCTCCCAGTGACAGGGCCTTACAAGTGGCAGCTGATCACAGACAATACGCCACTCTACGGGACACCTCCCACATCGCTCATCGCTTTGTACATGGCACGGAATGGTAACTGGCGGCCGGCCTTATCTCGACTATTGGGACATGAGGACACCGCCCGGGGCCCTGTCAACTACGTACCAATCAGTGACAACAGACACATTCACCAGCCACGGGAACACGGCCCCAGCAGTGAGTGGAGACATACAATACCACATTTCCCACGGAACATTATGCCGGTGCTACCCAGGATGAAGTGTACAACTTAAACCCCAAGGCAGTCAGTCTAACCAATATTGTTACCACCTATCACCTCAACCGAACGATAATTGAATGTGATTGATTATGACTGGTAGGAGAAAACAGGCGGCCCTACCTTGTGCAGCAGAACCCTATATCCCTATATTGTGTGGGGTCAAGACAATGTACAGAGTTCTTACAGCAAATGCAATGACTAAGTCCTCAAAATACTGCCCATGACATGGTTAATATAGAAACTCGACCACAAACTACTTCCTCAGCGGGCCTTGAGCTCCTGTCAGTAATTGTACAAGTCCCCGTCACCGTCTTTAAGAACCCAGACCAGCTTCTAAAACACACGCACTGACCCGGCCTTTAAACCACAGCACCCGTTCACCTCCATGATCAATAGAGTTATCGGTAGGAGCCACACTACAGTACACCCCCTCCCCACTACAGCATCCAACAATTGCCTCAGAGGCTAAGGTTTAAAGTGCGGCTCAAGTGAGTCGGTCAGACAGGCCTTTAAGGTGACAACACTCACCAACCGTCTTATCATCGAAAAAACACCAGGAAACTGGGAGGCCGTTATGATCACAGCCGGGAAATGGAATGACCACGGACTCTACTTCTGTCATATGACTCTCTAAGCGGCGGCGTCCAGACCGACCACAGCGAGCCTGATTAGAGAGAACCACAATAAGCATATTAAGCTGGTAAGTGTTACCTGGACAGGAAGGTGTCTACGATGCCGTGGACGATCTCCCGGGCCAGCTGCTGATGAAGGAGATGGTCGGCCTTGGTTACGACCTCAGTTCGCTCACGCCAGTTCTCCTTCACGTCGAGTTCCCGGATGTCGGTGAATCCCGGTGGAGTATCCTGTTTAACCTGCTGACTGACCGGAGTACGCAGTGGAGTCTCGAATGTCACCTGCACAACCCAATGATGGGGGAGGTTAGATGGACGGACGACAATTGTGACATGTTCAAGTCAGCTTTCTGAGCGGGGAAAAGTCGAACACAATAGGATGAGTATGTGTAATATACGTGTACGTGTGGGGATAATGGGCGAGATGCAATATGGGCTGTATCGAGGTCAAGTGGCATGCATTGTGGGCGTACATATAAGGATGTACACACAGAAGCATAGTGCACAAGGAGATTACCACTACTGGTGGGCCAGAGACACGCCAGCTGATGACACAGGCTACAAAGATGGCTTCTCATCGCAGCCAAGGAACCAGGATACATAACGCATTACAGAGGCCACACCACACCAAAACAAATCAGGCACCGTAGACGGGAGAAAAGAACACATCAGACATCAGACGTCGAAACACATCACGGAACACATCAGGCACTATAAAGGCCAGATGAGAACACATCACGCACCACGCCAACGCCACAGGCACATCGCGCCTACCACACCCAATGCGATGATATACACGTGTGGTCTAGACAGAACGTTCATATCGACAGAACTATTATTGTATAGAAAACCCCGACAAGCTGGACACTCTGTCAATGGAACAGCCAACAGCTGAGCCATAACGCGTGTACATCAAAGTACTAATTACCGCTTAGCAGGGTCGCTAAATACTCTTACAAAATAGCTATGCCTATGAGCATCACATATAGAGCCAAACTATTGATGTGTTATTGACTTATGTAGGTTCATTGTGATTGATATATTACCTTGTACGGCAAGTCCTCCTCATTCTTACTTGTCCGATTGAAAAACCTCATTGCCCGGCCATAGTATGAAATTTTGTCCGATAGACTAAGCGTAGACTAACGCGGAATTTACCGGGAATCGCCGATCACGCGCTGAGTTGACTAGTCTCGCAACGCAGTTAGTTTAGACCTTGAGCTCGCATACGGACGATTGGGGTTTTCTTTCTCGGTAAACTGAGCGCACGTTGCCAAGAATCGCCGATCGATCTTGATATGCTTCGTTTAAGGACTCCACCCCCCCCCCCCCCCCCCCCCCCCCCCCCCCCCCAAAAAAAAAAAAAAACAGAATATAAAAACGACTTGTCCCGTTGGGCAAGTTAGATGGCAGCTTCACTTGTCCGACGGCTTCACCTACTTTCTAGGGACAATCGGGCGATCGTTAATGTTTTTTTCCTGGACTCATACCGGGTCCGAGTGTGTTTCCCTGTATCACCCGAGTGACCATGCGATAGCTAACACTAGAATCAGCTGTAAATCATCATTTTACAATACAGAAGCATGGAACTGACGATGACTACAAACGCCAGCCAACAACGGCACGGTGAAAACCAGCCGACAGAGGTGCATGACCCTGCTCGACTCCATATAGCGTGCATGTCTTCCTACAAAACCAGACCGCGGAGTATGAGGACACCACCGCCGCTCATATGTCAATACACAGAGGGCGATAGGACTCATCTGCACCTCGACCACCGCGCGGCTCGATGCGGGATGATTACAGGTATGTTGTTCACCTCAGACACACCTGTAGACCCGGTAGTGATTGATTCAGCAGCCGTAGGGCCGCACGCATGACTCACCTATCCCCGAATTACCTCGGACTAATCGCAAACAGGCGCTGTGGTCATCTTCACCATGCTAACTTCTGACCACCGCTTGTGGAGTTCATGCCACAAGTTACATCTGGCCTCAAGACATCGATCAGGCGGTGGGCGGGAACGACACGGAGATGGTACACACGCGCGGTCACGACCCGGCTACATATCATAGGGTCATGGCGGAATGACACCCGCTGATCAGCAGCACGTGTAGCCGTCGACGGACGTGTTACCTGCGCCATAGTCGTTATCCGTATCGGACGTTAAAGCCCAGCATTCCCCCCACGCCTTAACGCCACACCCTCCATCCCAAGACGAAACACACAACTGCCGAGACGCTACCTGGTCACGCGGCAAAATACCAGTTTAACACAATTGACGCAGGTAGTCACCAGAGAACGACACCTGAATCGGTCAATCAGCTATACCTGCGACATGGTAGTTGTCTGGATAGATGTGGCCTTATCGTAATACAAGTTATACAACTTAAATGATCTTTGCCATCTGACACAGCGAAGCAAAGATATTGGGACAGCGAAGACGTAAAAAAATAACCCTCGACACAAATAAGAATAGATTGGAGCATGCCAAAATACTTTATGTATACATCAACCTGTCATATGTAGTCGATTAAGGAGTCGTCCACAATTAAATATTGAGTAAATAAGTCCGTGACTGTGCCGTCAATAAGTGTATGAATCAGTCAGTGATAGAAAAAGTCAGTGACTCAAGTCAGCTGGTCAATGAGTGAGCGAGTCCGATTGGGCAGATGAGTGAGTGAGCAAATGAGTGGGCAAATGAGTGAGTGAGCCTGAGTTAGTGAGCCAAGGAGCAGGCGAGAAAATAAAGAAATGTGTTATTTCACGTGCAAATATGGATAGTGGCGAGTTTAAATGTTAAAGAAAGTGACAAAGTTTGATGGTGGTGTCTGAAAGACAAGTGTGGGATATTGATGGGACACAACGTGGACGGAGTCAATTGCGCCAGGTGAGCTGTATGTTGATTGAGCTATACCTTGAGATGCTTCTAGTTGTGAGGCGTAAAAGGTGCGAGCCGTGGGCTATACGAGCCTGCAGAGACGAGCTTACGCTAGTGTGTTACATGGTGCCAAAATAAGATACAAGTGGTAAGCTGGATGTGACGTGTATGAGCTAGGTGTGACGTGTATGAGCTAGGTGTGACGTGTGTGACGTGTATGAGCTAGGTGTGACGTGTATGAGCTAGGTGTGGGAGCTAGGTGTGGGCTATACGAGTTGTCACCTGGATCAGCTGGGTGTGATACCTGCACGAGTTATGATGGAGATTACACCGACCTGGAGTCCTCCAGTCTTTGTGTCGTCGACAGCGCTCAGTAACGGGGCGCTCTCGGGATCTCGGATGTGCCTCTTCTGTAAGGCCTGATACTCTAGACCCAAGTGGGCACACGACTGATTGCCCATATCTGACTCGTCATGTTTCCACCCGCGACAAAGCATTACACCCTCTTCCTCTTCCTGGACCTCCGCCAATCCACCACACACACCCTCACAAGCACCCTCCTTAACCAAACCCCTAGTCTGGCTATATCCGACCTCCGGAGCGATGACGGATTCACGATCAGAGATTCCGTCAGATGTATCAGGTAATTCTGAATCAGCGCCAGGGTCTGTTTCTGAAGCAAGTGTCTCACTGTCCCTAGCTTGCTCAGCTGGGCTAGATGGACGAGATTGAGTGTGGTTAATCTCCGCCAACTCGTCGACGACCTCGTCAGTTCTATGTCGATGGGTGTCTGGAAGATGCTGACGATCAGCGTAGGTGTCAGGTGTGGAGGAGCAGGTGGTTGCGGCAGCAGTAGGCTCGATGACGTTATCAACGTCACCCACAGAGACAGATGTCACCGGCGACTCAGACTTCAAAGTAGGGTTAGCGTCAGAAACTGAGTAACCAACACTCGGAGAAACACACGTTAAATCCGTTTCGAGCGTATTATCGTGACCACCGACATGAACGATCGCCGCGTCAGAGACCGAGTGTTGCTCTGAATCTACTACACGTTCGGCATCACTGTCAGCATATCCGCGATGTATACCGTCATTGTGATCACCTGATGTGAGTTGAGGTGGAACTACAGCTGTGTCACCTGGTTGAGGGGCACCTGTCTCTCGGTCATCGCCTACATTGCACCTCACACCCCCGTAACCGGCCAACACCAAGTTATCTTCTTCGCGGTCACTAGCGCCACAGGCGGAATCGACCTTGTGGTCGTCGCTAACACGTAGCGGTTGCGGCAACAGACCCGTGGTTGGGTGTAACAGTTGCGGGTGGTCGCGTGAGAGAGTGGTCGGTTCAATGTCGGTACCATCTGTGACCGCCCCGTCCTGCCGCTCCGTTATGACGGCTACAGCTGCTGGACATCTCTCTGATGAGGCAGCTGATGCTATCTCCATCCCGTCACCACCAGAACGCGCAGGCGACTCCGACATGGTAAATACGTCGTCGTCGTCGTCCAAATCGACTTCATCCAACCCATCACGGCTGCCGGGAGTAACTATGACCTGTAACTTGGAGCGATTTACAACACCAGGCTCGGCATCGGGAGGTGAAGCTTCGTTGGACAATAAATTACATTTCGATGAATCCAGTGTGGATCCGTTGATGGTGTTAGCATCGGTACTGTTTACGCATGTGGTATCCGCCGCTGGTGAGTGGCCAGAGTCTTCGTCCACGGACTGGTAATCGTCGGCATCTAGCGCGCTGTCCTGGCGATCTAACTCTCCGGATCTTGTCATGTGTCGCATCCCCTTATCTTCCGTGTAAGATCCGGGGCTTCCCGGGGAGCTCGAGGCGAAATCCTGGCCAGGAGAACCCATGGTCAGCGACGTATGAATGCCGGAGTCTCTGAAGGAGAATTTCTGTGGTTTACGCCTGGTGACTGGCGTACAGATGACAGGGCGATCATCTGGAGCGGCACGCTCACCGCCCCGTGGTGACGGGTCGGGATCCAGGAAGGGGTTACCTCGTTCTCCCGGAGTGGAAAAGAGTGGACCTGAATGACGTCCCGGTAAGGGAGGGAGCTGTGCTGCCGGGAGAGATGTCGGTCGCTTACCTCCTCCGCCTCCGTTCGTCTTTGGTCTGAGCTGCGCGGACGGCTGGGCTGACTGGTCATTGTCCGCCGGCCTTGACTCCTCCTGCCCCATAGCTCGCCTGGTCAAGATGCTGCCACGCTCTCAATAAATCACGCCAGCAATGGTCCTAATTGACAACAGGATGAAGTGATGATGATCACTAACTACGCACCCTTGTCGGTTTGTTATAAGCAGAGTGCTTCCTCGGGTAAGCAACAACAGCTTCTTGAAGGAGAACCGATTGATACAAAGAAGAGTCAGAAAGTGATTCTTATTAGCTCATAACAGCTCCATCTCACTCGGCAGTTGGATTTCTACTGCCCCAGCAAAAAGCCGCCTTGTTCCTCTGAGATACCCCGACTAACTGCCTGCATCTCAACACTCCTATCGCACATATACATTCCTTGGATACATGCGCCCACGGTCGACACATCCAGCAAGAAGCTCAAACAGGAAACTTGCCAAAACTTCTCCGTCTCACTTCTACTCGATGAATACATAATTGCGCAGCTATTCTGCCAGCTAGCGACTATCGTGGAAGGAGGCCCCGACGAGAGGTAGACAGAACCCCAACGCGCCCTGAATCAGCCCTTCATCCACAGGCAAGGCCAAAAAATACAACCCTAGAATATATGTGTAGTGCACAAGTGTAAGGAGATAAGGTATATAGGAGTAGCTGGACGTAAGCTCAGGTCGGTTTATTTTCACAATGGAAACGAGCCAGAAAGAAAGATGCCGCTCCAAGTGGCAAATAGATCCCAAAGGGCGAAATAGACACACGGTAATATGGGATGAGTGTCCCGGCCAGGTATAGAAGAACAGCGGTCCAGATGAGTGTTTATAAAGGAGCGGGAAGTCTAGTTATTCCCGGGGACCACTCTCTACTGGCGGTCAATACAGCCATTTCCACCTGCCATCAATATCACATGGTATGCGCTCAAAAATCTTACTTCCATATATATCACTTCAGAGTTATTTCTATTTTCATTCAAACGAGTAAACTGAATATAAGGCGAGGTAAGAAAGCTGGTAGCGCTGGTAAAGCATGTATTGATACGACAGTTACGTTCAATACAAGCATTGCGTTTGATATACGGGTCTGATGGAAGACGTCAGTACGCAACCGTTATGACAATGCAAACCCGTTCAACTGTGCAAGTATGAGCGCTATGACCAGAACCAAATGACAAAGCATTCGCATGCACCATCATTGCCCTTCGTGATCCAAGCAAATCACTCTAACAGAGAGATATCTCAAGCCAAGCCTAAACCAACGAGACATTACTCCAAAGGTAGTGACCCATTCAATGTGGTCCTGAAGTTGACCACAACAGAGAATGGGGTTGAGCATGTTGAGAGGACAGAACAAAAACAGAGACTGTGTCTGGAAACATTATGGACAGCCTTAATGATTGGACCGCTAGCTCTGAAGATAAAGGCGAAGGCCAGCCCAAAGCGATTCAAACGTGAGCTTTCTTTGCTTACTGGTGAAGCGGTGGTCGGGTTGCTGTCGTCATAATTCGACCCATCATCACGGAGTATATCGCATGATCTCGTAGTATCCTTCTATAGAATTGGCAAATCTTTATTCTGATGAAAAATAATTGGGAAAGAGAATGTGGTCTGGTATTTTCTCAAGTTATTTTGTGATCTAACCACCATGATTTATCAATATTCAAATGTCACTGAAACAATAGGTCAAACTGATTCAGAAACAGGCAACACACAATCGTTAGTCGAGTCGATCGGCCTTGAAACATAAGAGGAACGTGTTTTTTCACTGAAACAGTTTTAAAACTGATAATTGAAGGATTTCTGTCAAAGCGTACTTATTCAACCCTCAGGCGCCGAACCGCTATCTACAAATACTAAAATATATAGAGAGCGACTTGGCGCTCGGAGGCTTGGTATCGGGAACCGAGCACCTGTTATTATACCCAGCCGATTTGTAGTGACGTACAGTGCTTCATAGGCCAAGTTTGTAACCATTTATTACAATACACGGTAAGAGCAGGAAGCACAACAACATAAGCACGGCAACATAGACACGGCAACATCAACACGGCAACATAAACACGCATACTGGTCACTAGTGACACATGTCACGAGGAGGATCAATCTCCCCAGGAGGATCAATCTCCCCAGGAGGATCAGTCTCCCCAGAAGTTGTCAGTGTCATGAAGACATGCCAGTCGCTCTGCGTTACGGGCTCTGAAAGACGCCAGATACTTGTGGCTGTCGAACACATTACCTAAGCCTTCCCCGGGACGGTCTGACACACTGAAGTCATCACCAAAAGATATCTCCTTCGAATGGTTGCTTTCACGGGGTTTCCGAGCGCATAAAACTACCCCCTCGTCTTCATCGTCGTTATCCGCTTCACATTGGTCAGTAAAGGTCTCGTCGAGGTCAAGGTCGACCTGACAAGCAGCGTCTGTCCAACTTCCGGGGCACTGTGAGGCGACGTCGCGGCGACTGTATACACAGGTGCCCCGCGTCCTCGTCGTCTTTTTCTTCTTCTTTTTCTTCATCTTGTCTGGAGTGATATGACAATTGGAATCGTCTCGCATCAATTTAACACATGGTTCAGAGTTATTCGCCAGGGAGCTTCGAACTGTATCATGAGATTCAGTATCCGACGATTTTACAGTAAATTCCTCCATGAATAGATCTCGACAGAAGCAAATATCGGGGTGTCAGCGTTACAAGAGCGGTCAGAGTGCTGTCGGCACAACGTAACGTATGAAGCTATCGACATAAACCACCGCCCCAAGGCCAACAGAACGCTTCCACAGATCAACACCTCAGCACCACTGCTCTTAATCCATAGCGAGCGGAACCAGAACACAGTTTATCATTCCTTCACAGAATTCCCTGTTGTTAGTTGTACATTTGATAAGACATACGTCGGTGCCTCAATATATATCATGAATCCACTGTCGTTACACTGTATCGTCCGACAAGTCTACCACAAGACAACCGTCCGGACGCAGATTGCACGTATACACCAGGAAACTGGGAGCCGAAGTTAAGCCGACGGGGAGTTTTTTTAAGCAGTAAGCGAACCCCATCTTTAAGCAAAACCGCTCCAGCTGAAGGTATCTGATGTTAGAGAGAAATAGGTTTGGGTAACACAGCCTCAGTACGTCATAGTGCCGGTGGGGTATCAGCTGTTTGTGATAGACAGAGAGGGAGAAAAGCTATACGTTAATGGCTGTCTTGTACAGCGCCCATGTGGTTCATGTATTCACCAATAAATAAAGCACTCCATCCACTCTAACGACCGGGCGTATGGAGTAATGAGTTCATCAAACAGCTGGCATGTCGACAGAACGGATACGCCCACCAACTACATCACACCCACCGTGGCCACACGCAACTACTTTCACCGTAATTGGTTCAACTGACTGAAAGGCATTGCAACCAATTCACATGGCACCGTGATAGCTACTTTTATGGGGAAGTGAATATTTTACTACCAAGCTTCCGCAGTATTGACTGTATATATATCAACTCCATTGATAAAGCAGGAAGGCGCTAATAATAACGGTAGCAGCCTACCTTACTGGCAACATCGCGGCTCATGTCATCTCCAGCCAGAACCACGTCAGCAGCAACTGCAGCAGCAGCAGCAGCAGCGACTCGACCCCCTGCGTCGCTAGCATCTCCACGTTCCATGGAGCTATCGACGCGACACCCGGGCGTTTCATCACCGCTTCTGACTGAGTTGCCCGCGACCAACTGAGGCTCGTCATCCGCACCGCAAACGTGGGTACGTGATCCAGGCGCGCTCCGATCGGACGAAACACTTTCCTGTATAGTCATTGCATCACTGACAGAGATATCCCAGTCATCAGAGCCGCGTATTCCTTCTGGACTGCTTTCTGTGAGACACTGAGGAGAAGGAACGCCCGTGTCTTGATGGATACCTGCCACGGCGTCCTCGATAACATCGTATATGTAAGTTTTCGCGAAGATGTCGATTTTTTCACTCGGCGTCGTCGGTTGCGCGGTCGAAATGGCGTCATCCTCTGTCTCGGACGCTGTCTCGTAACTATCGCTGTCCGAATTTGCCATGGTTATTGCAGCGGCAGGTTTATCCATGTTGTAAAACGCGAAACCACATCGCGACACGGCGCCACTAACCTTCTCCTCCCACTATAGTATATCTATTTTATATGTTAGTGTATGAATCATCAGTGTCCTGAAAGCGAGCAGCAATGTCCATGCTAGTCTGGTTAACTTAAAGGGCCAAGGGAACTCAGGTGAGACCAGGCCATACGAGTGAGACTGGGACTTTAACAACAACACTTAAGGGTCACATCACTGCCGCAGTGCCCCTCGGCTGTCACACACCAGACACATTCCATCAGGGACCAATGTTTAGAACTCGACCATTAGCCAGACCGAGTACCGCTGTATAAACGTCCAGTCATACAGTCCATACAGATATATACAGATCGTGATCATATACGAGCTACATTGTGACTATCACACAGCACGCTATCGTCCACCATCGGCTATTGGATGGAACCCAATTAGCCAAAACATTCCAAATGGCACCTACACCGACAAGCCTCTTCGAAAACTCCAAACCACACTACACACACGCCACAAAGAGACACATACGTTTGAAACCTGAATCCGATTCATATATCATTAACCCATCACAACTATTTGGCTGTCAACTGATGGACCAATGCAGATATAGTTACAATTTTACACGAGGCGGTGATATATTTTTTAAGTACGCAAGCGACCCCGCGGAAGTCGTCATGACACGCGTCTGAAATATGAATGTTCTTCTACCGGCTGCCAAGTCAGCAGTATCCATAAACCGTACCGGAGTCTCAAACGACCTATTGAATCACTTACAGTATCGCACTGGGCCAATTCAAATACTGGAAAACTTGCAGCCGGCATTTACCAGTTTACGAAGGTACGGTCATTAGCAGCGATGATATTTTTCATACAACCCCATGCTCGTGGTATCTGTGCGACTTTGGCATTGCCCAAGTCACTGCTTTACCTAACCTACATCCTTACTTCCCTGGCAAACATTAAAAGTCTATAAAGTCCTAACACTAAAGACCACCCAATAACGTCACCTGATCCAAATAATCGACTCGTTTTTGCCGCGTTCGTTGTACACGAGGAATTCCCGCATTCCCCAATCATTGCTATTCTGAGCTTGGCCCAATCCGTTCTGAGGTTTTGAGGTTTTGAATCAACCAACCATGATCACACATCAGCAGCTCAACTCACCTGATCAATGGAACACGCAACAACACCGGGGCCAGCTTCTCTGTCGTCACCAGCAGCACAACGACCCTCATCATCTCCATCACCACACACGTCTTGGTCAGCATCCTTCTCAGCGTCCTCATCGTCATCCACATCATTATCATCGTCAATATCATCATCATCATCGTCATCACCGTCATTATCGTTGTCGTCATCATTGTTCTCACCACCAAGATCATCATCATCATCATCATCATGCTCCACATCGTCGTCATCATCATTGTTGTCACCGCCATCATTCACATCCCTATTATCCTCATCAGTTTCATCATCATGGTCCTGCCTCACTCCACCATCATTGTCCCAGCAGCCGCCATCATCGCCATCGTCACTTCTATGGTCACCTCTATCACCACCCTCCGCTGTATCCGTTCTACTGCCACGACCAGTACGCCTACCACTATCTCCAAATTCAACTAGATCTCTCTCTTTGGTAAGGTCACATCGCTTCACATCACCGACAGCACTCGCAGCAGAATTCACAGACTCTGTGACGTCAGTAATTGCACGCTCACTGCTTGTATCTCCCCCAAATGCGCCACTTCCAGTCGAGCTTAGGATATCATAGATTGCCATAGTGCCGTTATGATGAGGGATAGTGCATTCATCATAATGCCCGTCACACTCCGCAGCTACTTGCCCATGGCTTGCTCCATCACTGACATCCAATCTATCAAGCATCTCTCCAATTATCTCAGACACATCACTCTTCTCTCCTTTGACCACAGACACATCACCTTCCTCACAACTGATCTCTGACACATCGCCTCTGACATTTTCTTCAGAAACATCATCCACCCTGATATTACCCTTAGACACATTATCCATCCCGAATTTATCCTCAAACACATCTTCTTCCTTGACAATATTGTCAGATATATCATCCACCCTGATTTTATTCTCAAATACATCCTCCACCTTGACATGATCCTCAGATACATAATCCACCCCAATTTTACCTCTACCATTATCCTCATTTTCATCACCCAACCTAGCATTATCCTCAGACACATCATCCACCCTAGCATTATCCTCAGACACATCATTCATCCTAGCATTATCCTCAGACACATCACCCACCCTAGCATTATCCTCAGACATATCACCCACCCTAGCATTATCCTCAGACTGACCATCCACCCTAGCATTATCCTCAGACACATCATTCACCCTAGCATTATCCTCGGACACATCACCCATCCTAGCATCATCCTCAGACTGATCATCCACCCTAGCATTATCCTCAGACTGATCATCCACCCTAGCATTGTCTTCGGACACATCACCCACCCTAGCATTATCCTCAGACACATCACCCACCCTTGCATTATCCTCAGACACATCGTTCACCCTAGCATTATCCTCAGACACAACGTTCACCCTGGCATTATCCTCAGACACATCACCCATCCTAGCATTATCCTCAGACTGATCATCCACCCTAGCATTATCCTCAGACATATCATTCATCCAAGCATTATCCTCAGACACATCACCCACCCTAGCATTATCCTCGGACTGATCATCCACCCTAGCATTATCCTCGGACACATCACCCACCCTAGCATTATCCTCAGACACATCACCCACCCTTGCATTATCCTCAGACACATCATTCACCCTAGCATTATCCTCAGACACAACGTTCACCCTAGCATTATCCTCAGACACATCACCCATCCTAGCATTATCCTCAGACTGATCATCCACTCTAGCATTATCCTCAGACACATCATTCATCCAAGCATTATCCTCAGACACATCACCCACCCTAGCATTATCCTCAGACACATCACCCACCCTAGCATTATCCTCAGACACATCATTCTTCAGACACATCATTCTTCCTAGCATTATCCTCAGACACATCATCCAACCTAGCATTATCCTCAGACACATCATCCAACCTAGCATTATCCTCAGAAACATCATCCACACATCATCCAACCTAGCATTATCCTCAGAAACATCATCCAACCTAGCATTATCCTCAGACACATCATTCACCCTGGCATTATCCTCAGACAAATCATCCACCCTAGCATTACGCCTAGATACATCATCCATGATATCAACGTCCATATCTTCTGGCCTGACAGCATAGTAAGACACGATTGCGGTAGCATCTTTTGACACCTCACTGGCCATTATATTCTGATGTGACCGTGTGTCGTCCACTCTGACTATGTTCGCCTCAACCATTGTCTCAGAAACATTGGAAAGCCATGGGTCTTCACCAGGAAAGTAAATCCAGCATATAAAAGGAATGAGATCTGGCACAGAGAACGTCTGCCCTGAGCGATGCTGGCTCAAAAGCGCTAGTACAGGCGCGATATCTTGTTCGACAATATCGCTGTGCAAGACTTCTCCTAACCCTATAATCGTGTCAGTAGCAGGCCGGGCGACAGAGAGATGGCAGGGATCGACACGAGCTACGAACTGGGCCGCTTTGTCTGCCAGTAGTTGCAAGGAGGCTGCTCGGGATGGCGGCGAAGTGGCAGCGACAACGTGTCCAGCTCGAACCACGTAAGGTTTCGCCCCGGCGTTTGTGGTTTGCCTGGGGGCGCCCATGTCCCGTGGAGCGACTGCTTTCCTGTCTCGTCTTCCTGTATGGGACGAACGAGATTTCTTCCCATTATCCTGTTTTGAAAGTTGGTCCTGGTTGTTATTAGCGTCGGTCCGTATCCGTTTGGAGCGAGGTTCTCTCTTTGTTCCTTTCATCTCTTCCGTGTGTATCTCTGACACCTGACGTCCAGTGCCGATATCACTGGATTCACACCGCACCACAGTGTCAGTGCAATCAGCGGAGTTGGCGTGATAACCTGATACAGGTGTGGTATCAGTACCTGCGATTCGTAGCTGACGTCTCCGTTCCTCTTGTTTCAATAAGGCACTCGTGTCGAGCCAGACGAGCCAGGGCAGCACGTACACTCTCATTACAGACATGTTCACCTCATCACGTCGTCTTCGTCAGCAACTCTCACGTCAACCATCGCGTCCGTCATCGCAGCAACCAACGCCAGCATCAACTCTCAGTTCACCGCTAGATGTCAGTGGTTAAGAGGCGCTACACTGCGCATAATTACCCACATCACCTGCTGGTGTTGGAGGGAATTAACTGTATCATCGCCGCCATCATGTGATGGGGCAGGCACCAGACTAGGTCGGAGTGAACGTCGAGCAAGTCAGGACAAGCTGCCCCTCAGCGGGTCACATCACCGGTCTAGACTTCGACAAATGCTATATATCCGAGATAGAATAATGAAAAACTCATCTGAGCAAACATATCTTAATGTAGTAGAAGCAACGGCGGTTTATTTTCCCCCCAACTCCCAGCCAATTTAGCGCAGGTTTAAGCTGCGAGTGTAAGTGCGATATGAGACCCCTTCACTGGTACCATGGTGAATGTCTTTGATCCAGCGGCATATCCACCAATGTGTGCCCTGTGGCAAGTGTAAACACTGGCCCTGATTGTGTTTATCTCAAGCCATAACCAGATGTGGGCGCTATGTCTGGGACGTGGCGCGAGGTAGTCACATCCAAACAGCCCTAATAAGGCAGGAATCCTCATAGAATTCCACTACCGACCAAAGCCCTTTCTTTACGAAACCCTAACCTTGTTAGGACCAATACACCTGCGTCAACAGGTCATAAACGCGATATGTGCACGACTCAGTACCAGGTGTCATAAACTTGGGGACAGAATTGTCTCAATTTGTCACTTATTGTCTTGAGTGTGGTAAATAACTAGAGCAATTAACAGAAAGCTCCAAATATATGCAGCCGGGCTATATAGATTGCTTTAGTCTAGTCATCTTTCACTCTTCCTAATTGCTAACATTTAAGATAGGAATATATGTAAACTTCTCATTGATTAGAAGTTTTCCGATCGTTTTAAGAGGGCCTGGTGAACTGTGGGTTTCTCAAAAGCTATGTGGGTTTCTTTTGAGCTAATCCAATTTGCGATGCAAGCCCCACATAACCCAAAGACCAACGCACTTGAAGGATGACAGACGAACGCAAATCTCGTATCATTATGATCAATGTCAAAACATTATGACAAAAAACTGTTCACGCAAGATTCACAGTATGCGATAAATATTAAACGAACAACAATGAAACCAGGAACATTCTACACATTGGTCAGACCTTATAATGTGTAAGTATTCAATGGTGGAATTGTGATGTGTTGGGAGGTTGTATGTTTGTGACCAGCTGTGTTAACTTCAAAGACACCAAAGCTTCAAAATCAGTAATTGCGTATGCAGCATGGGACAACAGAAAGATGCAATTTTGTAGCAATTCTATAACTGCTTATGCTATAGCCCAGAAGCACTCAGTCCAGGTGACAGGACACTCAAGATGTTCCATCTAAAGATTGATTTTAAATGTAGATGGTGGAGCACTGACATCTGACTGGGTTGTTTTACAGCTGTTAGATTGTCAGAAGCCGGCCATTGCTGGCACATGTAAATCTTGCTGCCAGGACGACTGATATTAGGCACCAAATCATCCTCCCACTGATAATGTTATAGATTACTAGTAAAACATTATTTTGGTAACAGAAAAGAGAAATTGACAGTAAAATGACCTGTATCATTACTCCAATAACGTCCACAGCCTGGCCAGACAATGAGGGATTAACATCAGAGATTGTGCATTTAATGCTATCCATATACCACGCTCATAGATTCTATCCTGAAAATATTCCACATTTGACAAGATGCTTTACATCACCTTATCTCTCCTCTTCTTTTGCACCTCAGATGGGGGAGTGAAGCTTATCAAATTGTCGGTATTAGACGCCTTCAGAATAGACCTTGGTGAATTAGCAAATGGCACATTTGTATTGTTTGAGGGAACACAATTGTTCTTTGACTGGAATTCTGTCCCAAAAGATGTGAAGGGATCAGGAGCAGAATTCTCATCTCTAAGCTGCTCCAGAAGTTGTGCTGTAGCAGGATTCATTGCAACTAAAACCACACGAAGAATGTGCAAAATAATACCATGCAAGTGAAAGAAATGGTGAGAAAAGGTTCAAAATGAAAAGGGATAATGAAACACATTCATACCAAATCAATCAAACCCAAGAGGTTTTAAAAAGGAAATTGAATGAAAATAAAATGAGACATTGCCTTTAACACCAATGGTCACAGCAAGGCAGTGAATGATGACCATGATGTCTCAACCCTTAAGGCTCAAATGTGATGGGAAAGGCTTCATAAATTCATTAGAAATGTCTAGTTTTATGTGGTCGGGTGTGCTCGTAAGAGATCGGGTGTGCTCGTAAGAGCTCGTGTGTCTCCGCCGTTGTTTCCGTGTTGCTGTTGGTTTCCCCGTGATCTTTAGCGGCGGGAATTCCAGACCAGTACAAAAGGCGAAGCCCACGAGGGCTTAGGCTTTTACACTGCGAGGATCCCGGAGGAACAAGTACATCACAGACGGAACACTGATAGTCATAGCCACTCGACCACGACGAGATATTCCCGATGGGTTTTAAATCGTATATGGATGTGCATTTGTTTGTGTTATCTTTGTTTATATTATGTCGTCAGAGCTGTAAAGTAACCGCATATCAGCGTGTGTGAGACATTGTGTTTTTTTTTGTATGCGCGCCCCTTAGTTTTGGGCCGGAATGGAACTTTCTAACACGTGTAGTATTTGTATGACAATGCATAATAGCTGATAATGTAGCCAGTAGTATTTAGCATTGTTATATTGTATTGAATATTTTGTAGGAGAGGCAATTATTCATGTTAGCGTTGTAATGCAGCAGACTTGTTTCAATTTGAATTACTGGAAGCGCGGCAGTTATGACCGTTAGATTTGAATATTCCCGCGATTTGTTTATGTAATGCATGCGAGGAGTAGCCTTGGATAAAGTTTGATAGTATATAGGCATTCAAACTATTGAGGCTTAACCTGGATACCAGCCGGTAAACTTATTAAGACGCATTACGAGTATGTATATTTTCCTGAACTGTTTATTATTTATGTGTTCCCAGGGTCATTTTTTCGGTTGAATAAAGAATCATATAAAGCAAGGGAGCACCGTGTTGTGGGTCATTACGTAACCACCCCCTTACCCACCAAGCAACATTTGGCGCAGCCGACAGGGTTCGGATCCTTGCAGCAGGAACCGGTGCTACGAACGGTGACCCGGAGGAGACACGATTTAGTTTTGACATCGGTTGGGCAGCGTTCACCATAGGATATGTCATCTATGGAGGAACTGATCGAGCAGGTGGAGGAGTTGCGCAGACAACAGCAAAAGTCGCAGGAGACGATAGAGAAGCTGCATGCGGCTGACAAGGCGCCCTCGCAGCCACAGCTGGTGTATGTCCCCCGTGAGAGGGCGATGGCAAGGTTCACTGGTGAGGAGGATTACGACTCCCCAGTTGAAACTTCGTCTCGGACGCTCGACAGATAATCAAGTCTAGAAAACTCCACGACTCGGACGCAGTGGACTTTGTGCTGAGCCACCTGGCGGGGCCGGCCCTGCAGGAGGTACGCCTAGCTCCCATGGACGAACTGCAGAAGGGGCGTTCGACATCCCTCCTGTCAACGTTTGGCGACGCGCGGTCAGTGCCTCAACTCCTGAGGTCTCTTTATGAACGACGTCAGAGAGAGTCCGAGGGTCTACGAGCCTTTTCCTATGGGCTGTCGACATTGGTTGACAAGGTCACATCCAAGGACGCGCGCGCCTTATCAGATGCCCGGACAACCTTACGGGACCAGTTTGCTGAGGGCGTGCGAGACAACCAGCTGAGGCGTCATCTCAAGCTCTACGTCCGCGAGCACCCTGAGGTCAGTTTCCTCGACCTGCGGGAGCAAGCGGTATTGTGGAGCGAAGAGGATGAGCGCCGTTCACCATCGGCGCAGAGTGCCAATTGCCATCTGGTCCAGCAGGTGTCATCGGGACAAGGTGGCGACAAGATGAAGGTTTTGTTGGAACGAATGGAGTCACAAGAGAAAGCTATGCTAGGACTCACAAACACGATTAGAGAATTATTGTTGGCACAGACAGCCACACCACAAACGAACCAGAACTTTGCCCCGCCGAGGCCGACCTCGTCAACGGCTGAGGACTCACTTCAGGGGTGGCGATCCCATCACTTGTTGGGAGTGCGGTGAAGTGGGACACGTGGCCAGATGGTGTCCCAAGCCGAACGAACGCATCGGCCGCCCGTGGTTCCATTCAGTCGGGAAACTAGCTCCCCGCACCGTCATGAGCCAGATGGTGAAAGCTGGGGAGTCAGGCTCGAAGGAAAATGGCCGCACCAATTTCCTTAGCAAAGCTGTAGGGAAGTGTCCCGAGGTGGAAGTGGAGATAGGTGGTGTGGTGACAAAAGCTTTGTTGGACACTGGCAGCGAAGTGAGTACCATGACAGAGACCTTCTACCAACAGCATTTCAGGGGGAGCCCGCTGCAGGAAACTAGGGGTTGGTTGAAGCTGACGGCGGCCAACGGATTGGACATCCCCTACGTGGGTTATTTGGAGCTTGACATGCGCTGCCAGGGACACCTCGTAGCCGGAAGGGGAATTCTAGTCGTAAAAGATCCGGCCGGCGCTGTGTTACACCAACAGAAGGCGGTTACACCAGTGCTCCTCGGGATGAACGTCCTCAAAAAGTGTCAGGAAGTGTTGCGGTCAGAGCTAGGAACGGTTTTTCTACGGCGCATCGAAGCTGGTTGGCGGGTAGCTCTGGGAAAAACTGCCAAGGACAACGTCTCCGCATGCGCATTCGCCCGCGTGGTGGGTAGAGACATGGTGAGAGTACCAGCTGGAGCCATGTCGACGGTGAAAGTAACGGGCAGGGGCACAGGCCAAGAGACTTGCGATGGCTTGCTGGTCGAGCCACTTCGTGAGCCCCTTCCCGGAAATCTTTTGCTAATCAACACACTGACACAATCTCATGGCAACAACTTGTATGTGCGGGTTGCCAACCTAAGTGAGCGAGACGTGTATCTGCGGCCACGGACCAGGATCGGTGTCGTTCACGAGGTTCAACTAAAGACAGCTGAGCCGGAGGTCCAATTTGAACGTGTTTCGGTGAGAGAGGAGCGTGTGTCGTTGTCAGATGGAGTTGGCGCTGACCTCAGCGATGATCTGCCCGTGCCAGGCCTGGACAATGTGGCAAAAGACGTCACAGAGGAGCAGTTAGCAAGTTTGAAATCACTTCTGCGTTGTTTCAGTGACCTGTTTGCCAATGACGAGGAAGACCTGGGGTACACAGACAAAGTTACCCATCGCATCACCTGTACTGATCAGCAGCCAGTGAAGCAGCCCTACCGCCGCATTCCGCCGTCGCAGTACGAAGAAGTCAGGCAGCACATCACCAAACTGCTCACTAAAGGAGTAGTGCAGGAGAGCGCGAGCCCTTTCTCCTCACCAATAGTGGTGGTAAGGAAGCGCAACGGAGATCTTCGTTTGTGTGTTGACTACCGTCAATTAAACGCCAAAACTGTGAAAGACTCATATCCGTTGCCACGCATAGAGGAGTCCTGGGACGCCTTAGGAGGAGCCACGTTATTTTCTACCCTCGACCTGGCGTCGGGGTACCACCAGGTGGCAATGGAAGACAGTGACCGGCATAAGACAGCATTCACTACTCCTTTCGGGTTGTTTGAATACAACCGCATGCCGTTTGGTCTGTGCAATGCACCTGCCACCTTCCAACGCTTGATGCACGCCACAATGAACGATCTGCTCTTCCGGATCCTGCTGGTGTACCTCGACGACCTGCTTGTTTTCTCAGACACTTTCGAGGCCCATCTGCAACGGCTGGAACAGGTATTCATCCGGCTTCGGGAGGCGGGACTGAAGCTACAGCCTAACAAGTGCCGGTTGGCCCGTTCGGAGGCTGAGTTCTTGGGGCACGTGGTGTCAAAGGATGGTATTGCAACTGAACCTGAGAAGACGTCCGCCGTAAGTGACTGGCAGGTCCCAACGTCAGTCAAAGAGCTCCGGTCATTCCTCGGGTTTTGCTCCTACTATCGTCGGTATGTCCCCCATTTTGCCAAGGTCGCTGGCCCTCTACACGACTTGGTAAACGAGTGCAGCGCGGACAAAAACTCCAAGAAGCGCCAGTCGACAACTCTCGAAGGCAAGTGGAGCCAGCGGCACCAGGAGGCCTTTGATGGGCTGAAGGAGCGTTTGGTCACCCCTCCCATCCTGGGGTACGCCGATTACAGCCTGCCGTTCGTGGTCGAGGTCGATGCATCAAAAGAAGGGCTAGGCGCTGTGCTGTCGCAAGACCAGAATGGCCGACGACGTGTGATCGCCTACGCCAGCCGTAGACTGCGCCCGGCCGAACGGAACGACAGCAACTATAGCTCAATGAAACTCGAACTCCTGGCACTCAAGTGGGCAGTGACAGAGAAGTTCAGGGGGTATCTGCTGGGTCAGAAGTTCGTCGCTTACACCGATAACAACCCCCTGAGCTACCTACATAGTGCGACCAAGCTGGGAGCTGTGGAACAGAGGTGGGCTGCACAGCTGGCGCTTTTTGACTTCGAGGTGAAGTACCGGCCCGGGCGAGTCAACGGCAACGCAGATGCTCTGTCTCGCCAGCCAGGACCGGGGCTTGATGATGACTCGGAGGAAGAGCTAGTCGCTGTGAACCAAATCACCGCGGCCGACACGCCTCTCCCCACCGAGTTAGGCCTCACGCTGACTGAGGGGCCAGGGATGGCGGCGGTGTCACGGATTGCCGTTGGAGCAGATATCATAGCGCAACCAGAGACAGACATCACCAAAGAGCAGACCTTTGATCCCCGTAGCATCTTCCTGTCGCACGACCAGAGGGAGCTGTCCCGTTTTCAGTCGGCAGACCCAGCCATCCGCCGAGTGTTGCAGTTCTGGCCACATCGGAAACCCGACGATGCAGAACGCAGAGGGATGGAAGCGAGAACGCGGGCCCTGTTGCGTCAGTGGGATCGCCTTCTCATGTCCAACGGTATCCTGTATAGGAAGGTAGTTGACCCAAGCCTCGGTGAACTGAAACAACTGGTCGTCCCCGAGTCTCTGCAGCCAGGCGTATTAAAAGCATCACATGACGACATGTGTCATCAAGGTGGGGAGAGGACCCTCAATCTGTGTCGATCACGGGCGTATTGGCCAGGTCAGGGCGGTGACGTCGAACGTTACGTGAAGGACTGTCCACGCTGCGCCGTAGCAAAGATGCCGTCTCAGCGGGTGCGGACGCCTATGGGAAGCTTAGCACGTCGAAGCCGTAGCAAAAGTGGTGGCGTGGACTCACCGGGTTGGACCCTGCTACTGATGGGAGAGAGAGCTCCTCGTCATCACTGATGTCTTCTCGAAGTTCACCGTAGCTGTGAAGTGGTGGAAAGCTGCCACAACTGATGGGCTTCACCACGTTACGACGTGCCTGCTACTGACCAAGGGGAGAGAGCCAGGTGGTAGCCGAATCCTCGTCATCACCCGTACGTCGCCGTACCACTCGAAGTTCACCAGTGTAGCTTTGCCAACTCCACGACCTACTCAGGACACTGCCCGTAAACAAGAAGCAGCGATGGCCGGACTATCTTCCAGAAGTGCTTTTCGCATACAACGCCACTCCTCACTCCGCGACTGGGTTCTCTCCACATTTCCTCATGTTCGGCAGGAATCCGCGGCTGCCTGTCGACCACTTGCTTGGAGTCGCCGACGAGGAAGACGAACCAGAAGTAGACTGGCTGGCGACCCACCGTGAGCGTCTGCGGGCTGCGTATGAAAAAGCAGGAGAAAAGCTACGGAATGCGAGGAACGAACAGTGGGACAGGACCCAACCACGAACCGACACCTCACTACAGCGGGGTACTTTAGTATACCTCCGAAATCGAGTACTGGGCAGACACAAGATTCAGGACGCTTGGAGCCCCGACATCTACCAGGTGGTGGAAACACATGGCCACAATGTTTATTCCGTGGAACCTGTGGGCGGAGGTAGGCGCCGAAACGTCAGTCGGGAACATCTCCGGCCCTGTCCAGTTTCAGTTCGGCACCAGCCGGTGCCAAACCCCCGACCAATTCCTGCGCCACGTCGTACTGCGGGAAGCTACTCTTCCACCGGAAACAGACGATGGATGCTTCCTAGCCATCGAGCCAACCAGGAACGCCGCCGCGCCAGGAGCTGTCGCCGGGTTTAATGTTGTCGTCGGGCCGGAAGATGTCGCCGCACCAGGAACTGTGGCCACCGCGGAAGATGTCACCGCACCAGGAACTGTTGCCACCGCGGAGGTTGTTGCCGCACCAGGAACTGTTGCCACAGCGGAGGTTGTTGTCGCACCAGACGCCACGGCAGAGGACGCCATTGCTCTCGAAGATGCCGCCACGTCAGAGGTCGTCGTCATGCCAGAGGATGTCGCCACGCCATCGTCTGATGCCAAGACAGAGCCTACCCTTGCGACAAAAGCTGCTCCAATGCCGGCAACAAGACGTAGTGTCCGTTCCAACGCGGGTAGGAGCAGCAATCCCCATAATGAACCGCGCTCTGTTCTCATCCGACGACAACAAGCACGGAGCCAGTTAGTACTTGATGTTGCCGGCAGGTTAATGCAGGAAGTGATGAACGCTGATGTCATCCTTGACTAGATACAGTATTAGTCGTGTTTTCCTAGTTTTTTATCATAGTCGCGTCACAGCGGACTGTGACGTAAAGCGGGGGGAGAATGTGGTCGGGTGTGCTCGTGCTCGTAAGAGATCGGTGTGCTCGTAAGAGCTCGTGTGTCTCCGCCGTTGTTTCCGTGTTGTTGTTGGTTTTCCCGTGATCCTTAGCGGCGGGAATTCCAGACCAGTACAAAAGGCGAAGCCCACGAGGGCTTAGGCTTTTACGCTGCGAGGATCCCGGAGGAACAAGTACATCACAGGCGGAACACTGATAGTCATAGCCACTCGACCACGAGAATTCCCGGTGGGTTTTAAATCGTATATGGATGTGCATTTTGTGTGTTTATCTTTGTTATATTATGTCGTCAGAGCTGTAAAGTAACCGCATATCAGCGTGTGTGAGACATGTGTTTTTTTTTTGTATCGCGCCCCTTAGTTTTGGGGCCAAATGGAACTTTCTACCACGTGTTGTATTTGTATGACAATGCATAATAGCTGATATGTAGCCTGTAGTTTTTAGCGTAGTTATATTGCGTTGAATAGTTTGTAGGCGTTGTAATGCCGCAGGCTTTTCAGTTTGAACAACCGGAAGCGCGGCAGCTTTAACCGTTAGTCAAGGGGTTTGAATATTCCCGCGATTTGTTTATGTTTATGTGATAATGTAGCCGGTAGTATTTAGCATTGTTATATTGTATTGAATATTTTGTAGGAGAGGCAATTATTCATGTTAGCGTTGTAATGCAGCAGACTTGTTTCAATTTGAATTACCGGAAGCGCGGCAGTTATGACCGTTAGATTTGAATATTCCCGCGATTTGTTTATGTAATGCATGCGAGGAGTAGCCTTGGATAAAGTTTGATAGTATATAGGCATTCAAACTATTGAGGCTTAACCTGGATACCAGCCGGTAAACTTATTAAGACGCATTACGAGTATGTATATTTTCCTGAACTGTTTATTATTTATGTGTTCCAGGGTCATTTTTCGGTTGAATAAATTATCATAGAAAGCAAGGGAGCACCGTGTTGTGGGTCATTACGTAACCACCCCCTTACCCACCAAGCAACATTTGGCGCAGCCGACAGGGTCCGGATCCTTGCAGCAGGAACCGGTGCTACGAACGGTGACCCGGAGGAGACACGATTTAGTTTTGACATCGGTTGGGCAGCGCTCACCATAGGATATGTCATCTATGGAGGAACTGATAGAGCAGGTGGAGGAGTTGCGCAGACAACAGCAAAAGTCGCAGGAGACGATAGAGAAGCTGCATGCGGCTGACAAGGCGCCCTCGCAGCCACAGCTGGTGTATGTCCCCCGTGAGAGGGCGATGGCAAGGTTCACTGGTGAGGAGGATTACGACTCCCCAGTTGAGACTTTCGTCTCGGACGCTCGACAGATAATCAAGTCTAGAAAACTCCACGACTCGGACGCAGTGGACTTTGTGCTGAGCCACCTGGCGGGGCCGGCCCTGCAGGAGGTACGCCTACGCTCCCATGGACGAACTGCAGAAGGGGCGTTCGACATCCTCCTGTCAACGTTTGGCGACGCGCGGTCAGTGCCTCAACTCCTGAGGTCCCTTTATGAACGACGTCAGAGAGAGTCCGAGGGTCTACGAGCCTTTTCCTATGGGCTGTCGACATTGGTTGACAAGGTCACATCCAAGGACGCGCGCGCCTTATCAGATGCCCGGACAACCTTACGGGACCAGTTTGCTGAGGGCGTGCGAGACAACCAGCTGAGGCGCCATCTCAAGCTCTACGTCCGCGAGCACCCTGAGGTCAGTTTCCTCGACCTGCGGGAGCAAGCGGTATTGTGGAGCGAAGAGGATGAGCGCCGTTCACCATCGGCGCAGAGTGCCAATTGCCATCTGGTCCAGCAGGTGTCATCGGGACAAGGTGGCGACAAGATGAAGGTTTTGTTGGAACGAATGGAGTCACAAGAGAAAGCTATGCTAGGACTCACAAACACGATTAGAGAATTATTGTTGGCACAGACAGCCACATCACAAACGAACCAGAACTTTGCCCAGCCGTCGAGCCGACCTCGTCAACGGCTGAGGACTCGCTTCAGGGCTGGCGATCCCATCACTTGTTGGGAGTGCGGTGAAGTGGGACACGTGGCCAGATGGTGTCCCAAGCCGACGAACGCATCGGCCGCCCGTGGCTCCATTCAGTCGGGAAACTAGCTCCCCGCACCGTCATGAGCCAGATGGTGAAAGCTGGGGAGTCAGGCTCGAAGGAAAATGGCCGAACCAATTTCCTTAGCAAAGCTGTAGGGAAGTGTCCCGAGGTGGAAGTGGAGATAGGTGGTGTGGTGACAAAAGCTTTGCTGGACACTGGCAGCGAAGTGAGTACCATGACAGAGACCTTCTACCAACAGCATTTCAGGGGGAGCCCGCTGCAGGAAACTAGGGGTTGGTTGAAGCTGACGGCGGCCAACGGATTGGACATCCCCTACGTGGGTTATTTGGAGCTTGACATGCGCTGCCAGGGACACCTCGTAGCCGGAAGGGGAATTCTAGTCGTAAAAGATCCGGCCGGCGCTGTGTTACACCAACAGAAGGCGGTTACACCAGTGCTCCTCGGGATGAACGTCCTCAAAAAGTGTCAGGAAGTGTTGCGGTCAGAGCTAGGAACGGTTTTTCTACGGCGCATCGAAGCTGGTTGGCGGGTAGCTCTGGGAAAAACTGCCAAGGACAACGTCTCCGCATGCGCATTCGCCCGCGTGGTGGGTAGAGACATGGTGAGAGTACCAGCTGGAGCCATGTCGACGGTGAAAGTAACGGGCAGGGGCACAGGCCAAGAGACTTGCGATGGCTTGCTGGTCGAGCCACTTCGTGAGCCCCTTCCCGGAAATCTTTTGCTAATCAACACACTGACACAATCTCATGGCAACAACTTGTATGTGCGGGTTGCCAACCTAAGTGAGCGAGACGTGTATCTGCGGCCACGGACCAGGATCGGTGTCGTTCACGAGGTTCAACTAAAGACAGCTGAGCCGGAGGTCCAATTTGAACGTGTTTCGGTGAGAGAGGAGCGTGTGTCGTTGTCAGATGGAGTTGGCGCTGACCTCAGCGATGATCTGCCCGTGCCAGGCCTGGACAATGTGGCAAAAGACGTCACAGAGGAGCAGTTAGCAAGTTTGAAATCACTTCTGCGTTGTTTCAGTGACCTGTTTGCCAATGACGAGGAAGACCTGGGGTACACAGACAAAGTTACCCATCGCATCACCTGTACTGATCAGCAGCCAGTGAAGCAGCCCTACCGCCGCATTCCGCCGTCGCAGTACGAAGAAGTCAGGCAGCACATCACCAAACTGCTCACTAAAGGAGTAGTGCAGGAGAGCGCGAGCCCTTTCTCCTCACCAATAGTGGTGGTAAGGAAGCGCAACGGAGATCTTCGTTTGTGTGTTGACTACCGTCAATTAAACGCCAAAACTGTGAAAGACTCATATCCGTTGCCACGCATAGAGGAGTCCTGGGACGCCTTAGGAGGAGCCACGTTATTTTCTACCCTCGACCTGGCGTCGGGGTACCACCAGGTGGCAATGGAAGACAGTGACCGGCATAAGACAGCATTCACTACTCCTTTCGGGTTGTTTGAATACAACCGCATGCCGTTTGGTCTGTGCAATGCACCTGCCACCTTCCAACGCTTGATGCACGCCACAATGAACGATCTGCTCTTCCGGATCCTGCTGGTGTACCTCGACGACCTGCTTGTTTTCTCAGACACTTTCGAGGCCCATCTGCAACGGCTGGAACAGGTATTCATCCGGCTTCGGGAGGCGGGACTGAAGCTACAGCCTAACAAGTGCCGGTTGGCCCGTTCGGAGGCTGAGTTCTTGGGGCACGTGGTGTCAAAGGATGGTATTGCAACTGAACCTGAGAAGACGTCCGCCGTAAGTGACTGGCAGGTCCCAACGTCAGTCAAAGAGCTCCGGTCATTCCTCGGGTTTTGCTCCTACTATCGTCGGTATGTCCCCCATTTTGCCAAGGTCGCTGGCCCTCTACACGACTTGGTAAACGAGTGCAGCGCGGACAAAAACTCCAAGAAGCGCCAGTCGACAACTCTCGAAGGCAAGTGGAGCCAGCGGCACCAGGAGGCCTTTGATGGGCTGAAGGAGCGTTTGGTCACCCCTCCCATCCTGGGGTACGCCGATTACAGCCTGCCGTTCGTGGTCGAGGTCGATGCATCAAAAGAAGGGCTAGGCGCTGTGCTGTCGCAAGACCAGAATGGCCGACGACGTGTGATCGCCTACGCCAGCCGTAGACTGCGCCCGGCCGAACGGAACGACAGCAACTATAGCTCAATGAAACTCGAACTCCTGGCACTCAAGTGGGCAGTGACAGAGAAGTTCAGGGGGTATCTGCTGGGTCAGAAGTTCGTCGCTTACACCGATAACAACCCCCTGAGCTACCTACATAGTGCGACCAAGCTGGGAGCTGTGGAACAGAGGTGGGCTGCACAGCTGGCGCTTTTTGACTTCGAGGTGAAGTACCGGCCCGGGCGAGTCAACGGCAACGCAGATGCTCTGTCTCGCCAGCCAGGACCGGGGCTTGATGATGACTCGGAGGAAGAGCTAGTCGCTGTGAACCAAATCACCGCGGCCGACACGCCTCTCCCCACCGAGTTAGGCCTCACGCTGACTGAGGGGCCAGGGATGGCGGCGGTGTCACGGATTGCCGTTGGAGCAGATATCATAGCGCAACCAGAGACAGACATCACCAAAGAGCAGACCTTTGATCCCCGTAGCATCTTCCTGTCGCACGACCAGAGGGAGCTGTCCCGTTTTCAGTCGGCAGACCCAGCCATCCGCCGAGTGTTGCAGTTCTGGCCACATCGGAAACCCGACGATGCAGAACGCAGAGGGATGGAAGCGAGAACGCGGGCCCTGTTGCGTCAGTGGGATCGCCTTCTCATGTCCAACGGTATCCTGTATAGGAAGGTAGTTGACCCAAGCCTCGGTGAACTGAAACAACTGGTCGTCCCCGAGTCTCTGCAGCCAGGCGTATTAAAAGCATCACATGACGACATGTGTCATCAAGGTGGGGAGAGGACCCTCAATCTGTGTCGATCACGGGCGTATTGGCCAGGTCAGGGCGGTGACGTCGAACGTTACGTGAAGGACTGTCCACGCTGCGCCGTAGCAAAGATGCCGTCTCAGCGGGTGCGGACGCCTATGGGAAGCTTAGCAGCGTCGAAGCCGTTGGAAGTGGTGGCGATGGACTTCACCACGTTGGACCCTGCTACTGATGGGAGAGAGAACGTCCTCGTCATCACTGACGTCTTCTCGAAGTTCACCGTAGCTGTGCCAACACGGGATCAGAAAGCTGCCACAACAAGGGCCCTGATCAGGGAATGGTTCCACCGTTTACTGTGCCTTTACGGTTAATTCTGACCAAGGCCGGAAGAGAGCAGGTGGTAGCGATTGTGTCGGGTATATGGCATTTCTAAGTCCCGTACGTCGCCGTACCACCCGCAAGGTAAGGCCAGTGTAAGCGTTTTAACGCATACACGCCTACTCAGGACACTGCCCGTAAACAAGAAGCAGCGATGGCCGGACTATGAAGTGCTTTTCGCTCTCCTCACATTCTCTCCACATTTCCTCATGTTCGGCAGGAATCCGCGGCTGCCTGTCGACCACTTGCTTGGAGTCGCCGACGAGGAAGACGAACCAGAAGTAGACTGGCTGGCGACCCACCGTGAGCGTCTGCGGGCTGCGTATGAAAAAGCAGGAGAAAAGCTACGGAATGCGAGGAACGAACAGTGGGACAGGACCCAACCACGGACCGACACCTCACTACAGCGGGGTACTTTAGTATACCTCCGAAATCGAGTACTGGGCAGACACAAGATTCAGGACGCTTGGAGCCCCGACATCTACCAGGTGGTGGAAACACATGGCCACAATGTTTATTCCGTGGAACCTGTGGGCGGAGGTAGGCGCCGAAACGTCAGTCGGGAACATCTCCGGCCCTGTCCAGTTTCAGTTCGGCACCAGCCGGTGCCAAACCCCCGACCAATTCCTGCGCCACGTCGACTGCGGGAAGCTACTCTTCCACCGGAAACAGACGATGGATGCTTCCTAGCCATCGAGCCAACCAGGAACGCCGCCGCGCCAGGAGCTGTCGCCGGGTTTAATGTTGTCGTCGGGCCGGAAGATGTCGCCGCACCAGGAACTGTGGCCACCGCGGAAGATGTCGCCGCACCAGGAACTGTTGCCACCGCGGAGGTTGTTGCCGCACCAGGAACTGTTGCCACAGCGGAGGTTGTTGTCGCACCAGACGCCACGGCAGAGGACGCCATTGCTCTCGAACATGCCGCCACGTCAGAGGTCGTCGTCATGCCAGAGGATGTCACCACGCCATCGTCTGATGCCAAGACAGAGCCTATCCTTGCGACAAAAGCTGCTCCAATGCCGGCAACAAGACGTAGTGTCCGTTCCAACGCGGGTAGGAGCAGCAATCCCCATAATGAACCGCGCTCCGTTCTCATCCGACGACAACAAGCACGGAGCCAGTTAGTACTTGATGTTGCCGGCAGGTTAATGCAGGAAATGATGAACGCTGATGTCATCCTTGACTAGATACAGTATTAGTCGTGTTTTCCTAGTTTTTATCATAGTCGCGTCACAGCGGACTGTGACGTAAAGCGGGGGAGAATGTGGTCGGGTGTGCTCGTAAGAGATCGGGTGTGCTCGTAAGAGCTTGTGTGTCTCCGCCGTTGTTTCCGTGTTGTTGTTGGTTTTCCCGTGATCCTTAGCGGCGGGAATTCCAGACCAGTACAAAAGGCGAAGCCCACGAGGGCTTAGGCTTTTACGCTGCGAGGATCCCGGAGGAACAAGTACATCACAGACGGAACACTGATAGTCATAGCCACTCGACCACGAGAATTCCCCGGTGGGTTTTAAATCGTATATGGATGTGCATTTTGTGTGTGTTATCTTTGTTATATTATGTCGTCAGAGCTGTAAAGTAACCGCATATCAGCGTGTGTGAGACATGTGTTTTTTTTTGTATCGCGCCCCTTAGTTTTGGGCCAAATGGAACTTTCTACCACGTGTTGTATTTGTATGACAATGCATAATAGCTGATAATGTAGCCAGTAGTATTTAGCATTGTAATATTGTATTGAATATTTTGTAGGAGAGGCAATTATTCATGTAAGCGTGTAATGCAGCAGACTTGTTTCAATTTGAATTACTGGAAGCGCGGCAGTTATGACCGTTAGATTTGAATATTCCCGCGATTTGTTTATGTTTTGCATGCGAGGAGTAGCCTTGGATAAAGTTTGATAGTATATAGGCATTCAAACTATTGAGGCTTAACCTGTATACCAGCCGGTAAATTTATTAAGACGCATTACGAGTATGTATATTTTCCTGAACTGTTTATTATTTATGTGTTCCAGGGTCATTTTTCGGTTGAATAAAGAATCATATAAAGCAAGGGAGCACCGTGTTGTGGGTCATTATGTAACCACCCCCTTACCCACCAAGCAACATTTACATAAACTATGACACTTATAAACAGATTTGTTTACATGCCAAAATATAAAACAGCATAATGGCAACAGAAATCAGATAACATCAACTAATTCAAACAAGATTTGCATATTCTTATCCACTTTGCTGTGAGTACTATAGTATTTGATAACTTGCTAATGGAAGAAATAGTCTTGACGACCCAAAGCAGTGTGTACAATTGAGTTAATAGTGTGCTTATTAGCATCAGTTCTTAGTCAGGTACTCTGGAAACATGGCCTTGGACCAATGTTTGAGTAATGCAATTACAGGTGGTAATAAGTATATCAACCTTGGCATGCAATGCTAATACACCTATTGACGGCCGAATCACTTCCAGAATTTGCTTAAAAATCAACATATTAATCATCATATGCATGCACGGCTTATAATAGACTCGTCTCTGGTTGGTAGATAGCCAAATGTACCCATATGTACAAAGAAAGGATCAACACAGCATGAATTTGACCATTTAATGATGGTTTACTGATGAGTTGCATGTCAAATTTGATCAAGCTGATCGCTACAGGAACTGATTTTTTGTCGGCAACAATTTTTTTTTCAGTTGAACTGGGTGACTGAGGATCCAACACTGTCACACCAGAGACTACGTGCTTATCAGCTATTTGAGCATGCAAATTAATGCTATGATGATACCACACATGGCAATCTATTTAATGACCGTTACTTGGTTATAACATATTAGGAGGTTAGGCATCAAAACCCCCCGAGCAAATCCTCAGGTTGTGAGGCCACTTTGAAATCGCCATGCAATCAACTATTGTCATCATACATTCAAGAAATTTAAATTTAATCCTATATGGCTATAACCTGATAACAGCATATGGAGGCGGTAGGGGTAATAAGTCCAACGACCAACAACGGAATGTTAGGTTCGATAGAGCAAGGGCACACTAGCCCCGGTCGGACGGTAATATCTGAATATACCGATATAGATCGGGTACCCTCCAGGGAGCGCAACCCCGCTTGGTTTATACGTGCACGATGGTAATATAAATGTATGCCAATAAGACGTCGTGCACGGCTACACTTGCCAGACTTGGTTCAAAAGAGTTACTGGCACACACTTTGACACATATTACAATGCCATTGGTATTGTTGATCAGCTGATTTGCAAATAAATCTATAATGAGCTGCTGCAGACTTACTGGATATACTTCACATAATAATTTAGTGATCGGGTAATTACCCTGTATGAAGAGCGTTCACTCTTTAACAGCTGTCATTTTCTGTCACATGGGACCAGCGATTGGGATTGTCAACTGTAATTTAATTTTTGGGTTTATGAACATACATCAACAGATCAAACATTTTAAGTGAAAGAAATGACAGTTTAAATCAATATCAGCATTATCAGTAATCACTGTATGCACTCACAGTCCTTGTAACGAAACTTTTAAGGGGCAAGATCGGGCCTCACAAGGGAAACCACCCTCACAAATAGCGCTGAAAAATTCAAACTGATCCATGACCGTTTTTTGACAGGCGCGATAAGCATGCGCAAACACCCAAACGGAAGTCATCGTGTTTACATTTTGTTTACACGTGCCTCCCACAAATAACTGACAAGGTAATTCATTGCATTGTTTTCTCTGATGAAAACAGAAACATTATCTATCGGCTCAGGATCTGATGAGTTTGGAATGATCTGAGGCCGATGGTGAAAAAGTTTGAATTTTTGTCCAAACGCTGCTTTTATTTTCAACATGGTGCGGATCATTGCGCATGCGTACTAAGGCAGCGGCGCGAAGTGATGTTGGTTTTTGTTTCGATTTTACCTCTAATGTTAACATGTTAACTGGTTAACCAACCACATTAAAATCTATGATCAATGCGGATTATCTCAAGGAAACATTCGAATCAATAAGGTTACCTATCTATGTATTTATATTATTTGACCCAACTCGCTGCTTATAATACCGTTTCTCGTGTTATATGGTAAAAACTCTTAAATCAAAAGGTGGGCTCAGTCGAGGCCTAGGCATAGAAACTTCGCATCTGACAGCGTCCGCTTTATTTACTACTTTAGATCTTTCACATCCGCGCTGTTGAGGCGAAGAGCCGCCTGCGAAATTTCTAAGGTTTCGAAGTCAAAATGACATGCACTCGCTGAAAACTTACAAATGCCCTGCAGTGCAGGCCATGAAATTTGTGACAAAATGAAAGATTATATCACAAAAACACACGAGCACTGTTTCTATTACTACAGTATTGTATTATTGTTCAATTTCATCACAAAAGTGCAGCAGGTCGAGAAACTTTGTTCGAACTTCCCGCTGACTCCCACAATGCAGCAATTTGGTGGAGCTTGTGATTTCCAAACAAATTCAGGCCATTGTAATATTCAAACCGGCAAGTATTATATCATCTCTGACCCATTTTCTTTGTGCATCACCCGTAGACGTGCGCTCAATTGAAAAGCGCAAGTTGCTTGCTGGCTCCTCCACTAGACCTCGCCCCGCAGACAACTCTCTGCTACCTCTGTGATATCGGTCTTGTTTTCGATTCTCACAGTTGGACAACAATTCTGTGTTGAATTTCATTTATTCTGTTAATAAAAGAGTATGACTGTTGTTGCACTCTAGGCAAGATTGATGTTAAGACATTTATGGATATGAAAATGTATGTTTTTTAAACTGTCCCTTGTCTGCATTGCGAGAAGTAGCATATTTGCTTGTATCCTTAGTTTAAGATTCTGCCATACGGCCCCTCGCCCCTAAGGTGTTATCAGATCATCAAAACACCAGGGGCGTGTGCCTTGCCTAAGTCAAGGCCTAGCCCCAGTCAGTGGCCCCGTTTGGATGTCAGCAAAGAAACTTCGCCTACGAAAGTAATATAATGCTGATTAAACCCCATGCGTCATAAAAAGCGTAATCAAACATCAGTTACAGGTAGTTTCGTAACACAGGTTGTTTAGTACACACTACTTACAGTTGTTTCAATACGCGAGATAGGTTGTTTCGTACACGCACAGCATTTTTTCCCCACACATTCTTCATTGATTAAAGGGGTCATATAGTATGAACGAGGATCGGAAGTCAAACCGTAATTTTGCGCGATGGTAAATCCAGTTCAGGTAGATCCCTTCACCTAGTCCGGTACCAAACTAGGAAAGTTACCTCGCGCCTAATAGTTCATGGTGTAATATCCCATATAGGAATGAAGATCCCTAGGGGATTGTTTTCTACTGTTGACTAAATTGCTTACTCATTGCGCTTGTCGCAAGTTCTAGAGAGCTGTGTATTAGGATCAATAAATCAAATTGAATTCTGTAAACCTACCATAAATTAACTAAATTGATAAAGTGATTATTCCTTAGATTGCTACAAAAATATGCATTAGTGGCCTTGACACTGTGCCAGTCGGCTAATCAAGTTTGCTTGTAAATTCACAGTCGTATCATGCTCAAAGCTACCTTGTTGAACAAAATGATGGTGCCATAAGCTATAATCAATACTGGTGGAAAGCTTGACTCATAGAGTAGCAATGCAAGATGAAATTTTTAATCACACCAAATTAGACTTATTTTAAAGAGGCTGTTCAGCCTCATATAAGGCAATCAGGGATCATTTGGTAAATACATTACTACGCTCGATGCGGTTACGAAATAATGCCGTCGTTTATTTGGTGCGTCAAATTTTACTTCATCCAAAATTATGCTGGTAATTTTTAAACATATTTGTTTCACTGGAAATCCAAAAGATGTACAGTAGAAGGCTATTTCATTTAGCTGTGTCAGTCCATCGATAACGATACCTCCCTAAAACCATCAGCCGCTCGTTTGTCGGCTGTAAATCACTACGCGCGCCTTATAACCACCTCGCTACGGATGTGTATATTTCCGCTCAAGTTTCAAAATGTAGTTTTCTTCAAATCAAGGTTGTGGGCAACACCAACACGATAAATAGTAACTTTTGTCCCACCATATGGTACCTTTTTATCATACAATGGAATTAAGCACACTGTATTCGTCATCATCTAACACCGAAAAATTTCCCGCCGACGCTCGCTGGAGATTGAAACTGAAACCTCACTGTCGTCCGTCCGCAAACACAACTCAGCTGCGATGTTTATGAAGTTTTCATTGAAGGGAGGTCCGGTCACCGTTAGCCCTGCCGATCAAAATGGATCCAAAACGTTTGCCACATTAATAAATCCGGCGTTCGAAACGTCGAGCGTTCCATATTGTACTCGGGAGGTACTCAATGAACAATTGCCCATTCAGTCTGCGTAGGCTGCAGATTACGAGAGACTTGAGACCCCAAGCGGTTCCACTTCCACAACCCATTTACCCGTTGCGGTGATATTGGAGGGACTGGCCAGTGGAGGTAAAGTGCTACAAGAGATACCCCCTCGCAAGCGTAATTTCTCACAACAACAACAAAACTGCAGACGGCGGGAGTTAGGATCTACTTTCAAAGACCGCAGCGCCGCGTAGCGAGTGAAAGTCTGAAAATGTAACATTTTTGGTTTCCAAGGTGCTGTTACCAAGCAGCTTGCTAGGCAACCACTTTCCTTATATGGGGCTGAACAGTCTCTTTAAGATAGGAATCTAGAGCCCAGCAAGAGGATAATAAAGCCATTGGAATTTTGGAAATGATTTTATTAGTGTTTGAATTTTCAATTTTGGTCAGTTCTGGTGACAGCTATTATACTTAAAGCATTAGGGATAGTCTGGACCCCTCAAGCTCTGAGCTACTTAGTGCGTCATGGCGCATTGCGCGCGACGTGACGAATTGCGCCTTTGAATATGTCAGCCACGGTAGACGACTATAACGTCCGTAGGTTTGAATTATCCGCTTCTGACAAAACGCATCAACGGTCATTTCTATTTGATACGATTGATGTATCATACATGAATGGGAGTAAACTGTAACTATCATTTTTTATCGAGTTGGAAAAATATACAATTAAAATTGTGGCACAAATGTGGCCGCTTTTTGCGACGTTCAGCTGACACCCCCACCATGACGCATCGATGGATGTACATGGGGACGTTCCTACAAGTGTCACTCAAGTTTCCTGTCACCAATATTGACGAAACCTAGCAAGTTATTAGATGAAATGTTGTTTTAAACAACTATCAACTTTAAGATGATGCGCGTGAGAAAGTAGGTTTTGAAGCGAAAACTTATAAATCTCGCTATCTCCGGAATGACGTGACGTTAACAACAGCCAATCAGAGGCCAGGATATCGGTGAACACCCTGCACGGGATAGGCGAGAGACCCAATCTGAGGCCTGGAGACAGCAGCCCACACTTATCGCTGGGAATTGCCACATGCCTACCAAACATATACCCAGGGATGTGATTTGTCCGCGGATTTCCGCGGATCCGATGGCTCCAGGGAACAATTCTTCACCCCTTTGACCCCCATTGGAGTCCTTGGGCGGCCCCCAAACCCCTCGCCGAAATTATTTCAGCCCTTCAGCTGCCAGGGTTTTATGTCTTCGCCATTATTAGTCTTTGCCATAAAGATAAGATGTTATTTATTGTGTAGGCCTGAGAGGTTGGCTTGCGAAAAAATTCTCTGGTAGTTGTGCTGGGATTAGGACAAAATTCTTCCATTTGTAACTGGAATACCCCTTAACATACAGGAATGGCGCTTTCACTATCGTGTTCTGTAACACGTCCTCTAACTGTCTGCCAAATTTCATGCTGCGGTGAATACATTAACCCTTGCGGAATCCCGGGGAAAGCCAAGGTGATTTTTGTGCCGCAGCCATTACTACAGAGGCAACATTACCGTCCCGTTGATCAACTTTGATCAGTAATATCTCAAAGACTGTGTGGAGTATCATAGAAAGGAACGCTCCTATGCATTCTTTGAAGATCTATTATATTATAATTTAAAATTTCATGTAGATTCTAAATTCATTAAACGCACACACTCGCTAGAAAATTGTACTTCTGCATGTGACCTATTTCCCCCCCCTGGATAGTGGCCTTCTTGCATTGCTACATAGAGTACACTGTCAGCTGTTACCAGTACTCCTCCAGACGTGCAGATCATGTTGGTTTAATCTTCTCTGGACTACAATAGTTTTCATTCATAGTTAACGATTCCCTGATTAGTTATATTTGTGAAACGTTGTTGGGTTCATTGAGTATTAAGTCAACACTGCATCAGCCTACATAAGATGGCAGACTAAGCTGTGAGAGGTGCTGCTTGACATCCTTCCCTGCAAGGTTTGAGCAGGGTTCAGGGGCTGGCTCAGCCGAGACACTCTCGCTAGTAGTTCTGCCGCTGGTTGTTTCCAACACGTTCCTAACTCTTCCAATGACATAAATCCCTATTCACTATCAATGGTCAGTGCTCAATGTCAGAACCGAGGACGTGTGCATATGGTCCCAACCGTGTCATTCTTTCTGGTGGGGGAGTAAACAAAACTAACGCAGCTGACTTATCTTCGTATGGTTCTCCCCGATGCACTGGTTTTAGGTAGGGGAAGCCAGTCGACCAACCCATCATGCTGTAATCACGCCCTGGTGTGTCTTTAGATTTATTGGCCCATTCCACTTGTTGTTGTGGCTTTATTGTTGATGATGGTTTTATACATTGAATAAGCACTGGCCAAGATTGGGGTGGCAGGCATTGGTGAAAGTCATATGCCTGAAATTACACATGGAAAAATCTGATGTTGATGGCTGCCCTGCATGAACTTTCACCCTTTTATTAGAGAAAAATCTCTTGTGCAATGTCAACCAAATGGGTGATTGGAACTGCTGTTTTTAAGCAACCAGGAAACCTATTGTACTCCCTTTCTATCCAAATTAAAGTCTGCTGGGATCTTAGATTGGAGAGGTTTCATGTATCATTATAAGAAAAGTATATAAAAAATCAACATGATGAGGGGAATTGTTTGGATCATTAATGAGTTGGCAGCGCTGCATTGCTGTTGGTCTTTAAAATGAGCTGTTCATACGGCCTAAGCTAATTATTATGTAAGCGGGCTGGGAAGCGCAGGCGAGAGTATGGGACAAATGTCTGGTGGGGAAATTATAGCCTGCCCTATATTGAAATCACCTGTCCAATGGACGGGTGAGCAGGCGTCTGGCTAACACCCGGCTGGTCCATATGTTATGTAAATAGTGCAATTATGCATCGAGAACAATTGTGTAATAAGGAATGTTTTTCTTTTGCCTCAGGTGGAGTCTTCTGTAGGGTGGCTTCATTGTCAACACACTTTTGGCTGAAAAGTTTCCTGATAGAAGTATGGCAGAAGGCAGTGAGTAGATAAGTTGTTATCATTGAGTTGTTCTTTATCAACACTTGTCAACAATCTTTTCAGTCTTATGTTTCTATTTGCTGACCTCTGTTTGCAGATGACAAAGAACTTGGGGACAAATCATTTCTTTCTGAAGTTCAGAATCCTAAAATTAGAAGAAAAATCCGGCATGATTATCGTGAATTGATCCAGGAAACTCAAAGTATGACCTCCTATGCATGGGCTCTTTCTCCCTGCTACTCTAACACTCATTCTGTGGTCCTGATTTAACAGATGATGGGTTACTTACTAATTGATGTAAGATATGTTGATGATGTGACCACGGAAAGGACAGTAATTCTGATTGTCATTTCCACTGTCATATTCATTGTGTATAACCACTATATATGATTGTATAAAACGAGTATGAATCTGCTTTTCATTACTGGTATCTGGTTTCCAGAAAATAGGGATGATATGCTGAAACCAGATTCCAATAAGCTTCAAGAAACTCTGCTGAAATCTTCAGAATGCTTCAAGAATGGTAGGATCCCTTTTTCTCTTCTTAACCAGCATGCTGTAAGCTGCAAACCACAACCAATAGTTACTATACCCAGTGACACAAACCACTCGTCTAATATTGGTCCACATATGTGAGCTGGAATTCCACATAATTCAAGCCTTGTTGAGAGTATTCCTTCTGTAAATCCACTCATGTTTAACTAACTGACAAAAACTGTGTTGAATACCAGTCAAGCAAACCCGGGAGGCTGCCATGGATTCATCTCTCATGGCCATGTTAGCTACCATCGGCAGACAGAAAGCTCAAGCCATCCACACAGACCTAGTCAGATACCACCCTGCTGAGTTCACAGAGAAACTGGTCAGTATCATCTCAATGCACCTTACTGTTGTGTTCAGTTTGTAAATCCTCATGGATAGCCGTGATGAAAAATATCAACAACAAATATAGTATGATTTACAGTTGAAGTATTCCTGCTTTTTGGATTAACCAATATTATGTGTACGATAAATGTGAATTTGCAAACCTTCTGAAAATTAAAGGTTCCATTGCATCTTACAGGGCTGGAAATTAACTTAAAGAGCCACCCGTCATCAGGATGGGTGGACAGGAGATGTTACCCGTCCTTAACAGATTCTACCTGTCCAAACATACTGTGAATTTACCATTAACATGCATGCAGAAGAAAATAAATTCATGCATGGTTGAGCACATAACCTAAATATTGCCACATATTATATAGATTTTTTTGTGTTCTCAATACAGCATTAGCTTCACCTTTTCACACATTAGGTCAGGTCAGGGCTACTGAAAAATTAACATCGAGGGAAATTTAGCCTCGAGACCATAATAGTCGTTGTGTTAATTGCATAATGTATCAGGATGGATAAACCACCCCGAGCACAAGTAACCAGCGATGTTGTGTTCTGTAGTAACTGAGTAACAGTTTGAGGACGAAATGCTATTTGGTAAGAAATGACCACACATCCCACTGCACTGCTAGGTGCAAAACTGGCGCTGTTGAGCATTTACGCATTAACCCGGATTGATATGATATCCTAACCCCCGAGTTCAATAAAGTCATCTAAGTATGAATAATGAGCACAAACGATGTGGCTTCTAAATCAGCACATCAGATCAAATTGCAGTTAGTTGAATAGTATCCATGGATAATCTTTTATGAGTGCATGTGTTAAATGAACTGATACAGCTGCAATTGGGAAGTGGCCATGCACGTCGACTGACTGATCTCAAATAAAGCAGTAGACTGATCTTGGAAAGCGGCCTTACTCAAATAACAGTAGTCGGTGTTTCAAGTTTTCTTAGAGTTAAAGAGCTGGTAGAGCAGACAGACTTGTAATAACCTGTGTGCAAGTGTTTTAAACTACATCAACATCAGACATCCAATCGCTGGATAACCTGTGTAAACAATACTGTAGATGACCCAAGCAGTAATCTTGTTGATTTTTCACCAGAATGTGTGTAAAACAATACTTGTAGACGACACGCTACACTCTCTGATTAGTCTCGCTAGGATAGCTATGTTCTTATCTGTCTGTGTAATAAACAAACAGTGTTCACCGTAAAAAGTTACCCGTCAGCCGGACATGTGATTGGGCTAGATCTACCCGTCAGGCCATAAAATCATCCATCATTGACGGGGGGACGGGTGATAATTTCCAGCCCTGATCCTACAATGAAGATAATTGCTTTGTTTTCTTCTATTCAATACCCACTGAGCCACCATACTCTTTCCAGATACTGCATGGCATTTGTTAGTTTGGTTGCGTAATTATGGTATGTTTTGTGTCATTCAATACCTACCTAAATACTTTAACAGCCCTTCTAATTGCTATTCACTGCCACTGAGCCACCATACTCTGCCAGTACTGCATGGCATATTAGTTTTGTGTCAGATTAGACCTAAAAGATTACCTACGCCTTCCAGAGAATAACAGCAACCAACACAACATATCAGACGAGGGATGGGACAAACTGGGGAAAGCCGTACAGCCATTCTTCAAATGTTCTCCGCCACTTCATCTCCTGTCAGTATCACTCTCTGCTAACACGTTACGATATGTTTACACTTAGCAAAAGGATTTCAATTGTGTGTTATAGGATTGTTATTTATGTGTTAACAAGGAATTATCAATACCCAATCTGTAATGTGTTTATTTGTTCATTGGAATTAGACCTATTATTGCAACAGGTATGGATCACTTGAGAGAGATGAGCCAGTGAGAAAGATAAGGTCCAAAAATGCTGATACCAAAAAGGACAAAGCAAAAGGTCCTGCCACAGCTCCTAAACAGGTGCCTGGGGCTTAATTCATAAATTTGGGCATGTCGCTGTAAATTATTAATCAAAGCTTCTCCTTGTAGACCCACCATCAATTCTACTTTCTTTATTGGACATTTGAAGAAAAACAGAAAATCAAAGCTAAAACAACCAACAGAGAAAATTTCAGGAGCAAAATGTAACAACAGCAGAAGTTCGTATGACAATTCTTCGTGACACTTATCGTAGAAATAGAAACAAACCTATGTGTTTCTTTGAATTTGTCATCAATCCAACCTCATTCAGTCAGACAGTGGAAAATATATTCTACTGTTCCTTCCTGGTGAAGGTAATGATAAATATCAATAATTTCCTCTTACCCTGATTGCTCTCTGCTGATCTTGGTGATTTTGTGTAGTATTACTTAAACATGCTAGCGATATACGGATGACATTGCATTTGTTTTCATTGCCTTTTATGTCACAGGACAATCATGCTCGCATCTTCCTGGGTGAAGAGGATAAACTACCTGTGATAGGTGAGTATGTTGAATATTCTGAATTTATAATTTGATATGCAAATAAGAGTTAACAAGCTAGCAAACAGATGAGTGTGCATTGTCTCAGTGGGATTATTCCATTGAGCTGTCATGTTCTTAAAAGGTGGATTTCAGATTTCCAGCATAAACAACAACTACTTGTGATAGGTGAGTCATAACTACCAATATTCCATTGACATAACTACCAATTATTCTGGCAATTATGCCCCTGTCTACTTCACATTAAGAGTTTAGGTCTAACCAGATTTAGAGGAACAGTGAAGTTCCAATGGCAGGTTCTGTAACAGATCAAGAGTCTGTCCAAGTTCTAGACAGTGAACCACCAGTCTGACAGTGAAGTGTCAGTCTACACATTACAAATGTCTAACCAGTTGAGCTGCCTATCCTTTTCATCCTTAATTGGTCCTTTGATTCATGTGTCTAGTTACTACCAATTACTTCGGTACCAGCCTGCCCCTGTAACTACCAATTACCAGTTTACCTCTAACCACCAATTCCTGGGAATCAGGACCTTTCACAATGGAAGGTTAAACAGATCAAGAGGCTGACCATGAAGTGCCAGTCTGACAGTGAAGTGTCAGTCTAATGGTCACTGAGAGAGATGGAGCCACAAGTGAGAAAGAAAGATAAGGTCACAAAATGCTGTGATGATACCAAAAAAGGGGACCCCAAAAAGCAAAAGGTCACTGCCACAGCTCCAAACAGGTGCCTGGGGCTTAATTCTCTGACAGTGAAGTGTCAGTCTGACAGTGAAGTGTCAGTCTGACAGTGAAGTGTCAGTCTGACAGTGAAGTGTCAGTCTGACAGTGAAGTGTCAGTCTGACAGTGAAGTGTCAGTCTGACAGTGAAGTGTCAGTCTGACAGTGAAGTGTCAGTCTGACAGTGAAGTGTCAGTCTGACAGTGAAGTGTCAGTCTGACAGTGAAGTGTCAGTCTGACAGTGAAGTGTCAGTCTGACAGTGAAGTGTCAGTCTGACAGTGAAGTGTCAGTCTGACAGTGAAGTGTCAGTCTGACAGTGAAGTGTCAGTCTGACAGTGAAGTGTCAGTCTGACAGTGAAGTGTCAGTCTGACAGTGAAGTGTCAGTCTGACAGTGAAGTGTCAGTCTGACAGTGAAGTGTCAGTCTGACAGTGAAGTGTCAGTCTGACAGTGAAGTGTCAGTCTGACAGTGAAGTGTCAGTCTGACAGTGAAGTGTCAGTCTGACAGTGAAGTGTCAGTCTGACAGTGAAGTGTCAGTCTGACAGTGAAGTGTCAGTCTGACAGTGAAGTGTCAGTCTGACAGTGAAGTGTCAGTCTGACAGTGAAGTGTCAGTCTGACAGTGAAGTGTCAGTCTGACAGTGAAGTGTCAGTCTGACAGTGAAGTGTCAGTCTGACAGTGAAGTGTCAGTCTGACAGTGAAGTGTCAGTCTGACAGTGAAGTGTCAGTCTGACAGTGAAGTGTCAGTCTGACAGTGAAGTGTCAGTCTGACAGTGAAGTGTCAGTCTGACAGTGAAGTGTCAGTCTGACAGTGAAGTGTCAGTCTGACAGTGAAGTGTCAGTCTGACAGTGAAGTGTCAGTCTGACAGTGAAGTGTCAGTCTGACAGTGAAGTGTCAGTCTGACAGTGAAGTGTCAGTCTGACAGTGAAGTGTCAGTCTGACAGTGAAGTGTCAGTCTGACAGTGAAGTGTCAGTCTGACAGTGAAGTGTCAGTCTGACAGTGAAGTGCCAGTCTGACAGTGAAGTGTCAGTCTGACAGTGAAGTGTCAGTCTGACAGTGATGGATGGAGTTGTTAGAATGGGGGATGTTGGGGCAGTTGACTTATGCAGCAACAATGACGAATCATCCTTATCAAATATACATCATTGTGATGCTGAACATGAGGCTGTTATGTGTTCAGAGCCAGTTATAAGCAGTGGTCAGAATTCTGATGACCAGCAGAGGCACCAGGTGATAGTTACACTCAGCAAGGAAGAGTGGAAGGTGAGTGGTGTTTGATGGCACTGTTACTGACAGGAGGACTGTACGATCAATGAACTTATGGCATTCCAAGGGGTGGGGAGTCGGTGATTGTTCTTACTGAATTAATCTCTCTACCATGAAATAAAGTCCAAGGTCAAAATATCTCTTTACCATTTCATTGGTTGGATTTGTTCCTAAGAGGTTCTGGTTTTTTTGGGTGTTTCTTTTTTTTCAATGCTTAAACAGTTATTGTCAATGCCTTCTTGTTCAGATCTAGGGCACCTAGCTCCCTTGTGCTGATGTTGACTCTAGTTCTGTTCATATCTGATGACTTGCAGGATATAGTATCTACTTTTGACATAGCCCGTCCAGCCATTCCTACTCGACACAGGACGCATAGCATTTCCAACGGCGACGGTATCAGTTAAACCAGGTTGACGGCATCAACGTTCATCGTTTGCCGTTATGTTGTAGAGATTCACAGTCCCATATCACATCATGCTCACTTGTAGATCTATTTCTCATGTGTTATCATCTGTTCCATGCTACATCATGCTTTCATTCAATCATTGTTTGGTAATATTAGTGATACTTTTTTACTGTACATACTTTGATTGCAGATATGTTGTATTGTGTATTTATGAGTAAGAGTTTTCCATATCTTGGATGAAATGTATTTGTTTTCTCATCTGTTATCGTGGTATTGATCATTTAAGGCAATTTGTAAGCTTATATCTGTGTACAGTGGATGTTTTTGTGCGAATGTACGTTGCCGGTTGTCATTACCCATGACAATTCATCACAACATAGTAGTTATACTGCTGTTGTAGTCATTGGTTTGGGTAGATTTAAGGAGAGAGTTGTGACCTAATCATGTACCATTAATGATTGTTTACTATTGTAAGACATGCCAATTTATATTCCTTGTACTGTAAAGTTGTTGCTGGTCTAAATAAATGTCTTCAACCTTTACGTTATGATTTTATGAACAGAAACATGTTCACTGAAAAAATATTTAGAATTATACAATATTCACTGGTCTGTCCATATATAACTTGGTATGGCAAGGAACCTAAATAGAGCAGAAGGTATTTGCAGTGTGCATTCATACCAAATATAATGATTTAACTAGAAGGTACTGCCTACCCTCTATTTACTTATAGAGGTTGTATGCGATATAATGGTAGGGTAATCTTTGAACATTTTGATGATTAATGATGTGTGCCAACTTTAAACACAAAATTTGGGTGCTGCTCAAATGTGTTAGTTTGATGCATCACTATGTGTGTTAGTTTGATGCGTCTCTCCGCCAGTTAGTTTTGATGCATCACTCCGCATGTTAGTTTGATGCATCACTCCGCGTGTTATTTGATGCATCACTCCGTGTTAGTTTGATGCACCACTCCGTGTGTTAGTTTGATGCATCACTCCGCGTGTAAGTTTGATGCATCTCTCCGCGTGTAAGTTTGATGCATCACTCCGCGTATTAGTTTGATGCATCACTCTGTGTGTTAGTTTGATGCATCACTGTGTGTGTTAGTTTGATGCATCACTCCGCATGTAGGTTTGATTGATGCATCACTCTGTGTGTTAGTTTGATGCATCACTCCGCTTGTAGGTTTGATTGATGCATCACTCCGTGTGTAAGTTTGGTGCGTCACTCCCCACCAAAGAGTAGTTCTACAACAAGCTCCCAGTGAAAGGTATCTTGGATGATGACAACAAGCATATGCAAAAAGTCGGCGAGCAGTATGGGTAACATACCAGAGCCGACAACTACGAGCTGTAACTGACATCCTCCTCTTAGTTGATGTTTGAAATCTGGCGCAAATCCTGCCAGTAGCAATTTGATGTGAACCTGGCAAACTAGTACACGAGCCCTTGATTATATTGTGACCAGGGGCACAGGGCTTTGATTTGTAAATGCCGACAGCACACAAACATTATCTCGATATGAATAGCGAGGTTGTACCCAGACTGTGCATTAAAGAGTTTGTCGTCCTCTGCAGAGACCTCAAACTCCACCTACCCGATTGAAGCTAACCAAAACCCCACCAGAGCTTTATCCTCAAATGAAGGTTTGTGTTGGAGTACCCATTTCCGAGATGAGACTCCCAGGACAGTGTGTATGTGTGCGTGCGTGTGTGTGTGTGCGTGTGTGTGTGAGAGAGAGAGAGAGACAGTGTGTGTGTAGGTGTGTGTGAGTGAGTGAGTGGGAGACAGAGTGTGTGTGAGTGTCTGTCTGTGTGGTCTGTGTGTGTATGTGTGTGTCAGCGTCTATGTTTGTGTCTGTATATATGTGTGTGTGTGTGTGCGTGTGTGTGTTATCAAGAATGTGCCATTCGGCTACTAAGGCCGTGTACGGGTAGCCACGGTATGAGTATCTCTTCTAGCATATACAACTGACAGCCGCAACAAAGCAGGTAAGCAACATAGTCGTGCACGACGTCTTATTGACATAGCTATATATGAATACTACTGTCCGACCGGGGCTAGTAAGCGACGGGGGGAGAGGCACTTAAAGACAATTGCGACAGTTCTAAATTCGTGCATAGATTTTCAAGATTTTTTGCAGAGAGTAAGCTCGTGTATAAAGCTAACGAAATGTAAAATAAAAAGTATAGGTCACTGGTGTAAATTTCTGAGTATGGCGAATTTAAGATCCACATGTTAAGCCAATGGGAATTATGATAATTTGATAATATTTTGGTTCTACAGAAAAGTTCATACAGCGAATTGCATTATATTTAACATACAGACAGCACAATATCTGCTTTACAAAAAATCAAGAAAAAAATTGTCTCGCCGCACACTACGGCAAGCCGTTTATGAATTTATTGTTATTATTTTTTTCTCTAGAATGGTGTACATCCTCCATAAAAAAAATTTGACCAATCAGTTTTAAACTAAACTTAGTAATATGGTGCAGTGGTGTATGTACTATGAGCAGAAATTAAAAAAATGATAGGTCCACGTAGTCTATGGGAAGCCACAATGGATCTTCGGTTGTATTCCCTGAGTGCGGTGTATTACAATATTCGAACCCCTATAAAAAAAAATTGACCAATCAGTTTTAAACTAAACTTGGTAATATTGTGCAGTGGTATATGTACTATGAGCAGAAATTTAAAAAATGATAGGTCCACGTAGTCTATGGGAAGCCACAATGGATTTTCGGTTGTATTCCTTGAGTGCGGTGTATTACATTTTTAAAATGACATAAAATGACTGCTATTGATTATTACAAAATATATATGTTTATTTGTATAACACTTAACTTCAAAATTGACGTACAAAATAGCATATCATCGTCATATACATAGTCAACAACATAACGTCTAGTAACTTAGAACGGCACTATCAATTTTCGAACAGTATAATTTCCAAAAGACATACCATTAACATTCAATGAATCATAGCTAGAAACACACACTAACGTTGATGACTCAGGTAACTGGCAACAGATGAAATTACTCTTTTACTTTAAGTGACTCTTATGTGCCCATTTATATCTTTGTCACCAAAAAGCGACACCAACCCTTCTTCGGCCCTTTCTTCTGTATGCTAATAGTAGATGCCGAAGTTGCACATCCCACTTGCACCAACCCTTCTTCGCTATCTTTGCAACCTACCACCATTGCAGCGCCACATAATTTGTTCCTGATCAAAAACTTCAAGAGAACCTTCATTTCGTGACCTCGCCATGCTTCTCTCTATTTCCTGAATAACGACAGAGACTGAAAAGCTTTGCGCAAACAAATCTTTCTTGGTACTCCTACTGGTTTCAACAACTTCCTGCAAAACTTATGCGTCCTCTATTTCATTATGAGCATCATATTCCTTCTTCAAAATTCCTCTAACGACCGTTGTTTGCTTAAAATTGCTAAACTGTCCCTTGTACAAAAACCTTAACAATGGCGGAGTATCTGCAAAACCTGCAACTACTTGTGAAAATTCCTCTATAATGGAACTTGCTACCACATGCCGCACCAATCTACTTGCATCGAAATCATCAGCAATGTTCTCAACGTCAGGGGCATTTCTGTCTAAGAGTCCTTCTGTTTCTGTTGTGTTGTGCCGTGTGAGTGAAACTACCCCATGGTGATCGTCAGTCTGTTGACTACACGACACATCGTCACCACATTCATCAGATCGAAGATCATGCTCACAACTGCTGATAACTGCTTTATTTAGATTCACCATCCGAGCTGCAGTTGCTCTTCGTCGCTCTAGCACGCTCGCCTTGACAAATTTTCCTTTATATTTCATCTTGATTATGCGTAGCACAGGCCAGAGACCAAGTGGAAGTATATTTTCTTTCTGAACCATAGGTCATTCATATTTGAACTTGGATTGTGTCGTACATGAGGTGTGACTTTGATCTAAACTCAAAGGAAATAATTCGTCGCTATATGCGCACAGATTTCTTTGAAACCAACTCGTTGCGGCGTAGACGCGGTCGCACCGCGAAAATGCGCGCAGCGCGTCAAAGGTGGTTCCCGCCAAAGGACGCGCAGTTACGCGACGGCCGCTGGGAGGCGCGGCAGTGAACTGTAGCGTTTCCCTTTAAGTGTATAGAGGTGGTATACATGTGCCGCGCGACGGGGGGGGGGGGGCTCTTAAGTGTATAGAGGTGGTACACATGTGCCGCGCGACGGGGGGAGGGGCACTTAAGTGTATAGAGGTGGTATACATGTGCCGCGCGACGGGGTATGTTTTTTCGGCCTATCGGCTTGTACGACGGGGTAAATTTTTCAGCTGCAATCTGTACGACGTGATTTTTGGGGGGCTTCGTGTTGTACGTCGGGGTATGTTTTTCTCTGCCTATCTGTACAGCGGGGTTAATATATAATTTGTTCCAGGATGTCGAGATTTTCTCCCTGGATTTCCCACCGATCGTTGACAATGCAAATGCAATGAATGGTCCTTGTGTGACGCACCGAGAAGCACACGCTCGACCGTGCAAACGCGCGAAGTTGTTACTGCATGTATTCAGAAATCAGCGATTTTGAGATTTGTCCGACACTTTTATCCTGCTTACGACGTACGACGTGTTATATATTTGCATAATACCTTGTACGACAGGGTACGCTTTTTGCCATTTACACCTTATACGACGAGTATGGGTTTTTGAGGTCCCGCGGCACACCCTTACCCGGGATAAAGTAGGCCAAGCGCCCCCTCGCCCCTACATCCCCGGGGTGAAGCCCACATATGGAACTATACAGCACAATAAATTGATCAAGATTAATGCAGATATTCTGATCTGCTGTTGCTACCAGGATCTTGTTACTAATGTAGCCTCTCTTCCTCCCTCCTATTTTTTCTCTTCTCTCCAACTCACGCCGTCACCCCCAGCCGACAAGACGATGGTCGTTCTGTAGCGTGGGCGGGTTTTTACTTCGGGCGCAGGAGGCGCAGGTGAGGCCCAGGTGGGTCCGGTCTCGGAGGCAGGTTCTTCTTCGCCTTATATTGACCTTTATATCCTATTTCATCACGTGATACCAGTACGATTGGGGATTTTATGTCAATGGGTGCTCAAGTATAAAAACAACGTCGTCGAACCCCGCAGTCGAACCCTGATGGTCCACGGGTATCCACTGGGCCGACGTGGACGAGTCTACCTGTTCCCCTAGCTGTATAGGCAGGTATAGGGTTGGGGTATCGATTCTGGGATGCATTAGTCTGTGCCTCAGAGCCGTATTGCATAATAGTCCAACGCACAATACGCGTTCGAGGGGATTCCCCGAAGATCAGGCGGGGTGAGGATTTACACCCAAATGCCCTACAATATCTTGTTGGCGAATGAATATGAAAGCATCGCATTAAACAACAATGAGATATGGACAAACAATTCTAGGCAGACGTCTCAAAGAGGTGATCCACACAATGGTGGGTTGTCTTTTCATTAAAAACCTGGCCAGGCGGTATAATTAGTCCGGTCTAAGCAGGGTCTGGCCAAGCTGACATCAGCTACTGCTGTTGTAGGTAGTAAATTTATACCATATCGTAAAGTAAAGTTTTTGGTGTTTTTTTAATGTTCAGCATTATTTGCATTAAAGGTAAAATGAATTAGGTAATTTCATGTAATGAATGGAGGCTGGTATTAGGCTATGGCTTAAGAATGCAGGTGACAGGGGTGGCGGACGAAAGATGCGGGCCCAACAGAAAGCTGGCAAGTGATATCATATTCTGTTTTAGAATAGAATCCCCCACATGCCAATTCATCAGTTCATTTCATTTTTGAAGTAATGTAATCAATATCTTGGCCTAGGCAGCCAAATCATTCACCAGCCACATACTGCTATTTTCTTGTGTGATTAATAATTTAATTCTAACCTTTTAGTGAAAAAGTTGTATATTAATATAATCATTGTTAATAAAAATCTTCACGTCTGCTTGATTTCTGAAAAAGGACAGAAATAAGCGTTACAGATAATAAGGCTCCCGGCGCTACAGATAATAAGGCTCCCGGCGCTACAGATAATAAGGCTCCCGGCGCTACTTGATTCTAGCGATTTGTCTTCTGTGGAAGAAATTTATGTTTTTGCTATTCTTTCTTTAGACATTAGTTTGAGGCATTTTTAAATACTTGATGAGTTACCGGTGGGCCTCTGTTGGCCAATCGACTTGCCATTACTAGCGGCTGGTCATCCCGCCGATGGGCCATCGGTGGCTGCCCTCGGTGGCTGCCCTCGGTGGCCCATCAGCGTTGTGCTATCTGGCTGTAACGTAATCGGAGGTGATATCAGAATCACCATAGGATTTAACAGATGTCATGTTTTGCGTTGCTGATGTGATTTGCTTAGCGGTTATGACATGATCAGCAGTCTATTTACCAGCATGATGTGGCATCTGTACCTATGATCTCATGCCAGTTATATAACCTAGAATATTTGTCCTCAAAGGTTTTGCATATATTTTCCTCATCACGAACATCATCCACACACGGTAGGAAACTCGGGCGCTAAATGTCTTGCATACTTCCAAAAATTCGGGTTATTGTTGGCCATTATTTGAGCCGCCATTTGTCTTGTTAGCGCGAGGTTATCCGAGATTTCTTTTTGTAGTCTTTTACAGGTTTACCATGATATCTTTTATCATCACTGTAGTTGGGCATCCATCTTTTCGCCACAAGCGGCAACAGAAAATCGATTTATTTTTCAGGGCTTGGACTTCCTCAATCCACCTGACCTAGCCCGCTGCTTCTTTGATCGGTCGGCTGGGATACTGCAGTGAGCCGATTCCACATATGCATTTCTAATGTTATCGTGGTATTGATCAATTTTCTCAATATGTTCTCAACAACTCAGACTCTTCCACGATAAGGCTTCCGTTGCAACAGCAACATTAGCCAGCATATTTCGTAAGGTGTCCTTGTACAATCTAATGTCATTCCCCCCTGCGCTTTCCCTTGTCAGCTTAGTACTCAATGGTAATTCGGCACCACATGCTAAATTTCAAGGCACAATTTTAAGCTAGCCGGACAGTGATCCGACATATTGACTCGATCCATCATGCATGTTCATAGCTTACAATAAAGGACTATAAATTCTCTGAAACCATTAAGTGATCCAATGTAGATGTGCGACATGTCGCCTTCATAGGTAAAATCGACATTGGCCAGGGTTTTAAAAGACATGGGCCCATGGTCCATATTCATAAAAAAATCTTCACTTGACAGCCCTGTTAACAGAGTTAATGAGTTAAAGATGTAGTATCTATAGTACTTACTCTGTATTCAGGACACCACCCACAATCACAAAATCAGCTTCCTCGTGGGGAGTAATGATAGAGTTCGCTTCATCTAGAAGCTCACTATATAGGTTACTGGTAGATATGCTGTTATCCTTATCACATGACATGTATCAATCAATAACCAACATTTTCGCAGGACCGTCAGTCGAGTGACAAGTTACATCACATCACAGGACCGTCAGTCGTGTGACAAGTAACATCACATCACAGGACCGTCAGTCGTGTGACAAGTAACATCACATCACATGACCGTCAGTAGTGTGACAAGTAACATCACATCACATGACACGCACTTCCGACTTTTAACGGGTTTTCTCCATAATCGTTTGGGGTTTAAGAAACTTTAGTGTATATATCATATACAATGTCTCATTTTAAAAGTGAGTTCTTGTAACTCTTGCTTGTTGCTATGATGTAAAACTTGTTTCAAATGTGTTTCCTTGTAAAGGATCTATTTCGAGATTCTTTAAAGCGCCCGTATACCTCGATTCGAAAAAGATCTGGCAGATGCTTGGATTAGAGTAGCCCTACAAGACATCTGGGTATAAATTCATGTTACCGTTACACCGGAGCTAGGATTAGAGATGATTACATTTTACCCGTCATGGATGCTCGCCGGCTTTACCTGGGCAGGCACCAATCAGTCGGGCGTCCTGGGTTGACCTCATGAACGATTCGGGTACAGAGAATGCGCTCAGGGAGAGAGGGTTTTAATCGGACTCACTTGGTTTTAGTCCCCCGCCTCCACGTAGCATAGCTACACGGTGTAGGGCCCCCAATAGCCGTGGCTATAGATCGGCCATAGCAGTTAGAAGCAGCATTCGAAAGGCCTGCCGCAGCTTTCATTTTCCCGACTTGTGATAATCGTCTTAAGGTTTTGATGTGGACGAGGTTTTTGGATCATCGTCATGGACATGGCCTTTACCACACTTGTGAGGTTTCCCGCCTTAGCTATATCAGGGTTTAATTATAACTCATTCCAGGATTTCAGCAGCAGTCCAGTGGGAGCAGTCCCTGACCTTATATTCTAGATTAGTACTGCTATGATCCCATCCTCAAGCAATATCTGACCTTCTTTTTCCGACCTTGACATGGGGCGATATAATTTTCTGTATTTTGTCCATCAGGATATTGTGACGTTTAGATACCATGTCCTTCATGTTGGGCATTTCTGTACGGTGTGCCCATAGTCTCGAGTTGAGTTCCGCAATTTCTGCATCATTTTGAATTCTCGAAGCCACTGTTTGTTCGACCCTGGATAGATGCATGGTAGGAGTTCTTCCTTTCTTCATCTCTTGTTCTGTTGTGGGCTTGAATCGAGTCCTGTGAAAAGTCGCCCAAAGTTAGTCCAATGTTGAATCTTTTTGAGAGCTTTCATATGGAGGGTGGATTTTGTAGCTAGCGCAGTAAATGGGTCACTAGACTTTTTGTGATTAGTCTCCCTTTAGCTATGGGGATTGTATCCCGCAGCGATGTTAACTTTATTGGTAGATATAGAAATTCAGTACGGATCGAAGTTGGAAGGTGGAGGACTTTCTTGACGAAAGATCTTATCGCACGATCGAGAGATTTTAGGAATCCCTTGAAAATGGCTGCTAAACGAATATATTTATGATTAGCTCTGCAGGCCTTCAAATTCTGAGGTCACTGGTGGAAAAAAATACGAGCTACAGTAACTGGAGTACTTTAGCCATGGAGATACAAGTAACCCATGATCACCCCTAAGTGGCAGTCATCCTAGATGATATCTGGAGAAACATTATTGATGTTGCAATAAAACAATACCAAGGTTGTGGTGTCTTGTCGGCCAGTCTATTACGTCTTCTGCTAAGCAGGGTGTAGTTCCCATGTGTTTGAAGATAGAGAATTGGCTGCTTATAAATAGTTCGTGTAAAGACTTTGCAATGTACATTTGTTGGTCAAGCTCCATAGTTACGATGGTTCAATAAGGAATTATTCTAAAAGGTGCACCAACTAAAAATTCGTGTATACCAACTACACCTACGGCAGAGACCTTGCCGACATTACGTTCAAACTATGCGAATTCAGATTCAAATAGATGGATGAATTGCAAACGCGGGCTTTTCTCTGCAGCTTCAAGCTTTTGATGGGCCGTCAGTATGTTATAAAGAATCGCATCAACTTCTGACCTCGATGCCAAGTCATGTCGTCGAACAAATATAGGAAAAACAGGGAGCTTTCCTTTGCCTTTTGCAGCTGCTCAAGGGAGTAAAAGACTCCGCAGACTTAATGAACTAAATCTAAGCGCGACAGTCAAAGATCACTGCGTGATAATGACATGATTACTCAGGAATCCATATGGTAACGATCATGATGCACAACGGTGGTGGGCCACCGGCGGGCCGTCGGCGGCTGCGCCGTCGGCCCGCTCATAGTGGCAGCCACCGGGCCGATGGCCCACCGATAACTCATCAAGTGGCGTGACCAGCTGATAGCCGTCGGCCAGCCGCTCATAGTGGCAAGCCGTCGGGCCGACAGTGGCCCACCGATAACTCATTTTTCAAGTATTTAAAAATGCCTCAAACTAATGTACAAAGAAGAACAGCAGCACCATATTTATAATTAGTTTATTATATATATATAAATATATAAAATATTTCTTTTACCTCCCTCCCAGACCCTAATCGACGCTACCCATCGCTACCCGACGCTACCATAATCAATGCCCTGCCCTACCCGTCCCGGCCCGATGCAGCCAACGCTGCCTTGTCTACTCTTCCCTACCCGCTCTTCATTCAGTTGCCACGCTTGGGACGCCGCGCTCTGGCGAGCTAGGGTGGGGGCTATGCAGCGCAATGAAATCAAGTGGACATGAAGATTTTTATTAACAATGAGAGTAGTTTATTAGGGCGTCAACATTCCTTGTAGCTCCGGTGTAACGGTAACATGAATTTATAGCTCCGGTCGTAACGGTAACATGAATTTATAGCTCCGGTCGTAACGGTATCATGAATTTATACCAGACGTCTTGTAGGGCTAAACTTGGGTACGAGTTGGTCTGGGTACGAGTTGACCCTAACTCCTTAAATCCGACTTGGGTAAATTTCATGAAAAAATCATTCAAATACAAAGAAATGCGATGAATACTAGATGTTTTCATATCTCATGTATTATCTTAATACGTATTTAAAATGGATTAAGGTACCTGCTACTCACCTAACACAGTAGATGTGATGAAAAAAACGAGCGATTTTTACGAATTTATAATAAACCGCCAACATTCAGCGACTGAACTATAACTAATTTGTAAAGATGCAGCTAGATGGCGCGATGGCAGACATCCAGCCGAAGACGTGCCACCGTGTATATATATATATATATATATATATATATATATATATATATATATATATATATATATATATATATATATATATATATATATATATCTAGAGAGATATATATATCTATCTCTATCTATATATATATATATATATATATATATATATATATATATATATATATATATATATATATATATATATATATATATATATATATATATATATGTTGCCCGTTTCTTGTCATAATGGTAGACCTAGTGACTCGATGTCATAATGTTGATAAACATTTCAGGCAGCTGAATCAAGGTATGGATTTGAAGCGGGATTGGAAGCCATCATTTACAACTGTGCAATAATTATACCATTATTTGTCATTCGTTTGTTTCTGGGAGGAATGAATAAGTAGCTGATCTGAATTTTTCAATTTATAAGGGGTGAATAATAGGGGACCCAGATGGAAATTAAATTCGTGGACGATTATTGCGCGGTGAATCTAAGGCACATTCTCTTCATTCGCTTCGAATCTTCAAATATAAATTATGTTTAAAACATGATCAGAGAAGGCTGGAATGCTTCCATTTCGTCCTAGCGAAGTAACTTGTAAACGGAGACGACAACTTATCAGTTTCTGATGAAGGGAGAAGAGGTCAAAGTTCATTACCCGGTGAATTACCATATTCAACATGGCTTCCTCCTAAGGGGTGTCATCGATTGCAATCGCTTCGACAAGAGAAGTCCACATAGTCACTGTAACCTACCCAAGACAGCTCAAATAGTTGAATTACCATCTTCAACTGTGATCCCCAAAACTGATTGTGATCTTTCAATTCGATCTGTTTTCTACATCATTCAAAATGTGTAAAGGATTTACATTTTATCGGGTGAAACGGTCGACGTTGCTTCGGAACTGCCTGCACCGAAACGTAAACAATGGGTGTGTGGGACACTGAGATTGAGCTAGGTGCGCAGGTAATGAAGGAGGGATGTCTTCAAACCAGCGACGCTTTTAGCAACTGTGTGTGTGACTCCACGGCAATTAACTCCTTTCAACATTTAGCGCCTAAAGGACTCGATTCGATGGATAATGTTGCCCAGGGCGAGGTAACGTCATCAGCTTCTGAGTCTGTGGCAATGAACAGCCCCTCAGTCACTGATTACTTCACCCAAGAACCATTGGAGTTTAAGAAACATCCTCTTAATCAATCGTCTGTTCAGCAACATAAAAGTGCTAGTGTAGTTGGAATTGAATTGTCTTCAAGTTTACCAAACCTTCGAGATATTCTGCACTCGGAGAAGAATGGCTGTATTCATTTGAGAGAGTGTATCAATCGCAAGAGTTTGTCAGATATAGGTGACCCCGACACTCTTTCAACAGAAAATCCTGCCGTACAGAACAGCCCATTTGCTGACATAATTCATGGACAAGATGCTGGAACTCAAAGTTTGGCTCAAGAGGAATGTCCAACTTGCAACCAAAATGTATCGCCAAATGCAAGGGCACTGTCACAGAACATCAGCATGAGGCCTAAGGTTGGCAGTCCAACTGATATATCTATCACTGTTGGGCCCAACAATAACAGACTTTCAGCTGTACTTGCAAATATTCCACTGGTATATATACCTCACAGTAAACAATTGGTCAGCTTGGATGGACCCTCTCTATCTCCCACTGCAAATGGATCAGAACAAGCAACTGTGTCTGACTGCCATCAGTCAGAATCTCCAGAATCGTCGAGTTTGTCTAAATTAATGTTCAATGATAATGTATGTACAGAGAGAAATATGACTGCAGCAAGTAGTGCGAAATCAGTCTCTCTAGCTATGCTTGATATAACCGATGTAGACTCAAATATAGGTGACCCTCCTGGTTCATCTACTCACAATAACTCGAGAGTTAGTCAGGAAACAGTGGTGCCAGGTTCAAGTGATCCATCTGTTACAGAGCAACCACCTATTGATCCATACTCTCTCAGTCTACTGAATCTAAGTAGTGATCTTGATGAGGATAATGCAACAGAACTGACCCACATGAACGCCCCCACTGGCAATACCGCCGAGATTGCTCTGCATGCTGTAAGTGGAGGTATTGATGCACAAATAAAAGGAGATACAGCCTCCTTCTCAAGTATATCAAGTAGCACTGGAACAGAAGTGTCCACCTCCGCAGCGTCATGTAGTGAAGGTCCCACAGAGACAGATGAGAGTGGTTTTGTAGAGATTAGCTTGGGACCTAGGAATACATTTGAGCGTTGCTCCAGAACAAACTCCCAGGATAGCGGAGTTGAGGTGAAGCAAGCAGCACCTGTTCCAGGTGGGTGTGGTGCAAAGCCAAAGAAAAAAGGACTTTCTGGGTTGTTATCCAGGTGGGTGTTTTGTTACCATTCAGTGTTACCTATGGTTTTGTGTTTATATTTAGATGTGACAAGTTGATGTTATGCAAATCGATCGACAGTAGAGTGTTATGTGGGTGCCCTTATATCAACAGTTCTTGAGCATACATCATACTTGAGTCGATTGTGGTGCTGGCACATGGGTAAAGCTTGCCATAGTGTAGACAAATGTATCCAGACAACATGTGATATTTGAATAGAATGCGTGAGGATAATTCACCTTGTCAATGTGGCATGGAAAAGTAAGTGCCCTTATGATTACAAGTTGCCTCACATCTTTGAGTGAAAATCACTATTAATTGCATGAGGAAGTACTACTGTATATATGAATGTAGTGATTTGCACATTGCTTATTATTGTGATGTTTATACATGTGGATTATGAAGCTATTGCTTGTCGTTGTTCACGTCATACAGAGATGCATATATCATGGGGCACAATCAATGGTTCACACCAATGCATATTTATCATTGATTGGCTGGGGTTTTATTCTGGTTGCTGCTGCCAGTAGTCATCTGCTGCTAGTGTCTGCAACATAGTGTGCAATATTGATCTCACACTGAGTCACCTGCAATGACAATTGATGTGTGCAACCACTGTGATTATTTTTTATCCATCTTCATGTCACCATCCCGCATCCCAACTACCCATCATCCTCTTCAAGGCTTCATACATATTTGATTTGTCATCCTTTTATTGACACAGAGGGTTGTTCTCACGTAAGCCTAAAGACACCTCCCAATCTGATCAACTATACCAGCCAGATGATGGACCTCTTGGCTGGAGGCTATTTGGCAAAGTGCCTCCAAGGACTTGCCCCTCAAAAGACCCTGCTGAAATATCAGAAGATTTCCGTAGCAGACAGAGTCATCCATCGACTTCAGGAGGCCTCCACGTCAAAGACAGAGTCAAGAAATCCGATGTAGAAGTAGCGTCCACCACAGCCCTGATCCTGGAGCAACGTCCTGCGTATGTTTCTGTCACTTCCTCTGTCTGGATTATATGATACATCGGTTCATCTTACTTCCAGCTCTGTAACACCAACTCCCATCTACATTATTATGTTTCATATCTGTTTTGGCTTGTATTTTGTTACTCTGGAATTAGGACAGGACATTACTTTTAATTCATTTTTATATGTACCAAATTTTGTCCGATGGTTATTTCAAATGATTTGTTGATTGCAGTGGGTACCAAGTAAAACCCCCGAGGAAGAAGAGAGACATCGAATGGAGTATGAAGCAATGGTGGAGGCCTCCAAGAAGAAAGGTGTGTATTTGGAGAAGTTGAAGCCATTTATACTGATGTATCACATGACCCTACCCCTCAGCCAAACTCTTGTTTATTCCCCACCATGTACATCTGCCCCCATCAAGATGAGTTTCTGTTTATCCTTCGCCAGTTACATCTGCTCCCATCAAGATGAGTTTCTGTTTATTCCCCACCATGTACATCTGCCCCCATCAAGATGGGTTTCTGTTTATCCCTCGCCAGTTACATCTGCTCCCATCAAGATGAGTTTCTGTTTATCCCTCGCCAGTTACATCTGCTCCCATCAAGATGAGTTTCTGTTTATCCCTCGCCAGTTACATCTGCTCTCATCAAGATGAGTTTCTGTTTATCCCCACCCTGTACATCTGCTCCCATCAAGATGAGTTTCTGTTTATCCCTCGCCAGTTACATCTGCTCTCATCAAGATGAGTTTCTGTTTATCCCTCGCCAGTTACATCTGCATCAAGATGAGTTTCATCAACATCTGATTAAGATGAGTTTCTGTTTATCCCTCGCCAGTTACATCTGCTCTCATCAAGATGAGTTTCTGTTTATTCCCCACCATGTACATCTGCTCCATCCAGATGAGTTTCTGTTTATCCCTCGCCAGTTACATCTGCTCCCATCAAGATGAGTTTCTGTTTATCCCTCGCCAGTTACATCTGCTCTCATCAGATGAGTTTCTGTTTATCCCTCGCCAGTTACATCTGCTCTCATCAAGATGAGTTTCTGTTTATCCCTCGCCAGTTACATCTGCTCTCATCAAGATGAGTTTCTGTTTATCCCTCGCCAGTTACATCTGCTCTCATCAAGATGAGTTTCTGTTTATCCCCACCATGTACATCTGCTCTCATCAAGATGAGTTTCTGTTTATTCCCTCGCCAGTTACATCTGCCCCATCGCCAGTTACATCTGCTCCCATCAAGATGAGTTTCTGTTTCCCTCGCCAGTTACATCTGCTCTCATCAAGATGAGTTTCTGTTTATCCCTCGCCAGTTACATCTGCTCTCATCAAGATGAGTTTCTGTTTATCCCTCGCCAGTTACATCTGCTCTCATCAAGATGAGTTTCTGTTTATCCCCACCCTGTACATCTGCTCTCATCAAGATGAGTTTCTGTTTATCCCTCGCCAGTTACATCTGCTCTCATCAAGATGAGTTTCTGTTTATCCCTCGCCAGTTACATCTGCTCTCATCAAGATGAGTTTCTGTTTATCCCTCGCCAGTTACATCTGCTCTCATCAAGATGAGTTTCTGTTTATTCCTCACCAGTTACATCTGCTCTCATCAAGATGAGTTTCTGTTTATCCCTCGCCAGTTACATCTGCTCCCATCAAGATGAGTTTCTGTTTATTCCCCACCATGTACATCTGCCCCCATCAAGATGAGTTTCTGTTTATCATCCCCTCGCCAGTTACATCTCTCTCCATCAAGATGAGTTTCTGTTTATCCCTCGCCAGTTACATCTGCTCCCATCAAGATGAGTTTCTGTTTATCCCTCGCCAGTTACATCTGCTCTCATCAAGATGAGTTTCTGTTTATCCCTCGCCAGTTACATCTGCTCCCATCAAGATGAGTTTCTGTTTATCCCTCGCCAGTTACATCTGCTCCCATCAAGATGAGTTTCTGTTTATCCCTCGTTTACATCTGCTCCTCATCAAGATGAGTTTCTGTTTATCCCTCGTCAGTTACATCTGCTCTCATCATCAGATGAGTTTCTGTTTATCCCCCACCAGTTACATCTGCTGCCATCAAGATGAGTTTCTGTTTATCCCTCGCCAGTTACATCTGCTCTCATCAAGATGAGTTTCTGTTTATCCCTCGCCAGTTACATCTGCTCTCATCAAGATGAGTTTCTGTTTATGAGTTCTGCTCTGTTTTCTGTTTATCCCTCGCCAGTTACATCTGCTCTCACTCATCCAGATGAGTTTCTGTTTATCCCTTGCCAGTTACATCTGCCCCCATCAAGATGAGTTTCTGTTTGATCCCTCGCCAGTTACATCTGCTCTCATCAAGATGAGTTTCTGTTTATCCCTTGCCAGTTACATCTGCTCCCATCAAGATGAGTTTCTGTTTATCCCTCGCCAGTTACATCTCTTGTCATCCAGATTAAGTTACAGGCTGACTGGTTACATTTGGCCCTTTGTTTCCCTCGTGACTCGTCACTAAAGGGCTGTGTAGCGACCCAGCTTAGTGAGTTACGACCCTCAGTCTGGACCACGGGTTTGTGGCATGTTGTGCATTAGCATATGAAAAAGGATGTTAACGACCCTGTGGCTCAAACGTGGTGTGGGTTTTGCCGACCATCAGGGCAATTGGTTTGAGTCAAATGTGCAATGGTGCTTAAGGGGAGCTGTCCGAGCATCACCATCATCCTCATCCATCATCCTCATCCAACACCATCATCCTCATCCATCACCATCATCGTCATCCAACACCATCATCCTCATCCATCACCACCATCCATCACCATCATTCTCATCCATCACCATCATCCTCATCCAACACCATCATCCTCATCCATCACCATCATCCTCATCCATCATCCAACACCATCATCCTCATCCATCACCATCATCCTCATTCATCACCATCATCCTCATCCATCACCATCATCCTCATCCATCACCATCATCCTCATCATCACCATCATCCTCATCCATCACCATCATCCTCATCCATCATCCTCATCCATCATCCTCATCCATCGCTCTCCTGATATCATTTCATTGTCATTTGTAGAAATTGACATAAAACTTGTTTCATTCCATATCTGACCAAGATAATAAAAAAAAATCCAAATTTTGCGTGAGAATGAGCTATATTGGGTATTGATTTCACTCTGTTTTTGCAAACAGCGTGAGAATATGTAAGGGTAACCCACAGTGATTCCCATGTGGAAATCAGTAAGGATGGCATGCTTAACCCCAGTTGGGGTGGCCTGTTTATGAATCATCATGAAAAAATGTGACACCTACCATATTGTCACTGCATCTGGGTCAAATATTGACTTATTTATCCAGAAGTCCACTGGTTGTTGGGTGTGCGGTATTTACTGGATTTGTTTCAGAAAATTGTTTTTCAATGGTTTATTATTACTGGTTTGCCATGGAATATTTCTTAAAGCAATTAACTGTCGTTCCATGAGGACTTGTCAGTGTGAGACAGACCAGGATAGATTGGCTGTGCATGGAAAGAATCATTCATTCCTAGCCGCCCAAATGATCCCAAAAACTGTAACTTGAGTCTGGCTGTGGGTACTCAGCTGGTTTACGTTTTCCGTATCGTGCAACCTGTAGAGAGATCCACACTATATGTATGTGCGATATGGCTGTCATTGCCCGGTGGGCGTTAGCTGGGGACTGGCTGTTTGTTCAAGTGAAATGGACAAGGAGTTTATAAGCTCTGCTTTGAACTCTTTGGTCTGGATGGAAACACTGACGCGTCGTATTTCATGCTGCCTCGACTCGCGTCTATTGTTATCATATTGATTTACGAAAACGCTATCAGCTCGTATTGCAAACCATTCGTTGTATGTTTCATGTTTTGACAATGTCTGGGTCGGCTATGACAGGTGCTTAATCTAACGGTATATTGTTTTCTATGGTGTTGTCATGGTAACCGGCTTTTCCTGCCAGACATATTAACAGAAATAACCTGGACTGATATCCATACATAACCTGACGTTCGGTGTCATTTATTCAAGGAAAAATATCTGGGGAAAAACAGACTCCACATAAGCTGCATTTCCTATGATAATTATTTCTGAAAAAAATAAAGCTTCGCAGTGGGTCCAATTAATAAAATAGGTAACTTTCATTACCAATTCCTAATACCTATTTAGACTTCCATTTCCCATGAACCTATGCGTCATGGAGGCATTGTGGATGAAAACCACCCACTTGTCGTTTGGTTAGACAACGCCTCCTATCGCGGCGGGAATTACCAGGACAATGGTGACATGTGCACTTTGGGCTCGAGGTAGGAGTACGAGAATGAAATCAGTACATTTGACCATTGAGTTTAAACATCTCATTACCAGCAGAGCAATGAACGCTAGGAACATACGCTCGCTTGGGGTCTAGTTGGAATGAGAGATAGTGTGAAAGTAAACATACGCTCGCTTGGGGTCTAGTTGGAATGAGAGATAGTGTGAAAGTAAACATACGCTCGCTTGGGGTCTAGTTGGAATGAGAGATAGTGTGAAAGTAAACATACGCTCGCTTGGGGGATAGTTGGAATGAGAGATAGTGTGAAAGTAAACATACGCTCGCTTGGGGTCTAGTTGGAATGAGAGATAGTGTGAAAGTAATGTCGATAGTTATAAACACTCGACTTTTTTCGTCAGTTCTTTTTCTGGTTATTCGATTCTGATATCATCTCATTTGCTCACTTTTAAACCACGGTACGCTGGCTGACATTATCTTCTATAGACCCCTTATTAGTTGCTGTATTCTCCCCACGCACTCGCCGCTCTTCACTCAAGAGACGCAGATTGCAAGTGAACAATTTATTGAGTCGAGTTAGGGTCCACTAACCTGTCGATTTCCATCAGGTATGAAAAATTAACACCATTGATTGTAGTAGAGCAGCGCAAATCCCCGCCGACCTATTAGGTATACACACAATACACTGGCGTAATATGGATTATTTTGTCGAGTTTATGAGGTGTGGTGGGGTGTGGCTGTGTGCATGTGTTGTATGGGTGGTGGTACGATTGATAGGCAGGTGTAAGGCAAGTCTCACCTGCGAGACTGTTCTTTTACTGATGCACAAACAGCTTTCGTGTTAGTAGCCCTGAGCGAACGTATCATTCCGTAGACGTCCTGTGGGGCTAGCGTGTTTGTGGCCACATTCCTTCGTTCATTTGTTCGTGTCCTGAACATACCCTTATACCACAATCTATACTCGATGACCATTTGCAGAAAAAGGCGTGCTATAAACATATACAATCTACCTATTGATTAATAAATACAATGGAGGAAAATGTGATATGAAGCACGAAGTATGTCCCTCCGCAGTAATGCCTACGTCACGTGAGAGCTGCAGGTGCTTACGCGCCCCGTACAGGTCTGTAGCCCACGCGCCCCGTACAGGTCTGTAGCCCATATGAAACCCGTTAGAAATCATCCCCCGAGCCAAGTTGTGGTCGCATGCTTTACGGATGGTCTGCTGGCGTTCTATTGACTCTTTACGGGGATATGGCCACGGTGTCGAAATAACCAATACGTGCACTATACGGGCCCGTAGAGAACCTGTAAGAAAACCAGGCAGGCCCCGCATTACTGCCTCCGGGCCTTCTATGGCCTTAAACCCGTAAGGAGCCCGTGTCTGAAAGCAGTGCATGTTCAACTTATGGCCACGTGCTGTACGGGGATCGTACGGGGCCAAAAATCTTCAAAATATCGTACGAGCCCCGCACGATGCAGCACGACACAATGCGAAACACATTGGGCTTCCCATTCGACTGGGTGTCCTGAAAGCCTCGACGGAAAAACTTCGATTGGCAAAATATGCCGTTTGCGAAATCTCCCATGGAGCTGGGATGGTATGGGTGCTTGTGTATGCTCATGCCCAAACATTAGGTTTCCATCGCGCTCGGAATAAACGATTGCTTTGGCTAACCTAGACCGGACTTGTTGACAAATGCTGTATTTTAGCAGTGCTCATAAACGCTCTGTTCCCGATGCCTCGGGAACGGATGCCTGTGGTTGTGCTCAAGCGACGCAGGTTAGTACATCTGCATGACGACGATGGTCGCCTGCTAGGACCATACTCAACGTAGCCCACTCGAAATTGATTGTACATAAAGCGCGTAGACATCTTGCTACTCGGCACTAGCCATGAATGTGAATGAAATCGCCCTTAGCGTCTGTTTGATTTGAGAGATTAGTCAGAAACTGTTGTCACACCAGTGCATCTGAACTTGTGTATAAGTTGCTTACTTCTCCGTGCATATGTATCAGTAGAAGCATTGTATTGTGATAAATACTGCCTCGTTCTTTGATGATATTATTTCTGTTCGACAAGGCGACTATTCAGTGTTAAAAGTCATTGCTGACCAGAGACATCGCCGACAAACACCCCAGTCAGGTGTTAACCGATCAACTTACATGAGAACGGGGGATGAGTTCTGTAACCGAGTGTAGCTTCCAACGTTTTATATGCTTATCCCGTTGTCAAGACAACCGATGATGGAGAGGGGGATAGCTTAAGAGACAAGTGGGGCTGTCGTTGGTCGTCCTGAGATTGCTAGTTACCACGTTACAATCCCTATAAATCCCCGCCCTGCGTTGGATCCTCGCTGATACCTCCACGGGACCAGATTGGCTATTCCATCACCTCGTTGGTCTCGGCTGCTCCATTCGGACATGTCCGGTTATGCAGAACAGTTCAGGCTGCTTGTACTTTGGTATCCGAGGAAATGCTCCGTACAGAGCGGGTTCCCTAGGGACCCTAGTGCTCCCACGTGGTCCCGATCCGTCCCACGGACACAGCCTGTTATCAGCCCGATTTATTGCCCGGATGATTGCCATGGCTTTTAGTGACAGTACAGAATTGAACCACACTTGTTTATTCATGGGGACATAATCGTCTGAGCAGGCGGGACAGCGCCCTATAGAATTATATATATTGAAACATATATTGGTTGTATGTCACCACAATTTATAGTTGGTCTTAGATACAGGGTTGAGTGCCCTACTATATTGTGTCATTAAGTAATATAAACTATTAACGCGCAGTCATTAGAACTGAAAGACGCGCGCTTAGGCAAATATATACGGAGACTGACGGCGACCACCCTGATGTGAGGCTCTCGTAGTGTATCAAGCAATATTCTCTGGTTTGTCGCCGGTCTCAAGAAAACCGGCATATTTACGTTTAAAGAAGCAGGTTGAGGCAGGGGTCGTTAATTTTTATTTGTGTTTCCAAGGTCACCATTGCTTGAAGACATATGGTTATGGCATTGCGTTACTCAAATGATAACACGCGGATGCTCCATGGTTCGGGAGACAGGGACTTGAGAAGTGTCAAGGACGTAATAAGATGTGCAACTCTCAGTGGAGCTTTGGCAAAAGATTGGTCTTACTAAGCCCATCTGCCTCGTGTCCTTGAAACATTTTGCTGGTCGGGAACTTTAAACAAAGGGCTTATCAAGTTATCGGTGGCTTCGGTGCTACGTAACGCCGAACCAGTTCTCATTAAGTCATTTACTTAGGTTGTACAACCGTCATGCCCCTTGAAATCTGCGTTGGAGTGCTGGAACGGATGAATTCCACAGTGCCAGATTGTGGAGCGGTGTAAAAGAATTTATGGAATTTAGTGAAGGTTATATGTCTGAATATCTTACTAAGCTTTAAATGACACTTTTTTTAAAAGGCAGTCGGGCTGATATTGTAAGAATATGTGTTACAGAACAGAGGGAGGCTAAACAAAAGAAGAAACAGCTTCAACGGCAGTTAAAATACGAGGAAGAGTTGGCGGCTGCCCTCAAAGTCTGGACCCATGATATCCTGCCTAGCTGGGAAGTGATGTAAGTCAAACCTTCCGTACCTGTCCTCGTTGTGATACCAAACTCCCTCACTTGACCTCATCACGATGCCCATCTCCCTCACTTGACCTCGTCACGATAGCTAACTCCCTCACATGTACCTCACCTCATCACATGACCTCATCTATGCCTAACTCCCTCACTCCGATGCCCTCACATGACCTCATCACGATACCTAACTCCCTCACATGACCTCATCACGATGCCTGACTCCCTCACATGACCTCATCACGATACCTAACTCCCTCACATGACCTCATCACGATACCTAACTCCCTCACATGACCTCATCACGATGCCCATCTCCCTCACAGGACCTCATCACGATGCCTATCTCCCTCACTTGATCACGATGCCCTCCCTCAATCCTCATCACGATCCTATCTCCCTCACAGGACCTCATCGCGATACCATCACTCCCCCTCACATGACCTCATCACGATGCCTGACTCCACGATCACACATGACCTCATCACACGATACTCCCTCACACCTCATCACGATCACTCCCTCATGACCTCATCACGATGCCTGACTCCCTCCTCATCACATGACCTCATCACGATGCCTATCTCCCTCACATGACCTCATCACGATGCCTATCTCCCTCACATGACCTCATGATGCCTCATCACATGACCTAACGATGCCTCCCTCACATGATACCTAACATCCTCATCGATGCCTATCCATCACGATCCCCTCACATGACCTCATCACGATACGTAACTCCCTCACATGACCTCATCACGATGCCTAACTCCCTCACATGACCTCATCACGATGCCCATCTCCCTCACATGACCTCATCACGATGCCTAACTCCCTCACATGACCTCATCACGATACGTAACTCCCTCACATGACCTCATCACGATACCTATCTGGGAACTGATGCCATTTTGTGTCTGGATATATTTCGAGATCATTACACTACTCATCTAATATGTAACCACCTGCTCCTGCAATAGAGGTAAGGTTGTAATGAACATCTGACGCCGCAAGTGTCTTACCTTGATCTTATCCACACCTGCTGATGATTAACATAACTCACCACCGCTCGGATCTCAATGCTAGGTTTCCGAGCACCTCTTGTCCAGGTTATCATGCGCCTTACCGGCTCACCGGGCAGACCCATTGCCCGCATTGATTGTCTCTATCGGGCCTGTCCCGTGCCTGTACCGGGCCTGACCCGGGTCTGACCTCGGCTCATCTTCGTCCCACTCTAATATCGCTTGCCAGTAATTGATTACCTCTTCAGCTCTCCGGCTATGGCCCCGCTGAATGGGCTTTTTTTTTCTTCGCTAGTGTTGAGTTGCGGAGGGTTCCTCTCTGGTTGGAGATGATATGCTTGTCATTGGGATGGACTGTTTATTGGAAGTCATGGCGGCTATAGAGATACCGGCCGGTGATAGTCTTTAAGACGTTCATTGGAATAAGATCGACTAGTTGGTAAAGTGAATGCTCGCTTGATAAAAGAATTACGGCTAGAAATAAAAGGGTGCTTAGGAACTTGGTCAATTCGAGTGGGTATTTTGTATGAGATGGAGATTGCAGTTCGCATGGTAATGATGGCGACGTGTCCTCGCTTTGTAAATATGTCACCTGACTAATTTGCCATCACTGGTTTAGAATATGAAGCATGAGATTTAGTTCACAGTGGAACCTCACTAAGGCGAACACCCTTAGGGCTGAAAAAGTGGTCATTATAGGAGGGGGATGGTCGGCTTAGTAGGATCAATCTTCAGCCATGTATAACATAGGGAATTCCTAAAACGGGACTGGGTTACAATGGCCGTTATAGCAGGGTGGTCGCCTTAGTGAAGTGGGTCCGTTGGGCTGGGTTCTCTAGTGTTTTTGCTGGAGGCAAGAACAATTCTCTCCGAGGAGCGAGCGCCTATGGGAAAATTGTCATAGAAGATTCTTGGAATCGTTCGTTTACGGTCATATTATTGGAGGTGACAAGCCATGTGGCGATAGGCCGTTCTTCACTGGCGCCGTGCACCAAGACGCGTCGTAGGCGCGCCAACTAGACGTGCTATGACTGTTTATAATCAATTGGTATGTATTATGGCCCACTTGTACTTGGTCAACCTCTGACTCCACCTACCTGAGTCATACCACAAACCCTACAATACCTCATTAATCTCCTCCGAGCTGTCGTCTGCATATAGGGTGGCTGCCCCCCGGGGGGGGGGGGGGGGCACTTAAGTGTATAGAGGTAGTATATATGTGCCGCGCGGCGGGGTATGTTTTTTCGACCTCTCGACTTGTACGACGGGTTTTTTGGCCTCATACTTGTACGACGGGGTATGTTTTTCAGGTTTAATGTGTACGACGGGTTATACATTCGCATAATACCTTGTACGACGGGGTATGCTTTTTGGCCATTTTGACCTTGTACGACGGGTGCGGGTTTTTTAGGTCCCGCGGCACACCCCTATCCAGAATAAGGCCAAGTGCCCCCCCCCCCCCCCCAGGGGCTGCCCTCCCCATCGCACCCCCTGCTTTTTGCTCTTTTCTCCATTTCAAATCCATCGCCGGTGTCTGGACGTGTGCAACTTGATGTGCATTCATAATCAGTCGTTTTTATATATGTCCTCCTCAAGCTGACTAAACCAATGTTAATATACTGTCTGCTCGAATTACTCACAAACGGGAGCTACTAGCTGCCGAAAGCTGGCGGCGTATACTAATTCTAACGCAACATGGAATGCATATAACTTATTATAAGCCGATATTGTCCTGTGGATGATGCGTGGATAACTCAATTTTGATGCGTCACTGTTTGTGATAATCTTTTCTATGCCTTTGGTGTGTTTGTTAAATTAATATATAATGGCCACAGATATTGGGCTATCATCTCTGCTTTATCACTGCGTTGATGAAATGTTATTGTTTGACAGTAGGCGTTAGTGGGTTAGTCTGTAACTTATAACGCCCGTACAAAGGATTTGATCAAAGTCAATTGGTGGCGAATGACAGGCTTCTGACCGCTGAGGTGTTTTATCATTCAGCCATCAGCATCCTGACATCGAGAACCGAGCACCTGCGGGTAAGATTTGAGTTTGTCAGTGGTTGACTGGTTCACTGCGACCTGTTGCAGGTGTAACAACCGCAGGACTAGGGAGTTGATGTGGTCCGGTATTCCACCCAGTGTGAGGGGCAAAGTATGGAAGCTGGCACTGGGAAATGACCTCAACCTTACTCCAGGTACTCCTAGCAATAGCAACTCTCTCTCTCTTACATGCATAGTAACTACTAGGAAAGCACACAATGGTGGATACTCATTAAAGACTATCTACCTTAAAAGTTTTCTCTATCACTGTCTGAAGATCCTTGTGAAGTCATGCATCCATTTCTTTATAATGAAACTTTAACCATGATATTTTTGGGGGTTTTTCCATTTGCCTTTTCATTCTATTTAAAATGATTTGTTTCATTGAATGGTGACAGAACTCTATGAGATCTGTGCCAACCGAGCTCTGGATCGCCTGAAGCTGATGCGGGAGGCTGCAGCATCGTCGGATACAGACAGCCTCTCATCCTTCTCCAATGAACCAGCCTCCTGCAAGGAATCCAGTGTGGATCTCATACGACTCGATGTTTCTCGAACCTTTCCTCAGCTCTGTATCTTTCAGAAGGTAACAAAACAAATATAAGTAGATGAGTGCTGGTGTAGCATTCTCTCCTTATGACATTTTTAATGCTATACTTCCTATTACTTACTGCGTTTTCATATAAGCAAAGATAATGCCAGCACATTCAACAGAAAATGGTTTTATTCCCTCATGCTATCTTGAAACTGTTGATGAAATATTTATCAGTGTATTCTTGCTGAATGCCTTATTTTGCTATTTAGGGAGGACCATTTCACGAGCTCCTGCAAGGCCTGTTGGGGGCTTATGCATGCTATAGACCTGATGTTGGATATGTAAGTAGAAACAGTGCATCTCAGAGATCTACTAAAAAAAATTGAAATCATAGGAGCTTTGTGTTGGTGGTCTGAGGGATAGAGGTCGCGGGGTTCACGATAACCAATATATATATCTGAGGCTGCACTGTGTTTAGTGTATTAGATTGACGTGTTTGTAACAATCTGTGTTAGGGAATGTGTATGATGTGTGTTCATATATATGTGTATGTATGAATACAGGTGCACATTTAATGCGTGTACAAGTATATGGGAATGTGCCTGTACAACGCATGCGGTTAAAATTTATGAAATACATGTTATTAAGCATGTACCTGTGGAACACTTTTATCATTGTACATATTAGATTCATCACCATCACGTACATGATACGTACACTCCAGCTCAATGTCTGTTATTGTACATATTAGATTTATGACCATAACAAGTTTTACATCATACTTGTGTACTCAGGTGCAAGGCATGTCTTTCATTGCTGCCGTCCTTCTTCTCAATATGGAAGTTGCTGATGCCTTCATCTGTTTTGCAAATCTCCTCAACCGTCCATGCCAAGTTGCCTTCTTCCGCCTCGATGAAAGTCTGGTGCGATCTTATTGTTCATTCATTGCCAATTCAATTTTGTTATGTGAATGTATACTTATTTATTTCCATACCTATGATCTGTATGTTTTCAGATGAAGTCCTATTTTGAAACATACGAAGCCTTTTTTGGTGAAAACTTGCCAAGGTTGTATGAAGACTTCAAACGAATGAACATCTCGCCTGATCTCTATATAATTGACTGGTTAGCAGTGTTTGACATTTCATTTCATTTGCTGTCATGTACCATATTTACTGGTGTAGAGGTTGCCCAATTTTGGATGCTAATTCAATCCTAAAATAGTGGGGGTACAACTTATGCACTAGCTTTGGAAATCATGTCTGTATATGAATATTAAAACGGATTCCAAGCGATACAAGTACTGGTGGATACCTAGAGGTGGGAATAGTATGCAAATTCAACATTGAACATCTGATGGGATTATCTCATCGATCATTGATTAATAATCTTAAGAGCCAAACAAGCTTATATGCTTGACTGGGAAAAGTACATGCCATGATAATACATCAAAATTGCATAAAATCTTCTGATCTCTGGCCTGAGTAAACCACATCCCTGCGGTAAAATGCAGTTTATATGCAGTATTTGCCAGCATATTGCTTCTGACAATTTTGATTCATTTCTGTGGTTTAAAAAAGTCTCATCTCCTTCCAGGATGTTCACTTTGTATGCCAAGTCCTTGCCGTTAGATGTTGCCAGTCGAGTATGGGATGTTTTTTGTCGTGATGGGGAAGAATTCCTCTTTAGAACGGCCCTTGGTAAGTCATCTTATGAATATGTGTTATTGATGTCTTTTGGTGAGTTCATTCAGTTGTTATTTGCTGTGCACACCATGAAGCTGGATATATAAAAAAAGTGACTCCTTTTAGTGCAGAGGGTCAAGTTGATTTTTCTTAGTTGAAAAGCTGCATAATCTTTCAGGAGTTGTAATGATTTTTGGGTTTGCAGGAATATTGAAGCTGCATGAAGAGGTTCTTATGAGTCTGGACTTTATCCACCTGGTGCAATTCCTCACCCGACTCCCTGACAATCTGCCTGGAGATGAACTCTTCAAGTGCATAGATAAGATTCACATGACAATAGACAACCGCAAGTTTCAACAGGTTTTGGCTGGATTTCGAGATTCAAAGGAAACGTGAATTCAATCGTCTTGTCTGAGGCATAGATACAAGGACCAGTCCAGCTTCAAATGGGAACCAGTTACGTGTCCACCATACCAATATCTCTCTGGTGTGTGGACATTTTGAAATCCTGCGATTCTTTTTGTTGTGTCAAGTTATGAGTTGCATTAATGACATGTGATATATCTTGTTCATTTAAGGTGTGCTTGTCATTCATTTATGCAGAGCTTAATCTGATATTCATGATATGTGAAGTCCAGATGAGCAATGTTAGAATAACTGGTGTTATCATGTGTCCTTCCAATGCATCTGAACCTGGTCAGGCAAACTAGTCTCCCATGTGGCTAAACCAGTATTAACAAAAGCTAATTTACAGATGCATGCTCTTAGGAAATCAGTGCGGTCTCCTTGCAATGAATTTGTGATAGGCCTTCAATTCATTGGTGGAGAAGTCAGCACGATCTTTTGGACCACAAGTTGTTGTGACTTACAGCGGTCTTGTAAGCAGTCATTGTACATAACACCGAGTCTATAGTCACTGTGGTTTACTAAGCTCTGTGCAATATCTCCTTATATTTTCATGCTAAATTACTTAATTGTTTTCTGGTAGACCATTTGAAAGTCCTAGACTATTGGTTGCCTGTTACTGATAACATGTGAATATTCTATGAAGACAGTTAAGTAAACCATTCCCTGCTTTGGCTGAATCTCCATCTGTGAAATGCATTCTCTTGAAATACTCATTGACCTCTACTCCAAAGGTCATGTCATTTCTGCAAGTTATGATAATGTTTCCTTGCTATAGATCATTGATGTGCAAGTCACAAGGTCCTAATCATGAAAAAAAAATGCTGTGGGACCAAAATGTGTTAATAGGTAGCATATATTTATAAAAATTATAGCCTTATAACTCATATCTGTCAAATTAAGCAAATGGGGTTATGAAAATGTGTACCAGTTTGTCAGGAAACTTTAAAGGGAATTTGATTTGTTGTACAGTGTATGGATGGTCCATTTACGCTGTATTTGGGATATAGATTGCGTTTGCAGCGTTGGCCCTTTTGTCGAATTATTGCAGAATACACGATTCCAAGAGGTCTATAGTTAATGCCGTCAAATTTTTGAATTTGATGATAGAGGAAAATTGCAGATATTTCCTGGCATGTGAATAATGATATTTGAAATTGAAGAGCCACAGATCAGAAGAAAACAAACCAAATATGAGAATAAAGCGCACCCCACCAACTAAGACAGTATTGTGGGCACCAGAATTAGTCAAATATCTGTAGAGCCTTTCTATTCACAGGTTGATCCACAATTACACCATGTGGCCATTTGTTAAATTTTAGATTACAATGTGCTGTACATATTGACACTATTTTAAAGATTAATGGCCCCCATTACATAAACAGGTTCGTCAGGATGCATATCTGAACAGCTGATTCACATCTGTACAGCTGATTCGCAGGCAATTCGTCCTTCCAATCATTGCTTACACTTGTATCATCCACTGGGTCGATCTTGGGGATCTATTCAGTAGGTACACTTCATCAGTGGTGTTATTGTCAGTCAATAAATCGGTGTAGACAGTCCCGTTGTAATACCAATGCAATTACTATGTACAAGACTACGGTTGTGCAACATTTTTGAAAAGTATGGCTCTGTATGCATTTCTCCCTTATGTGCTCATGACAGCATACAAGAAAATTGTGTTCTCAAGTTAATAGAATCCACTGGAGATATGTAAATTTCAAATAAAAATGACTTTGAACATTATTTTGGGGGTGTTCTCAGTTGTGCAGCATCTGTGCATTTGATACCTGCATGACAGGGACCTGCTCACATTGAAGTCTTCCCTACAATGTGAATATTATCGTATTTTATTTTTTTACACACAAGCATAATTAAAATGCATAGGATACAATTTATATACACATGCTTCATCATTCAAACTTGTTAGCATACATATCACACTTGCTCCACATCACATATTCTTTCTAAAATATCTAGTTCATATGTACACTTCATAGCTGCCTGGTGAGAGTTGTTTAGCTGTCTGGTGTTACATAAATAGACGCAAACATTCTAACTTATTTGATACAATAAACAGGGTCACCCAAGGAACATTGAGCAAAAAAGAGAGTATGTCAAGTTATATGACCACTATTATAGTGTTGTGAGTGACATTTAGATTGATTTCTTCAAAGTATGGTGCACCAACCCAGCCAGCCTTTATCAGATTCTTCCTGCTCCATGCTGACTTCTTCATCACTTTTATTAAGGACATCCATTTCAACTTGTGCCGGGACAATTTCATCATTGGTCAAGTCAAGGTCAGATCGTAGACGTTTTGACTGACGGGTCACTGACACTGGTTTCATGTTAAGATCTGCTTGTCTCTTTCGTATTTTATTTGCAGGAGTGGATGACGTCAGGGGTGAGGTAATTGCAGATTTCAGAGGGGGAATATGACCATCATCAGATTGTTTGGCCAAGCTGCTCATAGTTACTTCACCAAGAACTCTGGCAGCTTTGGAAGGTAGCCTCTTGACAATTTTTGCCTTCTTTGCAGATTTGTTGGCAGACTCCTTAACACTGCTGACGATTGGACTTTTGATGCCTACTTTGGGTGTTGCCTGGGACTTTACAACAAGTGGAGTACTTGGCTTCAGTGGTGTGGATGGTTGCACTCGAATTTTGGGAATGGACTTGACTTTGGGCTCTGTTTGACTTTCCTCCAAGTCGTTTCTTTTATCAGACTGTTTGACAACTGGAGTAGTAAAATCTGGGGATGGAATCTTGAGATTGTCCATAATTTTTGCCTTTTCCACCTTATGTCCAGACTCTCTCAGTGAGGCCGATACTTGCTTGATGACGGAATGTGTGCTCTTAGTCTGGACAGGAATAACAGTTTGTCTAGGAGCCTTAATTGGAGTTCCATCTGAAGACTGGTTGGCGACAGAAAGTGTGCTCTTTGCCAGGACTGGGGCATCAGTTTGTTTTGGAGCCATAGCAGGGGTTCCATCTTGTTCAGGAGACTGGTTCTTCAGCAAATTTGGCACAACCTCTGTAGATTTTAAGCTTTTGCCTGAAGAACTTTTACCTTCTCGAGATGCTAAGCTCCTGGCTGGACTGCGTCTTCTCAGTACTTTTGATTTCAATTGGGTCTTGGACACAGGCTCTCTTTTGCTAGATTTCTTCAGCTGTGGGGATGGATTCAATTCAAACCCAACAGCGACTGATTGGTCTTGTTTGATGGTCTTACTGACATATACAGACGTTCTTCGCCTTCCCCTTGTCATGATTGGTGATACATCTTTAGGTTTCCGTTTAGGGGCTTGCAGTTTCCTTGTTTGAGGTTTTTTAAAAACTGGCTTTTTAACTCCCAACAGCGGTGATCCTGTCATAGATACAATCGATCTGAAGGTAAAAAAAAAAGAAAAAAAGAATGACTGACTCTGACTGGAGGCACTGAATGATGGTGCAAATTAAAGTAAATGGGACACAATAGCTTTGTGAGTTACCTGCGTGAACGAGTGATCCGTCGGTTAGGACTTGGTGTGTTGGGTGTCTTAAACAAATCGCCCCTGCCGGTAGTCCATCCTGGTGTCATAACAATATTACTTGCATCTCCACCAGGAGACATACCATTGACACTGCAAGGCCCAAGGGAACAAAACAAGCTGATTTTAATACACTTAAATTACACAAAAACAAAATTTGATGACTTCTTACTTCTTATCCACAACAAATCTGCAATACCATACTCCATAGACATAGTAATAAAGTGTAATAAGATAATAATAACCTTGGGGTATGGGCATCACTTTTCAGGTTCCTTCGAACAGCTGATCTAGAAGGCGTTTTCTTCACTGGTGGCATATTATCAACTGAAAACAACAGGTTGTCAATAAAACTAGACTAATCATTTGCACTGTTTCAATTGCCTGACAATGGCGGAAATAAAGTGGGCATATATATATTCGACTTAAGACTTAAGTCTCAAATTTTCGATAAAACACTGCTTCGTTTATTTAGTTCCTCCCAAATTTGGGGGATTTTTGCACTAGATGAGGAATGTTACTTTTCCTTGTCAATCGACATCGTTTAATGGCTAGTCTTTTGAGATTATTAACTCACGATTTCATCGAAATTCCATGGAAATGTTGATAAACTTTAATTCTCGCGCTTTCGGAACAAGCAGTACAAAAAAATATTCAAATTGGAAGCATTGGGTGAAGGACCTGACCCAATTACCATATATGGGAATGTGTCCCTATTAACTGGACACCTATTGGTTAGAGAGAATTACCGCCAACCTTTTCAAATTCGCGCGACATAAACATTCACACGCTTATAGAAATATTAATACTCTGATTCCTTGATTGAGTGATATATTCTCAATTTCCTGACAAATTAAGCCAAATATGATAAAATGCAACTAATGTTATTGATACATAGTTATTTTTTCGATAAATACATTTTCTTATCATACAACAAAGTTGTGCAAATCGCATCGATTTTGCACTATTTTTTTCAGAGCGGTAGCATCCGGGTTTTGTCAATAGCGACGATTGTTCGCGGGAAGGTAAGCCGATTCAAATTTTGAACGGTTAATGAAGATTTAATGATATTTTGTGCGTTTTGATTGCTGCTTGGCAGTGTCATATTTTGGTAAGAAAATTCATGGATTGTGATCAAGTTATGAATTTTATTAACCGTAACTATAAGATGATTTTTACATAACTATTTTACAGTTTTTAGGTACCGTCATGTAATGTTGAGTCTACCCACTGCATTCTGCTATACGTACGAGCTTTCATCAATCGAAACGCAATATTTTTTAGTGAAAATAGTACAGTTAGGTAGGGTTAGTTTCATGCCTGTCATAAACTTGTTAGTTAGTGACCACCTTAGCAGTGCCAGTGGTAAACTATTCATTTCGTTTTAAGCATTATATTACATCCTGGGTCGTCATTGACCTCGATCATGGGCAAATTTGCCATATCGAGTTTTGAAGGAACCGCTAGATTTAGCATCTGTAAAACAACATATATCAAAGGTCTGTAAAAAAATATTGTCAACTGTATTGGAAAATATAAGGTCAAAATCCATTGTATTTGTTTGCTCTCTGTTCGCTAGGTGCTCATGGCATGGGTTTTACTCATGGCATGGGTTTTACTTCATGTCTACGGTAGCCAGGTCGGTCAAATAAATACTGTCCTCCATCTTCATTTACCGCCCCCATTAAAGAATGCTTTTTACTACATCACTGGATTTGGCATCCAGAAAAACAACATATCAAGACATGTGAAAAAAATGTCTTATTGTCAGTATTGATGGATTCTTTAAGAAATGCCATCTATACATCGATTTCCAAAAAGTCGTGACACAATGACCACCATTGTGGTTGATATAAGGTCACATGGTATCATCTATGTGTTTGCTAGGTGTGCTTGGAGTTTTCACCGTGAGCACTGTTTATGGTCGCAGTGATAAAGATGAGACGTCAATTGAATGGTAACTAGAAAAAGGAGGTTTATTTCTGAATGATGGGGTACGGATTCCGTATCCCGCAAGTCCGAATATATATATTACAAAACTGTGATATAGAGTAACTCTGATGATGTCCAGAGGCTACTGCTGAGCTGGAATTCCCAACTTCTATGTGCCGTACGGAGTTGGCCTTCCAAATGCTAGGTCCGTACGACGGTGACTGTTTTAGCGTTGCCCCAATGCTGAATGTGTTTTTTTGTCAAAGTTCTGGGCCAGGCCGAGGTATTTATACACAATGTTTGTGGCGTCGTCAGCAAGCGTGGTAGACGTACAATCACCTTTATTGCTTTAATTAAGATCAAACGGTCTGATGCATCGCTGATTGTTATGGGTTCGTCAATTTACGGACGGTGATGAATTAGAATTTTTCTCACTTCTACTTCAAATGGCTATGTAACTGAATGAAGAATACTACTTATGCTTTACTCCAACTACTTTGATCATGGGACTATTTAATTCGGCATTGTGAATAACAAGATAGTGGCCAGTTTTTTACTTGATCAGATATCACCAATTTCGTGCCCTTAGGGTATTTAATTGTTAAGGGGTTGGGGGGTGGGCTGCATATTTACTCCACACACGGTGGTTGACTGCATTATGACGCGACGCTTTCTGCAGTTATTACATAGTATCTAATTGATAAGGACGGTCACAGAGTGCACCATGCAATTGAACGGTCATCTGTTTGAAATGGTTCAGACTGCCCCTGCGTGCAGCTACAGCCTAGTTTTAAATATAAACATGTCAACATGTGCTCATTAATGATGTCACCACAACTGCAATCATAATGGTAGTCCATGTCAGCTGAATACATCTCTTGTGATTATAGGTGCAAATTGTTCATTAGCATCAAAACATGTGATGTAGCTCGTCGTCTTACACATTCCCATACATGTACCCATACCCAAATAGTCAACGACTATTTGAAAAGTCAGCCCACCAGCTTGCAACATCTGGTGGACCAGTTGGGCCACCTTTTGTTATTTTAGCTTGTGTCATAGGCCTATTTAAAAAATGGGGTAAAATAATAGGAGATTCAATGTAGTTGAGCTGTTAATTATTTTTCGTCCATATAAATATAAACATATATATATGTATATATACATATACTTCCCACTTCTATTTCTCTCTCTATATATATACATATACATATATATATGTGTGTATATATATAATATATATATGTATATATAGAGAGAGAGAGAGAGAGAGTGGAAAGTTCATTTTTATGAAGTTTAAGGCAGCAGTGCCTTAACATCACGTTATCTTATGAACTTTGACATAGAGCAGGTCATCATGACTCTCCATGGAAAAATAGTGGTAATTCGTCGCAACGGAAATGATGGCGCACATTTTCCACTGACTTCATCAATGTGCCTACTTGGCCGGTGGGTTAATTTTGCAGTGATAATAAGAGTCTACATTGAGCTGTTTTAATACATGCAAAAGTACATAAATCATGTATCGCACTTAATAAACTCAACATTTTTACAACAGTTTAATTATGTCATCCAAAACTGTACCTTGCAGGAGTAGTGATTGTGATATACGTATTCAACTGCCAAGTGTGTCAAATGAACATTGCCGACTTGATGTCAATCAAGATGGTGAGGTAAGTGAAGCTCGTGCAGCCATATACCTCAGAAGCACTGTTGGTGCTATCTAATTTGTCAACTGTTGGACAGCTATGTGTATCAGTAATTGTTAATAATATGGCTATAATTCTTTATAAAACCAGTTATTATTTGATTCCTCTTTAGGTATTTATAACAAACCTTAGTCAGGTCAACCCAACATGCCTCAATGCAAAGCCCATTCTACAGCCTGTGCAAGTACACCACAAGGATTCCTTCACCATCACTGACAGGGCTTTCCGATTTGAATTTCCTCATGCCTCTCCGACAAGGTGAGCTTCTTATAAAACTACGCGTGGGGAAGTATTGCTCCAAACTGATATGCTATGGTTTATTTCAAAAAGAAATGTGTTGTTTTGTTTGGAGATCTTTCTCATTTCTGTTAGTATAAATGCACTTTCTACTGCTTACAAGTAAAATGAAATAAATGTCATTTATCCTGTCATCATTTATACCTCAGTCCATGTACTGTACGTATTGATAGCCAATTGTTTTAATAGGGTTTTCTTGGCGGTTTTTGTTGTATATATCTGTATTGTGATTGCACTTGACAGACCTGTTGCTGGGAGCCAATCACCACACCTATCACCAAAAAGAAGTCCTCTAAAAGATTTGGCCCCAAAGGTGTTGATAACATACTCTTTTGTATGTCATTGGTGTATTTATCAGACATTGTGAAGGAATTTCAACCTTTACCGGACGTCGGTCCAGAAAAGTTTGAAAAACTTACTGGACCGTGATTTCTTTTTACTGGACCGAAGTTTTGACAGCTATATATGGCCACGCTGTACTTTAAAAAATCCGCGTGCCATCTACTTGTGCGTTTCCGGCAACCCCGGAATCACACGTAGTCACTTAGTTTGGCGAATGACTAACGAACCGGCGAAAATTGTAAACATTGGGCGAAAGACGAAAGAGATGTGAAACGGCAAATTCTTGGGTTTATTTTCATTTTTGAGGGGGTACTGGCATGTATATCATATAAGAATTTATTACTGGACCAAGGACATTTTTTATCGGACCAAAGAAAAGTTTACTGGATGTCCGGTAAACCTTCACAATGTCTGTTTATCAATATTGGCTTTATTTATCTTCCTTGGAAATATAGCAGTCTTACTGATGAGATAATTGTTGATTGTCTTGACAGGTTGACTCGCCTCAGTCAGATGTACCGGTAAAGCCATCAGCTAAAGCTGTAAAAAGAAAATCATCCCACAAATCTTCTGTAGATGAGCCGACATCAGATCTAGTTAATACTCCAACAAAATCTCAATCAACACCTGTGGCATCTGCCAAGTCAAATCCTCAAAGGAAAATAGTGTCAACCCCTGTGGTCAAGAAATCACCTAAGGGTACTTCACCTAAGGAAAATTCTGCTTTAAAATCCATCACCCCTAAAGCAACTGGATCAAGACCTATCCCACTTAAAGTGGTTTTACCCAAGACAGTTTCACCCAAGTATCTCACCCCAAAAACTACCAAGGTAGCCACACCAAGAGCTGTTACACCTAAATCTGCCAGGCCAACCACTACCAAATCTGCAGCACCCGAGCTAGCCACACCTAAGGTTTCCACACCAAAGCCAGCAACTCCTAAGGCTTCCACACCAAAGCCAGCAACTCCTAAGGCTGCCACACCAAAGCCAGCAACTCCTAAGGCTTCCACACCAAAGCCAGCAACTCCTAAGGCTTCCACACCAAAGCCAGCAACTCCTAAGGCTTCCACACCAAAGCCAGCAACTCCTAAGGCTTCCACACCAAAGCCAGCAACTCCTAAGGCTTCCACACCAAAGCCAGCCACTCCTAAGGCTTCCACACCAAAGCCAGCAACTCCTAAGGCTTCCACACCAAAGCCAGCAACTCCAAAGGCTGCTTCTCCCAAATCGGCCACTCCCAGAGCTGCTCCTAAGGCTTCCACACCAAAGCCAGCAACTCCCAGAGCTGCTTCACCCAAACCAGCCACTCCCAGAGCTGCTTCACCCAAACCAGCCACTCCCAGAGCTGCTTCACCCAAACCAGCCACTCCCAGAGCTGCTTCACCCAAACCAGCCACTCCCAGAGCTGCTTCTCCCAGAGCTGCTTCACCCAAACCAGCCACTCCCAGAGCTGCTTCACCCAAACCAGCCACTCCCAGAGCTGCTTCACCCAAACCAGCCACTCCCAGAGCTGCTTAACCCCAGCCACTCCCAGCCTGCTTCTCCCAGAGCTGCTTCACCCAAACCAGCCACTCCCAGAGCTGCTTCACCCAAACCAGCCACTCCCAGAGCTGCTTCACCCAAACCAGCCACTCCCAGAGCTGCTTCACCCAGAGCTGCTTCACCCAAACCAGCCACTCCCAGAGCTGCTTCTCCCAGAGCTGCTTCACCCAAGCCAGCCACTCCCAGAGCTACTTCTCCCAAACCAGCCACCCCAAAAGCTGTCTCACCCAAGCAAACCTCACCAAATGCATCAGTTCCATTCACTCCAGAAGCCAGAAGTACCCTTTCCAAAGATTCGAGGCTGGTTCGTACACAATTTTTCTTCATTTGAGGAACTATCCATACCTGTGTCAAAGAATCCATCACATTCTTCAAGCAGTAATATACCTTATGTTCTATTTTTATGTGTGTTGTAGTCTGTGCCTGTTAGTGGGAGTCCTCGTGTGAGAAGAACCAGTACTCCTCTCAAGACAACCATCAGCAAGCTACGTCGTCATTCTGTACCGGTCATGGAGGAGGGTGCTGGAGACTCTTCCTCTCCGGCTCTCCCTAGTAAGTTCTACAAACCAGTGTTTCTAAATACTAAAGGTTAGGTAAACTTACTTGCAGGAGTATTACCATTTTCTGAACTATGCTGTCCAGGCGTCCAGGAAGATCTAATTGCTGCTATGAGTCCAGGCCTAAATACATCCAATAACAACAGCACAAAAAAGCGTGGGCGGAAATCAAGAGGGAGGCCAAGCAAAGGACGTGTTAGTGAAGTCAACCCAAGCAAGAGTGTGAGCTTCGGACCAAGTCTGAGCCCAGAACATTTTGACAAGAGTCTACCTCCATTAACCCCCTTGAGGAAAGGCAGTGCCCCCAGACGGGTATCTACTCCATTACTACTAGTGAAGAAGACACCAAAAAGAATGTCCCTAGATGCTCATCTGTCAAATGAAGGGTTTTCCTCTATATTGAAGAGTGCTGAGAAATCCCCAGTCAGAAAAAGAGGTAGGCCTTCTGGTGCAAAGAAAAGTCCCAAAAGGGGTCGTTCTGTTAGCCCTAAGAAGAGTCCTATTCAGAGCAGCCCTAAAAGAAGTAGATCACTCAGCCCCAGAAGAGGTCAATTACACAGCCCAGTGAAATCCTCAGTTCAGAACAGTCCCAAGAGAGGCCGTCCTCCCAGTCCAAAGAACAGCCCCAAAAGAGGCCGTTCTCCAAGTCCAAAAAACAGCCCCAAGAGAGGCCGTTCTCCAAGTCCAAAAAACAGCCCCAAGAGAGGCCGTTCTCCAAGTCCAAAGAAGAGCCCTGCTCAGAACAGCCCGAAGACAGGCCGTCCTCCCAGCCCAAAGAAGAGCCCAGCTTCACAAAGTCAAAAAAGTTCCAGCCCTCGAAAGCGTAGTACCCCACCAAGCGTGGCCTCTTCTAAAGTGAGTCCAAAATCTCCTAAAGGGAAAACAACATCTGCAAAGAAGATTCGCCGTGTTTCTTCAACACCAGCCAAGCTGCCTGTGGGACCAGCTACACCAAACCGTGCTGTTGCGCTGAGAGCCATCTATGGTAAAGCAGCCACTCCACGATTGCCTGAGGCCATTAGGAGAAATGATCTTGCTAAAAGTCCCAGGCCACCAACCCCTCGTTCAGCTAAGAAACGTGAAAAGTTAACTCCTAAGAAGAAGTTGTGGTCTGAAGTAGTTAAAGGTGGTGTTGGGGGCAAGCAAAAGAGGGCTTCACTTGCTAAGTCAACGCCAAGAAAGGTTATCAACAGCACCCCAAAGAAAAAACTCTGGTCTGAGGTGGTCAAGTCTGGAATTGGTGGAAAGGCTAAGGCATTGAATGTGGCAGCAAAGAAGGTGTCCAAGAGGGCTGTTAAGCCTGTTCAGGTATAATCTTATGACTGACATCTTAATAAGATAATATCATAATTTGTTTTGGGGATACTTGTTAGAGTAGATTAATTGATGGAGGAAGACTAATGGGTTATGTTTTTTTGACATAATTGAAAGGTTCAGACTCGTTGTAATTATATTTGTGTTTATCATAGGCTTTTGTTTCGTCTTTTTGGGACATTGGGAAGGAATTTCAAATTTTACCGGAATGCGGTCCAGTAAAGTTTTAAAAACTAACTGGACCAAGATTTTTATTTTTTTTTTACATTACCTAAGTTTTCACAATCGTTAATGGCCTGTTTTCTTAATTTCTTGGTATCACCATGGTGGGGTTTGAAAATGTAAATCCCTCAATTTGCATTATATGTGGTATGTTTGAACCTTGAGGGTATGTATTTTTTGCATGCAGAAAGCACCGTTTAAGAGAGGTGTCAAGCCATCTGGTGCGGTTGGTTCTCCTGCAACAATCGTTATCAGGGGGAAGATTACCAAGACTCCTAAAGCCCTGCCTAAAAAGGGACGCAAAGCAGCCATTAACAAGGTAGTACAAGTTCCATGTTATTATCCATATATTGATACTTCATTTGTTCATCAGATTATTTTCAAAACATTGTATTTGAAATTGTGATATACAGGCAAAGAGGGTATCAAGTGTAGGAGATGAAAGCTTTACAGGTCTGGCTGACCTCATGGTGACCCCTCCTGCTAAGTCAAAGAGGAGGTCATCTGCTTCTGGTGAAAAATCTCCCTACTCTGACTTACCACCTACTCCCGATGGTCCTGGCGAGATGATGGTGTCGCCACTGTCTGCCAAATCTTCTCCAGGTCGCCGCAGTGTTGGCTTTGCCGGTGTGAAACGTCTTCTCAAGACCCCGAGGAACAAAAATAACAATGCCGTTCCTGGCACCCCTGCTTTTGATGGTGTCAAACAACTGCTGAACACACCTAAGAGGCGCATTTCAGCCAAGTTCACAGGATTGAGAGAGTTGGTGCAGACACCGGTGCAACCTCAATCCCCTGTTCTGTATGGCGTGAGGGAAACTCTGAAGACACCCAAGCAATTGAAGTCCCCACAACTGAGTGGTGTGAGAGAAACCCTGAAGACACCTAAAGCCCTTTCATCTCCTAAATTGAGAGGTGTGAGAGAGATGATGAAAACACCAATTGAGGCCACTTCACCAAAGCTGACTGGTTTACGCCAACTAATGAAGACCCCAAAGGCCCTTCAGAGTCCACAGCTTGAAGGTGTTCAGCAACTCATGGCAACTCCTCCAGAGCCCCAGACCTTGAGAAAGGCAGGTGGCAAAAGAAAACGTGTGGATGACACCCCAATCAGTAGCACTAAGAAGGCAAGGCTTGAGGCCATTACCAAGGATTCCATTACAGAGGACACTGTGGCAACACCTGCCAAAAAGTCCACTGGTGCTTCCAAAATAGGGAGCAAGTCGCCTGTCAGTGGAGGGAAGACGGAGGAACCTGAGAAACGGTCAGACAGAGGAAGTAAAGCTGTCTCTTCTCCAAAGCCTGATGGTTCAGTAAAAAAAAGCAAGAAAGATGCCCCAGCTGAAAAAGCCTCCCAGCAACTTGACAAAGTTCCAACAGAAGAACCTGCTGGGCCATTACCTAGACGTCGTGGTAGACGACTTGGAGTGCCTACCTCACCTGCAAGACCCAGAGCTCCAAAAGGACAACCCCCTGGTATTACACCAGTCCAAAGTTCTGTCTTGGTCTCCTCTCCTAAAAAAGTGAAAACCAAGTCACCCAAGGCATCCTCTGCTTCACCTGCTGTGAAGAAGTTGGATCTGGTCTCACAGGAGGAGGAATCTGCAGTAGTAGCTGGCAAACGGGCAAGAACTAGTAGAGAAATTCCTGCAGCTCCCAGTCCGCAAACAACAGGTAGAAATGGATATTGGATATTGTATGATGTTTGTAAGACTGCATGTATGCTGAAATAATGCGCACTGGCAATTAACAAATCAGTTCTTGTGAAATGGAAGTATACCACCATATTTGTGGCATGACTAAGATGTAGGAATGGTTGATTGTTGATTGCAGTGGTTGGACGAGGCAGGAAAAGGAAGCTGTCTGGCGACAACCTACTAAATGTAACGGTAAAGAAGTCGCGAGGGAAGACTACTGCGGTAACTTCCACACCTAGTGAGGACAGGATCAACACAGCTCCACAAGATGTTCCCTCTCCCATTCAGCCCCGAGGAAGACGAGGAGCAAAGGTTGAGAGCTCTCCCCCCAAACCAAGGAGTAGAAGAGGAGCTAAAGTTGCTATTGGACCTATTAAAGAAACAGCACCTGTCAAGTCTGGTAAAGCTGAATTGACCCCAGCCAAAAGAAGGGGCAAAGGTGCTGTGAAGACACCTGTCAGAACATCACCTGCCAGACCCAGGGGAAGACGGGGCGCACCTGTTAAACCTCCGCCAGCTGAAGAAGGAGATAAAGCTGTTAAAGGTGGTATCCAAAATGTGATTACTGGACCATCTCCTGTTAAATTACGTGGCAGAAGGGCAGCAAAGGCTGCAGAAAATACGCCTCTGAAACCAAGGGATAGGAGAGGTGTGGTGGGTGAAAAGCCGGTAGCAGAACCAATCCCTGTTCAACCCTCATTTGCAGATAAACCAAAAGGCAGAAGGGCTGCTAAGTTACTTGTGTGCACATCTCCTGTGAAACCAAGGGGGAGAAGAGGTGTTTCTGAGGCAGTTGAAGAAACAACCCATGAGAATGTAAATGCTAAACTTTCAGGCAAGGCCAGCAGAGAAGAGCTCGCAAGTCCCCTGTGAAAGTGTCTCCTGTTAAGCCCAGAGGAAGGCGAGGTGGAAATATTGCAGTTGAGGCTGTTAAAACCCCTACTCCTGTCAATGCTAAAGCAGAGAAAGTTCTTTCAGTTGTTGTTGAACTATCTCCTGTAAAACCAAGGGGGAGAAGGGGTACTGCTGTGGCAGTTGAAAAACCAATCCCTGATAATGTGATTTCTAAACCTTCAGGCAAAGCCAGTAGAAAAAGAGCTCGCAAGTCCCCTGTGAAAGTGTCTCCTGTTAAGCCCAGAGGAAGGCGAGGTGGAAATATTGCAGTTGAGGCTGTTAAAACCCCTACTCCTGTCAATGCTAAAGCAGAGAAAGTTCTTGCAGTTCCTGTTGAATTATCTCCTGTAAAACCAAGGGGGAGAAGGGGTGCAAAGATTGTTATTGAGCCTATTGCTCAAGCCATCCCTGATAAACAAAGGTCTAAAAGGGGGGCCAAAGTTATTGCTGGGCTAGTTTCAGAACCATCTTCTGCAAAACGTGTTGCCCAAAATATTAAGGTTGTCTCGGAGCCATCACCAGCCCAAGTGAGGGGGAGGAGAGTGGCTAAAGTCAGCACCGCAGTTACTCCAACACCTACTATTCCTACACCCGCCAAGACCAGGGGTAAACGCGCTGCAAGACAAATAACTTCTGTCCCCTCACCAAAAGTTCTGCGGATTTCGAAGAGGAAAAAGTGAGGTGTGCTGATGGATGAGATCGAATTGTGAATTGCTGCAGTGGTGGACAATATAATTCACTCATATGTATATAGTGTTTCATAATTATTTAGATGACTTCTGTGGCATTTTTGTGAAGATTATTCTTTTTATCTTTTTTTCTATCCAGCCAATATGTTGTGATGTTTATGTTATTAACTCTTTATCTTTTTCCGTGTAGTATTGCAAGTTTACTAATACGATTCCCTCATGTTTCATAAATGCTTATGCAATGAATAATGATGTTAGCACTGCAAAAGGATGTTTTTTCAGGTCCACCATAGCTGTGGCTGTTATTTGATAATTTTACTCTATTTATATTCCTCTATAGTTGAATATACCCAAAATCTTAGTTATTGAGTGTTGTTCAGTGTTTTAGGTTGGCTCTAGAAATACATATTTTAAATATTGTGACTATGGTAGGTTTTGAACCTCCCTTTATAAATAGATATTTGCTATCAAATAATTGGTTTGTTTTATGGGACTTGTATTTTTAATTGGCTGCTAAGTTTTCTTGCTAAGTTCAGAAAATATTTCTGAGATGGTAGATGCATGCTTGCTTATTTACTCTGGTTTTACTTCTGTAAGAAATTGGCAGGTAATTCCTTCACAAAGTGGATGATTCCTCTACATAGACCCTGTACCTATTGTATGTTGTTGCTGTAATAAATGGCTATATTTCGCACAGACTTTCTTTCTGCTGACTTAGTTGGCATGAACAGGTCCAGAAACCTGTCATGGTAGTTTATGCAAAGAGATGAAGATCAAAATTCGTTAATTTTAAGAGATAATTTCCATGAAACCTGTAGCATGTGATATCAGCAATTTACTTAACTCAAATTTATAGAATGAAAGTTTGAAAATGTTTGGTTATTCATATAGTTGGTGTTGCATTTTGATTGTTACTTGTAAATAAGTACTTCATGTAACGAAGAGGGATGCATGGTCATGTATTAGACTGATGCTAACATGCTGACTGGGCCAAGAATAAAATTTGTGTACTATTCTCGGATGCAAATATTGGGTATGTCAAGTCAAGATTTTTTTTTTGCGATCTGTGAGATGATTATGCTGTACAGCACGGATCTTACTCATGATTTACGAGATTAAATCAGTCAACAGTAATTCTTGAACACGTTATGATAGGCTATGGTGGCGGTGACTTAACCCGGATATGAACTGTGGCGATTTGTGTTGTCACGTGATCAGTCGCCATCTTCGATTTGGCTGGATTTCGGTCGATGATGTTTATCTTATGAATATCCGATATAATCGGCGACATCATCTGCACTAGCTTTCATTTTTAGGTTCTTAAATTGAAAAAATACAATCATGATTAAAATTTGGAAAGTTCGAGAACTTGCAGACAAAGTGTAAGTGGATAAACAAGTACAAAGAGACACACCCTCTTTTGAGTTTAGTCGGCAAAGCTACCGATCGTGTTGACGTGTAAATTTTGATGTTGTTTTCCTAGCGCAATTGTCCCTCACCATTATTTTTCTTTTAAACATTAACCACGATTTAGAACATATTTTATTGAATGGCTTTTGAATTGGTTTTACTTTATTTGTTTGTTTAATGCTGCCCTTATGCGTCGAACAGTCCTGCATATTATTTTTGTAACCTGGTAACACCCACTTAGTAGGTGCTGTAAGTTTTTGTTATTGAATCTACAATACTCATAGTTTGGGGTCTTCACGCAGCTAAAAGAATTTAGTGCAAGAGTTACAATGATCAACTTTGCCCTTGGGCTTTTTCATTCAGATGAAACGTCAATGAATGGTATGTTACTGATCTCTATATCTAATCATCAGGGCAAATGAACATTGGGTTGCCAGCCACAGAGCTATTTAGTGAAAGATTGTTGTTTTGATCACTTCTACAATGACTGAAAGAAATGTATTTTTTTGTTTACATGATAATGGAAAATTGGAATGTTTCTGAAAAGAGATTATTCATTCTTGTGGTGGGGGGAACTTGTGGAACAGTCATATTGATGTGATTGCATGTGGGTCAAAGTGTCAATCTATTCCACCTTTGCCCTATCTATAGAACTCAGCACTGTGGTTAAGGCATTTCCTCTAGTGTTACTTTTACAATCCCTTGTGATTTTGCATCTGCTTTTATCCTCCCGATGCAGTTGTGTCGAGTTGTTACTGATTCTGATGATCACAGAAGTATTCCACATCCATTAATTATTGATGTTGTTGATATTGCCTTAAAAAAGGCTGAGGTTCTATGAGTTCCAGACCAGTATGGTCTATCCACAATTGAGTCAAAGACAGGTTACTGTGTGAACCATTTAACAATTGAGGGTGAAGTTATGTCTTTTGTAGTTTATGAACAGAAAACAGCACATAATGTACTTGCATTATGTTTTGTCTCTTTTGCTCAATACAGCACCAATGTGGTGATGAACTATTCTGAGGTGGAAGCCAAGGTGAGGGAGGCCACTAATGATGAAGCTTGGGGACCCCATGGAAGTATTATGCAAGAGATTGCTCAATACACCTTCACATATGAACACTTCCCGGAGGTGATGGGAATGCTGTGGAAACGTATGCTTCACGACAACAAGAAGAATTGGACCAGAGTCTATAAAGTACAGCTAGAACTCGGACATAGGACTGATGATATACAACTGATGTTAGATCAAGTAAAGCATGTCATAGTTTCTGTATTTGTTGCTTCATCAGCTGTGTTTATTCCCCATGCAGTCTCTGCTTCTGCTGAATTATCTGATCAAGAATGGTTCGGAGCGGGTTGTAACCAGTGCCAGGGAGCATTTGTATGATCTACGCCAGTTGGAGAGCTACTCGTTTACTGATGATTATGGCAAGGATCAAGGCATCAACAGTGAGTTATAATATGGCTTCACTTAAAGACTTGTTAAAGAAATTATGTATTTGTATTTCAGTTGCAGAGAGAAGTAATTATATGATTGTTTCAGTATTGATTTCACTTTGTTGTGACAAATTGGCCATTTTGGTTTGCATCATAAGCTGTTTACCATTATACAACTGAGTAAATGTAGTGCCCATGTGAAGAAATCCAGATTTTGAAAAATGTTTGTTGCTGATATTTGATGTGAAGAACACAGTCAATGTGATAGTAGTTAGCAGTGAGCCTCGGAACATGATTTGAAGTTCATCTGTGTGTTGATTCTATGGGCAATCATGAATGGTCAGATGACTAAGTTACCCAATATACCAGCTTTCATGATCAGGCTTCTCATGTCCTGATGTCTGCTATGGTACCCAGGGATTTGTTGGCTAATGTATTTATGTTATTAACTTGTAGGTGATGGTATTGTGGATCACTGATTTAAGGAGCACCTTGCATGAGATGCACAATATCCTATGTTCCTGTGATATGCTGCAATTACGCAGACAATATGCAAAATATAATTTATATTCCTTTCGTAAAGTCAGATGCTTGTCTGGTAATCTGTTCCTGGATGAGATCATTTCTGATCATTTGATTCATACCAGTTATATTCTGTCATTGTTAACCTTTGACAAACTCCACTTACTATAATGATTGAAGTGCTTCACGGGAAGATAACTGGAGATAGGGTAGCGTTTGTGTCTCAAGAGTGTTTTTGTGTAGTCCAGAGATAAGACAAAGTTTTTGTTAGTTTCGGTGTTGAGATGGTAGGCCTCCCTACAGGATATGGCTGAGTGAATAAGTGTGCTCACTACGTACAGTGATACGTTACTCACAGCAATAACTTGATCACAATAGCATATTGGATTTCTAGTTAAAGATGGTTGATATGCTGTCTTCATGGTATCAAGTTGCCACGGTAAGCTCATTTGATCTAGCTGTTCAGGTGGCTTTAACACTAGACAAAGAAATGTACATCCTGAAATGTACACCAGTACCAGGGGTGTATTTGTAGGTGTCAAGTGTAATCAGCACATTAGCATAGGGATTCTATGAACAGGAGGTGTTTGGTGTAAAGTCCGCTACTATGTATTGTCAGTTGAGAAAGACATCTACACGTGTCACATGTGTGTTTGGTCTAGAAGCTATTGTGGTAGCAGGTTTATTCAGTAGCTGCTTGTGTGGAATTGCTTATTTGTACAACATGTCCGTCTTAGTACGCAAATCGTCATACAAACAGTTATGTGAAGACTCAGATGACTCTGCTAAACCGCTCCATGGTAAAGGTAATTGAGAGGTAGTGTTTTAATGTACAGCTAAGTTTACTGAGTTGCTTATGCTGATATATGTTGAGTCATTGTGACTATTGTTAGCCATTGTGTAGGGTTGGATAGTTTGAATGAAATGCGCTGGATTTAACACCTGCAATGATATGGTGTGCGTGCATGTTAATTTTAATATTGCGATATGAACAGCATTTGATGATCTGACAAAAGCAATGGTGCCTTCATTCGTACTTCTACTTGTGTTCAGTCCGCCAAAAATGCAAGGACTTGGTGGAATTCATTCAGGATGACGACCGCTTACGAGACGAGAGGAAAAAAGCTAAGAAGAACAAGGACAAGTATGTGGGGATGGCTGGCAGCGGCGGAGCGGGCTCCGGTGGTGGATACAGTAAGTGTTCTAACGCTTGAGCTGGTCATTGATGTTAGGTGAACAGGGATCCTCTAGTTTGTGGTTACACTCTTAGAAGTATCGTTGACCACCATCATTGAGGTTGCAGCATTATAAGAGATGAAAGCCGCTGGAGGTACTCAATTAGGTTTCCTATGTGTAGACTTCAAGTTGTGAGCACAGATTGTGGGGCTGTATCTGACATTGATTGCTATCCTTCCCTTCTGACAACTGGCAGTAACACTTGTTGTTAATGAACAACTGGCAGTAACATTTGTTGTTAATGAACAACTGGCAGTAACATTTGTTGTGAATGAACAACTGGCAGTAACACTTGTTGTTGATGAACAACTGGCAGTAACACTTGTTGTTGATACTGCTTGTGATTCAATACATTCTCTCTGTTCATCGTAAAGTAAACCTATACAGGAAACGTTGCACAAATACACTCAAAACTGATATTCCTGTCCCCAACACTTCCCCGTACATACATTATCTACACTATCCTCATAATATCCCTCAGGTAGAGGGGCTATCACATAGGGTGAAGCCTGTCCTTGTGTTATCTCAGTCTGTTACTGGTCCGTGCAACTTGGGTTATCCCTGTTATCAGCCAGTGTTACTCATACTGGAGAGTTGGTTTGTTTGTTTTATCAGACACAGACAAGCCTGGAACAGAAGGTACTTGGATTGTTAGCTTCCTAAGTAGTCCTTTGTTAAGTCTTACATGTCATCCTCATTGCATGGACAGTTGTCTGTTATGTCATGGCAATAAAAGTAATTGTGTTTATCATAAAAACGGTCGAGAGATAGAGGGGAGTGTTTTAGGGAGTAGGGCTTTAGATGGTGATCTCTGAGAGGGCTAATAATAGATCAGTGATCGTGATTGACTGGTGATGTAACACTAGTTGTGTGCATTACATGGAGTGTAAGTGGACGTCTGGGTGAGATAGCTGTCTCATATGAGCAGTGCTTGGTGAGCCACTATTCTTATCTCATGTCAGTTATACAGCCTGGCTCTGAGTCTCAAATGAAGATGTGTTTTGATTTGAGTATGTCAGAGATAGCATGTTGTATTGGCATGGCTCTGTTTTCAATCAATTGATGCATGGTTTGACTTCCATGTGTGTTATGTATGGCTGTTATGTATCTGTAGAGATTCGTAAGGCATGTTAGCTGTTGGGAATGTATGATGATATCCTCTTCATGGACTGTGTGCATGTCAAATATCACCTGTACAGTTCTATAAATGTCATGTATTGTTATGGTGTGAATCTGTGATTGCAGTGGAGGTAAGTCACAGTCAGGACACCACTATACTGAAGCTTATAGCCGTTTAATCTCTTCCCATTGAAATTACCATATTTACTCATATTTAAGTCACACTTGTATATAAATTGTACCCAATATCTTGGTTTGAGAGTATTTAATTCAGATTGAAAATATACTAAATTGGCCAGGGAGTCTTTCTGATTGTGTTCTCACTCATGCTATGAAATATCAACAGGCTTCAAAATGGGCAAAAAGCGTACAATTCTCACCCGTCACATTTTGTTGAATTTACGTACCAAAAAGGTTGACTTATAAATGAGTGCATATGGTAACCTCTCACCGAATTCTGATCCAGCATGTGTCATGTTGAGCAGTGTATGACTCTCGTCTTGCAGGTGACCGCTATGATGACGCAGGTAAATGGGACCGACCGGCTGAGTACAGCAGCAGCAGGAGCAGCGGTGGAGGTAGTGGTGGCAGCAAGATGGATGAAATTGATGAATGGGACAGTGGCAATAAATCTATAGCTGGAGAAGTCATAGACAAAGTGAAGGAGTTTGTCAACAGAGCCAAGGGCTTTGATGAGGCTCCTGACTATGGGTATGTTGTACTAATGGGTCCTATTATTGCTTAAGATGGGGGTGTATTTAGCTTTTTCATTTCAGATTGTCAAATAATTGACGTTTAGGATTGTGGTCTATTGTAGAAATGATGCTCCATAATAGGGGCACTCAGCGTTGTATCTCTCTGTAGGAGATATAAGAAATGGCTCGTTACTGTGAATCATTCTTCATGAAAGCACTGGAGTACTGGTTCATTCAGATTGTGCAGTGGGTTTCTATGTATTTTGTATGTGTGTTCAGCAACAACGATGATTTGTTTGATGAAGACGTCACGCCATACAGTGGTGGTGGCAGTGGTAACAGTAGTCACAGTAAAGCAGGCCGCGAATTCCATGATGATGACGACTTCTCTCCTTCACGAACACATCGGCGCACTGACAGTAGTGAATCCGGCAAAAAATCACGTACACCTAAGAAAATAGATCTAGGTGCATCTGCCGCGTACGGCAAAAGCAGCAAGGTATTGTTGTTGGTGATGTTCTTGCTTGGTTTATTAATCTATATTATTTTTAAAGAACTTTAGAAATGCAGGATTTTCTTTAACTACGTTGGTCATTGGCCGGCAGGATAAATCCTCTACGTCCTCCGATGGATTTGCTGATTTCTCCAAGTTTAACGATTCCAAGCCAGCCCCTAATCTGATGACTGTTAGTAATCCCTCTTCACCGGTCAGTGCTAATGGAGACTTTGGTGACTTTAACCCCAGAGCTGAAGAGTCCAATAATGGTAGGTTTTGTTTAATTGACTTGCTCTAGTGTATCAAGTATTGAGTAATGTTTTCATTATTTAGTATTTGTAATGGTTTGTGATGATAATAATTGTGGGATTTTCAGTCAATGGAGATTTCGGTGATTTTTCCGAATTCAAGTCAACACAGTCTAAAAGGTAAGATAAAGCGCTTAAGCTGTCTAATGCTCTGACTAGAATTGACTTAAGTCATCGTGTCTGATGAGTGTGTGGATGGCTGGTAGGGAAAGTCAATTTCCAAGAACCACTTGCTGCTGGCCTCAGCACATCAAAACCCTGATGTCATATCAACTAGTTGTTGGAAGTGACATAAAACCCCACTATCACATAACTTGTAATCCCATTTATATGTATATTCCTGCTTACTGGGTTGACCTTTTCACTTTGACCATTCTTGTTTTTACGATCATCCTATGATGGCTGGTTCATCTTGCTTGATAAGTTCAATCATTCATTTAATTGATCCATGTTTGCTTGCTTTTTGCACACTATTTAATCAAGTGTCTGGGTTTGTTTTGCCAGCGACGACTTTGCCGATTTTGCTCAATTTTCTGTGGGTAACAATGAAACGGCCATAAACAGGTGCTTCATGTGTGTGTCTTGATAACTTTGTAAGCTCTGATCTGTTGCTGTGCAAGGTGTAGTGGTTTTTTTGCTACTCTTCTCTGGTGAATTCCTCTCTACTGATTATAAATGCAAGGTGGCTGGTTGAAAACTCCTACTGTCGGGACTAGTTGGTGGTGTTTTATTTGATTAACTCATCCACTGATTCATTCTATCAGTTAACTTCAACAGACTAACACATTACCCGTCTGGCACTTAATTTGACCTTGTTTGCATTACATGTTGGGAGGATAACAAAGGTATATATCATATGAATATGGGAAGAGAGAGAGAGAGGATGTATAGTATATATTATATATGTGTTAACTATCTAACCAATATGTATGAGTGTTATTCCTGAAACTGTCTTCTCCATCCTGTTCACCCCTGCATTGCAAGAGAAAAACCATATTGCATCACAACTAATGACAAGCTTGCTGTCATTATAACATAATTCTGCCACATTATAATAATCTGTAGATAGCAATGATATAGTTGCAAAGTGTTTATGGTGAGTTTCTGTTTGTGTCAGCTCCTCGTCATCTGGTATGGGATCTATACCTCCCCCACTACAGCCTGCCTCAGTCAGTAGCGCCCCCACGGTAGAGCCCACAATAGGATCAAATAACGAGGATATATTATCTGGCCTGACACTGGAGAGCCCTGTTCTCGCCCCAACTCAGAATTCCTTAATGGGCGGTATAAACTTGATGGATGCTGGTGACATTGTAGACAAACCTCTCATGGGCTCTGTGCAGCCCCTCATAGGTTCAGGGCAGCCCATGATGGGTCAGGCACAACCCATGATGGGTCAGACCCAGCCCATGATGGGTCAGGCACATCCCATGATGGGTCAGGTACATCCCATGATGGGCCAAGCACAGCCCATGATGGGCCAAGCACAGCCCATGATGAACCAGGCACAGCCCATGATGGGCCAGGCACAGCCCATGATGGGCCAGACACAGCCCATGATGGCAATGAATCCAGCACAGGTATTGTGAGTTATATATTATCCACACATCAGAGGTATTTTGCAAACTTGTAGACCTCCCTAGGTAATTTATTTGGGTTTTATTAAACATATCATATATGTTTGGGGTCTGAAACATATGAATTTCACTACTGTTTGTCAGTAATATTTCTGTCTAAATGTCAAGTGGCTGATGTAGGATGTGGTCCCCATATTGACATGGAGCATGTGTGTTTCAGATGGGTTACATGCCAGCACCATCAAGTATGAAGAGTAATACTATACAGGCCAACCCAAACTACTCCATGGTAAGTTGTACACAAACACACTGGATGAAAGATTTATGAAAATGCACTGTCTGCTCCAAGGGTAAGCCATGTCTGACTTCATTGTAACACAGCAGTGATTGCACCATCGTTGAGAACGCGGAGAAGGGGCTGTTATGTTATTTGGGATGGAAGAGATAATGCACCAATTATTTATCATTACTGTTGTAGTTGTTGTTGTTGTTGGACATGGGGTTTCTTTGCTTAGTTCTAAACGATGTTGTCACATATAGCCATATTGCATGTTGTGGCCTGTAGCTTAAGTACTGCCTCTCCCCAGTTGGTTTTTTATTTTGCTTTTCTGATTAAATTACACTGTGATCAATGTTTTCTTTGGTATGCCATCTCTAGGTTTGTAACTCTTCATTTGATACATATATCTGTTGGTGTTTCATTGTGCACACCTCTGAGCTGTAACCTTGCCTCAGACGCTCCAGCACTGAACCACAATGCTGGAGTAGCAGGTACCTGCCACACACAGCCAATTAAACTCATCAGACCCTGGAGCACCTGGCATGACAACTCTACCTCTTGCTGTGCTGTGGTGATGGCATTTGCATTGTGTACACGTGTGTGGTTGCAGGAAGGTAACACACAAGTACATGCCCAGTCCACCTGTCAATCAAGCACTGCCTCCGCAGCAACAGCACCCTCCTCCACACAACCAAACAGACCCTCTTTCTCATCCTCATCCACCTCAAAGGTACAGGGACGACCATTTGTTGACCTCACCGTCACCTTGGCGACAATGGAATCACATTTTTGGAATGCATGAATTGAATTGCACTGCTTGCTTTTAAATTAGCAATTTACTGTTGTTATAATGCACTAGCACCGATAAGACACATCCCCTCCCCCCCATTACCAGCACCACCATTGTTGAGTTGTTATTACAATTCAAGATTCCAGTCTCTTCTGTTGGTCTGCTTGAGCGTGGGCATGTTCTGTTTGACACCCTGCTTGGTGCGTTGTTTATTTTCTATATACTCACATTGAATCAGTCATGCTGTCGAGTTTTATCATGGCCTAGACTCCTGCTTCTGTTTAGTTAATCAATATCACCAGGCTACTCCACATCCCCTACTGATCAAAGTCCAATAACTCGTGTTAGGCTATAACATGTAGCAGATGTCTGGCAATGAAAATGATTTAATCAACTGCCCTGATATGCAATCAGTCTTTTTTGCTGTACCTCTCATTGACATTAATGGTTAATCTGTTATGATTTTGCACTGGTTCATCAGAAGCCTGTTGCCACATAAATTATTCTACAATCGATTATCTTAACGAGTATATATGACATTGTCTGACAACAATTGTTTGGAACAGAATACGTGGTCTGGTGTATCTGGTGTCAATATCAACCTAGACAACCTGAGTACAGCCAGTCAGTTCCAACGTACAGCCGCTCCCAGTATGAACCAACTGCAAACCAACACGCCACAGACTGGAGCCACCTCACCAGGTCAGGACCTCAACCTCTCTTCCTTCTTCCTCAATATATTAAAGTACTTTTTTGGGTGGGGGAATGAGTCTTTGTGCGAAAATAAACCAATCTCTCGGGAACAATAATGATGGCATTTTAGTTGATATTGCCCCTTTTAGTAATGAGATATGCTTTATGCACTGTTTTGGCTGGCACAGACCTCCTGCCAGACACACAGGGTAAGACTGCCTGTATACCTTTGTGTTGTCATCGTACCGTGCTGTTGTATGGAATTGTACGCAATGTATTGACAGCAACTGAATGCACAAATCACCAACTCCCACATTCCTATAAGATACTGTTGAAATTGACATAATCATATGAAAAAAGCCAGTGCCCTTGAGTATATTTGTGTTTGCTTATTAGACATTAGTATCCCCAGCAATGATCTTTCACTAGCACAAGTGCTCCACTTACATTCAATTGTTGAGTTCAAGTTAAGATTATTCTGCAGATTTTGACTGACATAAATTTGGCTGACAGGTAACGTCAGTGATCTTAATGGTTTATATATCGTAGATGATAGTAAATACAACCATGTGATATATATTGAAGAGATAAACATCAATTGACTGTTACTGGTTGATTGATCTCACCTCGTTGAATGTAATCTGAGCTGACTAACATGTCATGCTTGTGTTACAGCTAGTGGAATGTACAGTGGCTCTGTGTCGGGAGTCACCAGCGGTATGGCTCAGATGAATATGGCACAACAACCTATGCCAGGTGACTCGCCAGTCTCATCTCGTGGGGCTATACAATCTTATTTAGGGTTCTAATTGTAGCGAACACTGTATCTGAATGTGGGTTTATTTGAACAAGATCTCAAGATCGTGTTGTCAATCAGGTCAGTTGTCTCAACGATTGATGATTGAAACAAAATGCCTCCCACTATTCTTGTACTGACAGTCAAGCATTTCCTGTTGTCATATTTTGCTTGTAATTAAAGGTGTTTGCAAACTTTAATATGAAATTGTTCAGTTAAGATGTACACTGAAGTGGTTGTTTCTAATGATATTGTTTGGTATTTGAAAGTCTGATTTGTGTTATTTAAGGGATGATGGGACAGCCTCCGCAGCAGCCGCAGCAAGGCATGATGGGAATGATGCCACAGGGTAACATGGGCATGGGTCAATACCCTATGGGCCAGGCATATGGCATGCAACAGACTGCCATGAGTCAATCAGCCAATCAGACAGCCTTCCAACAGCGATCAAATCAGGCATTTGCTTCCCTGGGTAAAATGAAGTGAACAAGAACACTTGATTAGGTGTCATTCATTGTTAATTAGACTTTGTCATCCTTGTGAATATATCACCACCACCATCCTCCTCATCAGTCTGCTAAAGCATGCAAGCTCTATGGATACGGGATCTTGGGACGAGAATTCAGATGTATAACTGCATGACAGCTCTGGAAATAGTTGTCCATGGAATAGTCAGAATCAATGTGGCATTTATTGTCATCCCCATCTGCAGAGCTGGAGTGAGTCAACCTTATATTAGCTTGGAAGTTGAGTTTTATCATGTCAAGTGGCATATCAGTCAATGTCAGACCATAATGTCCATCCTAGTGTTATAGTAATCCATTGTATTCGGTTATTTATCCATTAGTTTCTTACCAGTAACCAGCTAACCGCTTCATATTCTGTTCGTCTTTTCACCCGTCTTTCTGGTCATTATGGGATGCTTATGTTGGTTGTATTTGGTGGACAACAACTGACATGGTGTGCAGGTGGTGCCAGCTTCCTCGTCTAGCCTTCATCCTTCTATCTCATATAATCCCTCCTATCATTGATTGCGTAGCATTGATAATCATGCCACTAACTTTCAAAGCTACAGAAAATCTACCCCTCTGGTTAAAAGTCACTTTATTTGTGAGGCTTACATGCACTGCATTGTAATTTGCTGAATCACATCAATTGTTTCTGTTAACCAATCAGGGAATTTGATCCATGTGCTTATGGGTTGATGAGAATGTGTTGTTGTCCTCGGTGGTTATGGGGAATGGATCATATTACAGCTGGTGAATCCAATTTATACTCAGTTTGTGAATATTGTATAAAATTGCTTTCTTAGTTCAGGCCTACAGTAATCTGGATGACTCGACCTTGACCTGTCAATCAGGGCTCAAATTGTACCACATGACTTCTGCTCTAGCATCTCAATCAATAGTCCTGATATCACAGCAGTCTGCTACTAGTTCCCCTTGATTGCAAGATTCTGTAATGTTCTGCCTTTTTATTGCAAATGTGATCTTGGGATTATATTTAATTTGACTGTGGGAATTTTTGCTCAAGTATGCTAAATTCTCATGAATTATAAATCAGTATTTCTACCAAGTTGACCCAATGGTTGTGCAAGTGATTTAGACCAAATCCTCATCTTGTATTCCAAGTTCTATTCTTCCCACAGTGTGTGTATATAAATGACACTTGTCCGGGTGTTTGTGTGTGTGTACACCGAGCACGTTTCATCCAGCTAAAGGTGAACTCCTCTTGAATTGTGATATGTAAATTCCACAGATATGTACAGTGTGTTGTGACCAGAGAAACTCTCGTGTTAATGTCATGCGTGTGATTGAATAGACGTGTCCATGTTTTAGTTGTCTTTGGTAAGATGGTCATCAGTGTGTATAGAAACTCCTCTTTGTTTGGAATTTCGGGAGGTTCTTGATGACTGAAGGTCATGCCTCCCAAATATGTGTTAGTTCTCTTCTGATTCTTGGACACCATTCTGAGCAATTGATTAAAGGAGCCTGCTTTATATCAGATGTAGTTCAGTACAGGAGATCTGAAAATAATCGTTGACAGATTTTGGGTGCAATAATACAAATTGTGTTAGTTTGTGGGGAGCTTAGGTACATTCCATGTCTTTGTTTATGTTGATTTGGATGTTAGGTGGTCAGTGACTCCATTAGCAGCTTCTGAATCTTCTGTTGGGATGAGTCGAGGAAGATGGTTGGATCATGTTAATTCTTACTGTATTCATTCCGGACTTATCAGCATGTGTTAGGCTACACTAAACAAATGTTATATTTATAACAAAACGTGCTACTGTTTGAGGACCAGCATATTTCGTGCTGTGCCATATGCAAGTCGGCCTGCAGCCTTTGTGCGGTTTATTCATTTAATTTGGGCTTCTCTTCCTATAACTCCAGCACTGCGCTCTCCTAGATATTAGATATTTTCCAGAATGAATTATTGAGAACTTGATTGTGTGAAAATGTACATATTGTATCAGTCCACAGCAGAAATCACTTCAATCAATTGTGATTCTTTATTGTCATACTATACCCTTGTTTGTAAAGTAATAATAAAATATTATATTTGCATAAGAACTTTAATTTCTCCTGCCATATTTTGGTGGAGCTGTTGTACTGTGGTCAGTGTTTGTACTTGCATGGATCAGGAATAGTTTCTTGTAGGTGGTGGGTGGGCTAGATAATCCCTTCATCATTTCGGCTGCTTTTGTGGCTGTTAAAAAGGGGTTGTTTTGAAAAATTACATTCACATTTCACATTCTTGGCTATGCTTTGGTTGATCAGCTGCAGTATTGGGCTGGAAAGAGTCTGTGGAATACTCTACACACATTGCGTGGCCATTTGCCACAGCTTATTACATAATACTGTGGATACTGACCGATTCACTGTGGACCAGGTGGAATATGCACCTTTCACATACTTTGTCATGCCACTAAAAGGAGCCAAAACCATTCTGAAACCTGTTCGTTTTATTCAGTATATAAAAAGTCCATATAAATCTCAAGATCATGCACATTATATGCTGCTAAACACGGCTCTTCTGGCTGCACCTCTATATTAAACGTCATGTTAGACACCAGGTCAACCTGGTAACAATGGCCACTATCTGACAGACTTTCCCATCATATGTTGTTACTCAGACAAATCAAATAATACTTGGTATGCTGTATATTAAAACAACCCAATCAGAAATATAGACTTTATTTTCATCCTCTCACAGCATTTTGAAAACTTCCTACGGTAATTTCCATTTGTCAGTGATCTGCATGGCCGCAGTTAATATGGTATATGCACCTCCGTGATAACCTGTCCTCCATGCCACCCCTCAAATAAGTACACATCCAATGCATAGTTACATACATAAGAAAAAACAATTGCCTCTTAACAAAACATTGCTCCGGGTATTAAAACAATGGCAGAAAATATAGACTATTGTAAATACCCAGTCCGCAGTCCGAGTGTGAGAAATGGCCAATACAAGTTAGATTCCTACAGCATTGCAGGAACATCGGTCCTGAGCATAAACGCTAACAAATTGGTTGGTCATTACAGCGCTGATACATATGAATGAGAATATGGGAGAGACATGTCATGAAAAAGAATACTTCTTTTTTAACAGATTCATCATCATCATCATTATAATATTTAACTCCATAATATTCAACTAACATATAGGTATGTGTGGATAGCACTGCCATGATATTCCTAAATACAACAATTCATATCATGAGAGAGAGTCGGGGGTGAGCTGTCGGTGTAGAGCAGGATGCATTTCACCCACAGGTGTTGAGGACGGAGGCATATTACTTGTGTTGGACTTGGATACGTCGCACACAGCTGTCCTGCCCACTGGTCACAAAAGTGTTGTTATCAAGCCAGCAGATGGTATTGATCTGACACTGTTTGTGTAATCCTGCAGTTCAAAGAGTATACTGGTCAGTTGCATGAGCTATCTAGTAAGGTATGCTTCCTTAATCCAAAGGCACCCATCCCCTCCCAAGTCACCTTTAATATACCAAATTTCATGTTACACCCACAAAGGGATGTGATCTTTTGATGGGTTTTTTTTTACTATATGGAATAATTATAAATATTTGGATTAAACTTTGATGTACAATTTAGTCTTTAATGTGAAACTCCTGATTTACAAAATAACTAAGGAGTACAACCAAGAGCTTGTACAGCTGTCATCTCTTATGTACCTGGGACTTTTTGGTAGTGTCTGCTGTTGACTTCCCACACCACAGCCATGGTGTCTATACCAACACTGCCAAGATGGATGCCATCAGGTGCCCAGGACAGGGACGTTACACTCGCTGTATGGGCTGTCCATTCAGTGCTGATTTTAACCTAGAACACCAGTCAGTAGTTTAGTGAATGGCCAATAACAGCATCCCTGCAAATTCACTGACAGAACACTAGATCAATTGCTTCACTGTATAGTGACTTACGGCGTAGTCTGGCAGCGTGTAGAGAAGAACTTTGCGTTCAGCGTGGCAGACAGCAAGGTAAGCACCATCTGGTGAAAATTTGACATCGCATACCTTACAGATGATTGGCAAGCTTCTTTGTTCCATCAGTGTGTCACTGGATAAGTTGTACACTTTCACACACTGCACACAATCACACACACTATTACAGCAAACTACTCATAATTACGCCAGCAATGGGATAAAACTATGGCTGGCATTACAATTAACTTCCTGTAATAAATTGTGTCAGCTTGAAAGGTGAAAACACAGCCACAGAGGTATAGCAATATTTCAATAAAGATATGTACAAAAAAAAAGCAATAGCTAAACGAGTCATTCTAAGTGATACATTGTGAAAGACAGCAGTAAGGTTACCACACCTTATCCCCACCTACAACCACCTCAGTCAGACCAGGGCTGATTGTAACACAAGAAGGTTCAAAGTCCACATGCTGGGAGAAAACCACCTTCCTGTTTCTCATAACCACGAGCTGTCAATCAACAAGACATATATTTAAGCAACATACCTAGACTAGCTCATACAAGGCAACCATCATGGTTAAACGTTTAACTGACTTACATCCTTGATGCATGCAACAACCACAAGGTCCCCATCAGCTGAGGCAACAGCTCGAGGTTGGGATGGCATCCGAACTTTGTCCCTGTACATATCACAATCAATAACATTCCAGATAACTAATTCAAATTATACATTGGTGTTGCACCGACATATTTTGAACCAAGCTCATTTGTGATGGTTATAGATGGTGGAGAGTATGACATCTGATCAATTTCATTTAATTCACAATGTAAGTGTTCTTTAAGTCTTTATTAATCACAGAAAGGGACCTTCATTAGCTGAGGTCTACTCGAGCACATACCCAAACTGGCCAGCTCTGAGTGAACTGAACACCACTGCATCATCCATCCCACATGTCACAAGATCATCTTCCTGAAGGACAAGGCCATTGACCTGGTTGGTGTGACCTTTACCTGATATGTAGTCACATTCTCCAGAAGCCATGTTCCATTTGCCTGACTAGGTCAAGGTCATTTCAATGTGATGATGTGTTATACTACCTGTCATGTATAGAACTGCATCCAATGAGGACTTGAACATTATATGATGACTGTTAAGGATACAGACTTCTCCACTTGACGCACCAGTAACTAAGCTTTCTTTTGAGGCTGACAGGTCCATGGCTGTGATGGGGTTTTGGTGACCCTATTATATATACAACCAGGTCAGGTTATCAATTGCTCATGAGAGCAGATCATCTGTGTTATATGAGCCAAGCCTATTAGCAGAGGATATGCAATATAAAGTTGCTTCTAATATCAAATTGATAATTCAGATGAAGGTAGATAAGGTCAAAATCAAATCTTTCCCCAAGCTCTAATTGTAAACATACTGGGAATCAAAGGCTTAAATGTGAAGATTAAGTAATCTGACCAAACTTTCCCCTGAAACATTTAGAACTTCTTACCCTGATTATTCTGTATGGAGCAGCCGAGGAGTTGGGGTCGAGGTAGTTGATACATCCTGACAATGACAGAGTGAGGATGTATTCATTCTGCCAGAGACAACCCACCTGCTGATCTGGCACCTCCTTACCCAACGTGTACTCCCTGTCATGCATTACAGAGGGTTACTGGTGGCCATGAATAGAACAAAGGTTAAACAGGGCTCGACGCTTATTCTAATTCATGGTTGCCACCACCAAGCCATTTTCACTTGCCCGACTATTTTTTGGGCTTATTTTGCCCGCTAGCTATATAGATTTAGTACAGCTCATGCGATTTGCCAACGGATCTGGACGGAATTACTCGAGCTCTATCGGAAAATATTCGACAATCTCCGCCATTCCGAGTAAACAACCAATGAGTGCATTGGTTTCGGTTTCATAAATACTCTCCAGAAAGGAGAGGCTAAATAAATGATGAAATAGGTTTTTTTTACCGGAAAAATCGCCAATTTATCGGTTTTTTTCGTTACTGCCCGATCGGGCAGGTAGATTCTTAAAACTACTGCCCGTCTGCAAAAATTGCTTGCCCCTGACAATCGGGCAGTGGTTAATGTCGAGCCCTGTTAAAGAAGAAACAGTCGCGGTTTTACTGGTGGAAGCAGTGGTTGTTATACTAGGGAAATCAGTCTTTGGAATACTGGTGGAAGCAGTGGGTGTTATACTGGGGAAATCAGTCTTTGGAATACTGGTGGAAGCAGTGGGTGTTATACTGGGGAATTCAGTCTTTGGAGTCTTTGGAATACTGGGAAGCATGGAAGCAGTGGGTGTAATACTGGGGAAATCAGTCTTTGGAATACTGGTGGAAGCAGTGGGTGGGTGTTATACTGGGGAAATCAGTCTTTGGAATATACTGGGGAATCAGGAATAGTGGTGGGTGTTATACTGGGGAAATCAGTCTTTGGAATACTGGTGGAAGCAGTGGGTGTTATACTGGGGAAATCAGTCTTTGGAATACTGGTGGAAGCAGTGGGTGTTATACTGGGGAAATCAGTCTTTGGAATACTGGTGGAAGCAGTGGGTGTTATACTGGAGGGAAATCAGTCTTTGGAATACTGGTGGAAGCAGTGGGTGTAATACTGGGGAAATCAGTCTTTGGAATACTGGTAGACAGTGGGTGTTATGCTGGGGAAAATCAGTCTTTGGAATACTGGTGGAAGCATTGGGTGTTAGGGAAATCAGTCTTTGGAATACTGGTGGAAGCAGTGGATGATATCCTCGTGACTTCATTTGTTGTTATATTGGTAGATGTGACAATATTGGATGTTATTCAATGAGGTTTGGAACAGTATTCTATCATACGAGTACAATAGATATTGAATGATGATCAAATCCCTGTTGTCTTTTTATCATCATTTCAATCATGTTTTGTCCAACTTACTGCACAACTGAAGCTGTGGACAAATCCCAAATCTTGGCCATCTTCTCTCCAGACACGGTGAGCAACTTCTTACTGTCAGCACTGAAGCTCAGCTGGAATGAGATGAAATACATGCATAAATGGAATTATGGAATACATAATTTATACAAAAAGATTGAGAATAGGATACAACATAAGAGAACTCACACCATAGATCCCCCCTTTGTGAGCAGGTGCTCCAAGCTCGGCTTGGAGTTCACCAGTCTTGCCATCATAGATAAATGCCTAAAAAATTGACCATTGGTTTAAATAAAGGCAGTGTATCATGCAAGCATCTTATTCATATTTCAAAGATCACAGAACATATTAACATGACAAAAGGTACCTTGCCATCAGCCCCTCCAGAAATGAACACAGATCCGTCTGGTGCATAACGTAATGAATTGACAAAACGTTGATGGTCCTGCAATTCAATCAGATGATTGCATGCATAGTGAAATATTAAAGATGATAAAAGCTTCTTCAAGTTAAATGAAGCACATGGTGTGTGACGGAGTGGACCCATAGAAAAAGACCCTTTAACTAAAAGATTATTTTTCAAAATAGGGTAAAAGAGGATCAACATGACACCTTAAGCACCATTGCAAAAAGCAATTAATGATACATATAAACACTTACACTTTTGGTAGTTTTTAACTTAAAGGGTGGCCCCTCGAAAAACCCAACAAGACAATCTTCACCAGCAGTAGCGAGTCTATAAGGTCTCTGCATTTTGAAATCACAGGAGTTGATGCATTTAGAATGACCCATAATTTCACCAACTGATGCTCCAGTGTCTGCCGCAAACACGTGACCAAACCTACACCACAAAAGCAATCCTGTTTAAGAAGCCAAACCAACACCACAAAAGCAATCCCGTTTAAAAAGTCAAAGCTACAATCAGATAACACATTTTCCAACTCAAATTTCCATAAGTAATAAGCAGTGTGCAATTTGGCGATGAGGAGACCTCTCCGGTACTCACTTTTCGCGACCCTCTCCCACCACGGCTATTCTCTTGCTGTCTTCAGTCCAAGCAATGTCCTTTATCGTTCCAGAAATAGGCTGGTACTCGGCCTTCTGAACGGCTATTCTCTTGCTGTCTTCAGTCCAAGCAATGTCCTTAATCGTTCCAGAAATAGGCTGGTACTCGGCCTTCTGAATGTGATCAGTACTTATTGTGTCCCATATCTTGATTTTGCCTGACACATCTGTAACATGATTCATGGGTGATGTGAAGTTTCCATTTGACCAGAGCAGTAGCATTAGTGAATCGGTTCACTAGTGATCTATCGAATAGCGCTAATGAATCCGTTCACTAGTGATCTATCGAATAGCGCTAATGAATCCGTTCACTAGTGATCTATCGAATAGCGCTAATGAATCCGTTCACTAGTGATCTATCGAATAGCGCTGATGAATCCGTTCACTATTGATCTATCGAATAGCGCTAATGAATCCGTTCACTAGTGATCTATCGAGTAAGGCAACTTTTTCATCACAGAGTCTGTTGGCAGTTTAGGATTCAACACAGACATTGCCACTTAGTTACCCAATTATACGTATGTAAGTCAGATTCATAATTAGAACAAATTGAATTTGTCACTTTGTTTTCCATATTAGATACAGAAGCCCACCTCAATAGCAGATTCACTCAATAAAACCTGGATTCAATGAGACACATTGGAATTTTATTTGGCTATTGCAGTCCAGAAAACTCTTTGAGCTACAACTAGCTGACACTAAGACTACTGACCAGCAGAGGCAATGTAAAATCCACTCGGGGAATATTTAGCAACTGTGGTGTTCGCTGCATGCAGGGTCACAACTTCTGCAATTGATGGATTCTGAAACACATTAAGTCACGCGATGATGTCACTGATGAGATGCCTTATCCAGAGCTCATGAAGCTGAGGGTGTTCTTCGTTCATGTTATACACCCGTATAATGCTAAAGCTTGAGGATTCTGAACATGTCATGCAATCATTAGGGATAATAGAGGGTTTGTTAAACAAATACTTGTCCACTTTCACCATGTTTACACAGAGACTCACAGATGGAAATTGAAACATTTCAATAAAGGAAGGTGCGCTTACAGCTACTATCAAGCTTTAAGGTTATTTCAGGGAAGGGAATCAAATGAAAAGACAAAAAGACATGACTGCATGTGGATCAAAATCTCATTGTGGTATACAGACTTAAGACTCAGATCAGTATGTCAACTGTATAAACGACTGCAAGGCTTGGGCTTTCAGGCAGAAGTTGCTTTAAGTAGCCCAAACAAATGAAAAATAATTACTGCAAATATAGAAGCTTGCATGTGAATGATCATAACCTGACGTCATGTCGGCCTCGGGGAAAAATGCTTATTTCTGAGGTTGCTGGATTTATGAATTTCGTATGAGGTATTCTCAACCTGTATTACCATTTTAGATAAGAAATAAGGGTTCGCTCATGCAACAATACACAATAGCTTAGTTCAACAAGAAACAAATAGGCCTTGAAGCTCAGCTACTCTTGACATGATTTTCAAAGACAAGATAAAATCATAATGTACAGTGGACGCTGGAGTGAAGGTACATGATATGATTTACTGAACAGCTAAAAAGGGGTTAAAGGTCATAATGTGCTAATTTTCAGACGACAAAAAGCCGGCTACATCAAAGGGTCCATGTTTGATCTGGGCCGGCTAGCTTACTTCGTATGAAAACGTGCTACAAATAATTATTCTCCATAATTATTCTCCATTGGGTACACAAAGTATGAGTAGTTTCTGGATTTATGGATTCTGGATAAGGGATTCTCAACCTGTATAACCATTTTAGATAAGAAATAAGGGTGTGTTCATATAACAATACACAATAGCTTAGTTGAACAAGAGAGCAAGAGGCCTTGAAGCCAGCAACATCAGAGGGGTCCATGTGCAATTAGGGGCAGCTAGCTTCCTTTATAAGAACACATGCCATCAAAAATTATTCAGAGTATGAGAGATTATTTAACAAGTTTTTCTTAAATAACTCAAAGGTCATTCAGGTTTGATTTTGGGTTTTCAACGAGCCAACATGGAGGGTCCATGTGTAATTTGGGGATGGTAGCGAGCTTAACAAAAATGTTCCACCAAAGTTTACAAACAGATGGATATTGGAGCAAAGTTATATGATGTTTGCTCAGCATTCCATGATAACAAATGGAAGGAGTGAGCGATGGGCTTTAAGGGATATCAGCCTATCTTGTCAGCCCGTAAATAATATAATTCGTTCATCACTTTGAATGATCTCCCAGACACTTGCCAACATCTTTTACCACTAGGTCATTGTCAGTTCCCAGTATAGCCCTGATAATTGAGTCTACTTACAGCAATATCCCTAATAATCACGCTCTGTTTGTTGGTGTACAGGAACTTCTTCCCCTTTGGATCACCTCCCAGGACAGTGGGTAATCCTCGGCTTGTTCTGGGCAGAGTTGCAAACACACCCTCTGGAACAAAATTTAGATGGTAAGATGGGACAGTGCAAATAAATTGCTGTTGTACATCACCATGAGGATAGACATCAAAATGAGGCAGATGATAAATAATGAGAATGTTAAGTATGCTACTCAAATTGTCCCCATCCCCTGCACCCATGCCTAGCACATACTAAAAGGCAGTTATTATAGTATTTCTGCCAATAAATATTTGGTTCGGATTGAGAATTTTCCATTTCGTATCCTTGAAAAATCCATTTTGGATACAGAGATGAACAAATCAATTGGGCAGGCAAAAGGATGACAGCCAATAAACATTGATGCATTTTATTCCTCAATAGTAGGAAACAATATATTTACAATATCAAGTATATATAATGAAGAAGCAATGTATGTCTTTGGAACCTTAAGAAGCTACAGGGCCTCAACTCAATATGTGCCTAAACATTTTGAGGCTTTTAGCAAGCAAATGATGGACATTTTATGTGCTGCTGCACATGCAATATTCTACATAGTCAAACTGAGTCCGACAAAGGGAGTTCAGGTGTGCCTTGTTTTAAATAAATAGTACTGGATATTATTTTCAGTTGTCACATTGTACTGTATCAGAATGAAAAGGCCTGCTAACTTAAGGCTGGCTGAGGTCTAACACAGCTGTGAATTAAGCTTACAGCAGCATATCAAATGGACAAAGAAACTTCCCATCTGACATCACTGTTTACTACTACAAGGAAGTCGTCACATGTGGTTCTGCTATTTACAATATTCAGATGAGTGTCCAATGTGGTCAGGGCTAGACACTAACGGTTGTCCGCTTGCCCGCGACAGGTGGTTCTGCTTATGGGACAAGTGAAAAGTCCCAAGTACTTGTCCGATCGGACATGTAAATTACTTCGCCGATCGTGAATGTTATCTCGAGCAAACACTGAAGCCTTGAAGACCGAGGTTTCAGCGTCTTTAGATGTGCAGCCAAGCGTGTAAGACAGAATAATCAGTAACCGTACAGCACTGATCCGTACGCAAGTTTCGTGTGTGGTGAAGTTCTTTGACTGCTAATAATTAAGACTCAGTCATGTACGGTTTAACCGCAAGTTGCTTTATTCTAATTTCTATTAGTACCCGATGAATCGAAAACAGAGGAACTTGTTACCACAGGGATTTACATTGGCCAGCCAGCCGCTACATTCTATGTATACATACAAGAGAGCGGCCGGCAGGCCAATGCAAATCCATGTGCTTGTTACGTGTCGCAGTATGCATTGTCTCGATAACTAGCTAGCGTCATGATAGTGATGTAAGGTCGAACTTGTTGCAGGACATGAGTATTTTTAACTCACTATTGATTTAACACCGAATATGCGCATTGTGACAAGGGCGCATTTTTACCGGGCTATGATGATGGAGCGCGTGAGCCAACACGTTGTGTTTAGGAGGACTGTTGTACAACCTATTTGTCAATCTGCGAGTCTGATGGCGCAACAAACACAAAATAAATATAAAGGGCCAATATGACCTCAACTGGTATCTGCTATGACCAACGAAGGAATGAAGCCACGAATATCTTCCATTTACAAGGGGTGGATTTGCACCATTTAATATTTTTGGAAACCTGTTTTCAAAAAGCTGTACAGAAATTTTAAAGATACTTAACATTTACCAACTGGTGTATAAATAATTTTAATGCAATAATCTTTTTACATAAGATTTTGTAATTTATATCAAGATAAACAAACATACCAAACATAGCCTTTAGGCTTTATGATACAAGCTATATTGCCTTAACTTAGTAAAGGGCCATAATCTGACAATCGGTTCCTTCGGCCTTCAGCCGTTCAGGAGTAAACTGAAGAACATAATTACAACACAACCATTTCGTTAAAATCGACGGGTAGAGCCTGTGTGGTAACATTTATACGAATGGCAGCTGTTACACCGTCACCGGTCAGCAGCGACAAGTGGTGACAGCCCGATACTGGGCGGTGATGACAGGTGGGCTGGTGAGTGGTGGGAGGCAGGGCCGACACAACAACACGGAACCGTGTCAAAAACACCTCCCATTCGAAAATAATCCACCTCGACAAGTTATAAAACTGTGCTATTTTCAGCAAATGACTCCTTCTTAATAATTTCCATTGATGTAAGTGGACACTTATTCGACAGATAGTGAAAAACACTCACTTAATTCAGGCTCCATTTTCACTGATACTGTCAAGAATCCTTTGCCGGTGACCAAAATCCTATTGGCTTACAACAGGAAGTGTTTATATACGAAGTTGGCGCAGACGCACTTGTCAGGTAGAATGTCCAAATAAGGGCACATGCTCCTGAAGCAATATGGTAGGCGGTTTACTTCTTTCTCGCCGAGTGTGAGTCGATGTTTCTGAAGCATGTTTGTTTCCGTCTTTAGCCATGATCGAGCAAGTGACAGGCGACTAGACTTAATTGAAGCATACAATTTGTTTGTTCGTCGGGTTAAAAATATTCCTCCATGGCTTATTTGCATTTGCAGAAGTACGAAATTATCTCCAGTCGGACAATCATTGGGAAGCGCCATATAACACATGTGTTGATGTTTAAAGCCTACACTCTCTCTCGGACAATCATTGGACTTGATTGTCCAAGTCATCAAGTCGTACCATTTCAGTTATATAACCTAACTTTTATTGCACGAGAAATCATTGTTCCAGATCAGCTGCATACGGAACAATGGAAGATGCAAGTATATGTGTAGCCCTACAAGACGTCTGCGTATAAATTCATGTTACCGTTACACCGGAGCTAGTATATGTGCAGATGAGGGGATGGGAAAACGGAAAGGTTGCACTATCACATAATTCATAAAGCGCTCCAGAGTTTATTCATTGTACATTTGCGTCATAAGGCCCAAAAAGTATCTATTGCAACTGAAAGTGATATACATTATTCTTGACAAGGAGTACTCAAATAATAACAATTTCGATAACATCAAAATGAACGCATCATAAATTTGACTTGCATGAAGGAGGGAAATCAATATGCTTGCTTGCATAATTATCACATCTTCAATGCATTTTTCAGCCTTTAACAAATTTTATTACATTTGAACATAGTATAATTACCTTTGTGATCAATCAAATTCAAGTCACACAATTACACAACATATCTATTTGTATTTGATAGTCCTATACCTTATACTTAGATACCTTCAACACAAAATAAAATTGGGGAACAGATGTTAAAGTCTTGAGCTTTGTGTTCCATAAAGAATTAGTGAAATTAGCATGATGTTGAAACTTTAAAAAGAGTTGGCTTCAAGGTAGCCTTTACAACAGCGCACACACTGCTGGTAGACTGTCTCAAAGCCATCGTCACCTCCCTAAGGTAAAGCAGAAGGCATATCACATAAATCAACAAAAAATGACCTTTCTATGAATAAATATATGTATATTGATCTCAGGCAATAATAAGCTATAACTGTTTTAATATGATTATGAAATGGCTGCAAAATATATTACATGAATGACAATACATTATCAAATGGATGCAGAAAAAAAATACATGGTGTACAATCAGACTTACATAATATGGATCTTCAATGATAAGTTGCTTTTTAGGATCATATTCACCAAGTTTTTTCAGAAGGGCTGTTGAACCATGGGGTGCCATATGCTTCATGTCACTAAGCAAAGTAAAGAATAGAAAATAAGCTGAATTGTTAGGTGATGACAATTGAAAAATAATAGAATTATAATTAGATAGATGGTATAATCATAACTTTCTGCCACCAAATCAAGGAGGAAAAATGTCCTGTACTGACTCCATATTGTCGTCATCCATTCCGAAAATGACATCGAATTCATTGAAATCACTTTTCCTTAGCTTAAACAACACACCACACAAACACATACATTAAGGAATGAATTTAATTGTAAAAACAATTAAGTACCATAAAAACACAAAATGTTCATTTGGATACATCATTATGGATTACCAACCAATCTACATCTGTGGTTAGTTGAAACATTATGCCTTTCAAGACAACTCAGAGCTCTGCTGTCGGGACGTTTACCAATGTGGTACTCCGCAGTGGCTGCACTGTCTATGTGCCACTAAAAGAAATGATTGAAATATTTAAGTGTGACTCCTAGGCTGTAGAATAATTCAATGGAATATCCCAGTACATCTAATAATAACTTATTTAAATATATTGATTTCAGAACTCAAAGTTGAATGACCAATTTAGTTGTACATGGTGCCTTATGAAATGAAGACATAATATACCTTATCTTCTAAGCCTTTGTCTGTGACCATTTTTTGGAAAACAGCCTCTGCTATGGGAGATCTGCATATGTTGCCTGTAATTGTGCAAATGCAAATGAGTAGCAATTTTCATACACTATTTTTCCCCATAAATTTTTACTCCTAATACAATTGAACTAGTTGACAGAACAAGATTGCAATAGAAAACTACATATATTACCTAAATGAACACTATAAATTAAACTACTTTCTATGGAAAACAAGTTTTCAAATATTATTTAAGAAAGTCAAATCCATTACAAATGTTTGTTTACATTCAATGACAAACCTAAACAGATGAACAACACAGACTTCTTCTGACCAGCCATTGTGCAGAACAATATACTTTGTTACTGTCCACACACACATACATTAGAATAACAGATTAATAACATATAGTGTGAGTAAACTCTGCAATGCCATTGAAGCCTCAGTTACAATACCTGCTGCATATGCATATGTTTTTACATGTTTATTGAGTCCATCAGTGATTATCTGTGTAGAGATGAGCAATGAAGGAAAAGAGTTTTTGCTTATCATAGCAATATTTCAATTTGAGTTGGCATAAGTTTTATAGCAATATCATGAGTAGTGTTGTTGAGTAAATTTGACCTTATTCTTGTAGTCAATCACAATTTAGACATGTGTACCCTTGACCGCAGGCTTTGAAGCACCGAGCTGCTTCCATGAGCCGAGCCGCTATCTATATATACTACAAGGTATGCAAATGACCGGTGCCTCTGCCTCCAACTGGCCTCATTCACACCCAGAATCTATGTCTTTCACCAGTTCACACAACTGGCATTATTTTATTGGGTTAGGGAGTGACCCCATCGAATGACATTGCGGCCATGACTAATCTGCATGCTTGTTAATGGTAGACTTCCATTCTTGCTCTGCAATACGTTTGAAAGTCGATCATCGAAGCTGAATGATCAATTAACGGGATGTAGGATCCTTGGTTTCATATCTTATTGTTATATATAGATAGCGGCTAGGCGCTCGGAAGCTTGGCATCGGGAACCAAGCCCCTGTGTCCTCGACAGGAAACGTTTTCTATTATTCTAATAAATGGCTATCCATATCATAAGTGATACTCCTCGGTGCCGACCGAAGTAATGCGTTGAGACAGTAAAGACGATATATAACCTCATCACTTATCGAATTCAAGTGAGACCAGCAACCAGTTAAGGTAGTGAAACCGTTTTCTCCCACATCACCCACTGACAAGCAGACGTAATTGAGAAAAACTTCGATCGTAACTCACACAGCTAACACAGACTTCTTCGCCTAATTAATTGTCAAACGTGCAGCGCATCTTCTTTTCGAGAAAACTTGAGACAAACCGCGGTTTACCTGTTTACTGGTCTAGTCTCCAGATCAGTAGAAAAACTCGTAGCCGAATAATACGAGATGGAAATCATTTTTGCCTTTTGAGTCCGAAATAATTCTTGGAAAAACTAAGTAAGTTTATGAAGCGATATACACGTGCTATAAGTTTCGATATCTATTTGTTTGTAAGGAATTTTAAACTGCAACAAGTAGACGCTCAGATACGACTTAATTAGTTCTTTCTAGTCCAGTAGTCTGAGTAGACTAACGTCAGGTTTTATCACCATGTCGGTTCAACAGTAAAACCACCAATTTTGTGGACGATTCGGTACATGCTTACAAAACTCTTTTTCACGGAATATGCATGTTTTGACGAGTTTCAGGCGATCATTTTCGAAATTTATTATTTAGTTCAGTTCAAGATAATGTTTCATATGTAGCTTATCAAGGAATCTACAGTCCGCTGGAATTAACCCCGTAGCGACGAACCTTTGGTGAAAACAACCACCTGTCAAGCATTATGAATATATGCGATGTGATGGTTTACTTGATTTTCCATCATTAAATCACTTTATTTATCACTTATATGACGACTGGAAGGGATATTAAAGAGATGCAGATAAAGAATTCTGTCATAGAGAGAAAATTTGCAATGCTGTACGTCTTGACGAAACTTAATACTGTGTGCGTATTGATTAATTGATACTTTTATTGTTAATTATGGGCTACAGAGCTACAAAATACACCATCAGCTAAAGTGACAGAGGTCGATGCGAGGATGAAGAAAAAACAACTGGTCAATCATCCATCTTATATAATATTGGACAACATACGTTGTGGCTCCAGCGTCAACGAAAGTTATTATTCACTCAGTTTGATTGAAAACATTGGAAATCAGCATATCACCAGACGCATGTATTCACCGTTACTACGGCCTCTTAGCGCGCAATGCATTTTGGGAGCCATGAAAAACCCAGATGACCGATAAGCTCCATTCATGTCGTCTGCGGAAAAATATATTTTCGATAACTTTCCAAGTTTACCGGTGATACTTTCTTCGGAAATACAAGCGTGGAGGACGGTATCCCAGATAGCCCCAGAATTTTCTGATGTAAATAAGGCGGCAAAAACTAGCTGATAGTTCCTTTCGCCTTTTCCCCAATTTGTTGTTGTTTTCTTTGTGATTTGGTGTGATATTTGTGCAGCAGTGATTGCTAGTGGCCGTGTCACGACCCAACTTGAAATCCGGTCAATTTTAAAATTGTCCTGACCCAACTTGAAATTTCAGCCTCAATTGAACATGCATATTTTGTGTTTAAAAAGTGCTGTGTTCGGTGTGGATGTATCAGAATCAACAACAAAATAGGTGTTCTGATAGACCAACAAGGTGATAAAACCTGACGTTGGTCTATTGGGCTAGACTCAATTGGCACTTAACACTAACAGACTGATTGTATTAACCCATTTTACCTATATCTAATAGTAGTAAAACATCATGTATTGAATTTTCTATTGACTATAAGCATGTCTGGTGTTTGAGTGATGTCTGTGGTATGCAGTAACGTCTCCCTAGACCCACAATTGCCCTGCATGACTATTACCACTGATGACTGCAACAGTTTCATCGGCTCCGGGTGTAGCTGACATCGAGGCTGATACTATTTATGAAATTGTTTCCTTGACGTGGAATGGTGGGCAGTTAAGTGCCATACCAAACATGGACCAGATAATGAACGTGTAATTACGATATGACTGCTGCCATCCTGGATCCAAGGCTTCTCTAACTGTGAGAGATATGAAGTGGAATAGGTTATTGGTAGGGGTCATTGGTTTGTCAAATTGTAACTTCAAATGTAGGACACAACCCAACCCGATTGTCACGATTGCAACTGCAAACCACATTCTTTCCAATGTGGAAAGTGTAGCCTAGCCAAGAGGCTAAGTACTTGCATATTGCACACTTTCACGTGATGTTAAATACCAATCCATACAATCTCATACAGATTAATCACCTGGTTGGGGGGGGGGGGTAATGATTGTACCCCATATTTGTTATAACCTCCTTAAATGAGCTCTTGTGATTATCCATCAGCATGATTGGTTTCACCCTAAAGCTCTCTTCTTTTTACTTGATGAATGATATATTGATGCACTAAATGAATCACATTTGGCAATATTCATACACATGCTACCAATGTTCTGTATTATGTGTCCCTGTGTCTAATCTGCCACATACTGGCTTTGTCCTCATAGCCAATGCAGCAGTATGGAGTTTGACCTCAATTGGTGGAAAAATGACAGCCTTGCAAACAATGTTTACGCCCATCTGAGACTTAGAGAGAATAACATCCCTCGTTTCCTCCACCAGTCGCCCCAGCTGGGTTCACGGCGACATCTAGTTGACTGGCTTGCCATTATCAGTCAGGCGAGGCATTTATCAAGTACAGGTCAGCATTTAGCTGTTCTCCTCATGGACCTCTTCATGGATCACCACACCATCACAGAACCTCTTGTCAAACTAGTGGCCCTCTCCTGTCTCTCTCTTGCTGGTTAGTATATGGCATTTTCATTGATTTTATTACATCATTTTATTTCATTAAGTTATTATGGATAGGGATGAAATTAAGTTGACAAACAAATGTTTAGGAGAAAATTTTAATGGCAAATTAATTCAATCTATTAATAGCTTATTGATTGGCAATTTCAGCGAAGTTTGAAGATAAGGAGTCCCTGGTGCCAAGTTACAGACACCTACGGGATCTGGCCAAGCCATCTGTTTATTCCAACCAGCACTTCATGAATATGGAAATCAAGCTGCTCCACTTCTTTGAATGGTCTATTAGTTTCCCCACAGCAGCCCATTTTGCCGAATATTTCCTGGATGTCAGTGTTACTGCTGGTGATTTCTGTGGTGACAAACCAATAATAAATGCTCTGGAGTCGGCCAAGGAATATGTCAGAAAATATGTATATTATTTTCTTGAGATCAGTCTGCAAGGTGAGTATATTTTATCAAGATTTGCTTGTTGCTTGTATGTTTATCCTATTAGATGCACATTTTGCGAGTGCTAAGAATAAGGGTTTGTGACTGTTAGAGTTAAATTTTTCCGGTGTCTGGCGCATCCACAAGAAATGCACGGAAGTCATAGAACATTGCCATGTGCTGTGTGTCTAAGGGTAACTCTAAATAACACTTGCACAAAGCAAGTTAAAGGCTGTTGATGAATTTTCATTTTTATGGTGAAGCGTCTGAATCGACCAATGCAACGCTCAAATTGAGTTTACAACAAGCCGAAAATATATTGCAAACTGTACAGATGGGGATGTTTGACAGGCTGGCCAGCCATGATAAGCAGCTGTGGAAGGGGGAGGGCATCTATTAGGGACTGTGTGTCTAAAATAAAGTATATTTAATGACAAGTAGGGACAGTTATTGTTCATTTTCACTGTGATGTTTTGTCTAGCCTTGTATGATGAGGCTTGATGTAAGCATCAGTTAATGTGAAGTCACTGACAGGTGTGAATTGCTGTAGTCAGTGACAGGTGTGAATTGCTGTAGTCAGTGACAGGTGTGAATTGCTGTAGTCAGTGACAGGTGTGAATTGCTGTAGTCAGTGACAGGTGTGAATTGCTGTAGTCAGTGACAGGTGTGAATTGCTGTAGATCACGTGTACCGTCAATACAACCCATCTCAGGTGAGCGCCTCTTGCGTGGCCAGTGCCCGTTCCTGCCTCCAAATGGCACCACTCTGGAGTATGACACTTCAAAAGGTCACCAAGTACAGTCTGCAGCAATTACAGCCTATTGTTCAAACTATGCTCAAGTAAGTCTATTAGGGAGGCCATACAAGTGGTTTGTGATGTTGAGTGTAGTCACCAATCTATAAATGTGCAATATCATGGATCTTATACAAAAGCAGCTTCTTTTCATCTCCCACTATAGCCCTACAAGCCGTATATATTTATATTAGCCTTTGACCGGGGCTACTCCCATTGATATATTAGTTTGAACATGCTTTGACTGAATATCTAGATAATGATCGACTGATATAGATTTCTAGTTAATTCAATTTAAACTAGTATATATATTTACTTCAGTTCAGAGTAACTATTCTTTATTTGTCGAGTGAAAAAAATGGCCAGTCTATCAAGTTGAATAGTCCATATAAACTTATTCTTCGTGATGGATGCACATTTTGACAGAACACACAGCCAAGACTGCCAGATGTCCCAGTTGAACAAGCTGGCAGAATCTCCGGTCGGCTCCACTGGCTCGTCAGTGATGTCCACCCCTGCCAGTGCCCCCCAGACTCCCACCACACCAGACTCTCATTGCTGTGACCCCTCACTGAATCTGATTTCTTCACATTCTAATTGCATGGAGACCCCAAACACTAAACAGATTACCCCAGTAATGCCCAGAAAGTGTGTATGTTCAGTGGGCAACCACTTGGGGTCATTAACAATGGTTGGAAGTGACTGTTCTGCTGCCACATATTCTCTGATGAGCCTGGAAGAATTAGGTGGGGAGAGTTAAATATATCTGCTACACTCATATCAACATGCCAAGCGGCTTCTTAGTCATCTGGTTACTTCCATTAAATGGTTTTTGTTTGCAAGTTTATTTTTAAAATTCCATTCCAGGTTGGTTTGGCTTTTGAGTGGTCACTAGTCTGTTTGTTTTGTTATGTGTTGTGGATTTTGATATGTTTTGTAGAATTCACTGTTCCTGGGAACTTGCTGTTGTCTTCACTTAAGTTGATTTGATGCGTAGATTTGCTTTTTGCATTAAAATGGAGTCAATTAGGCTCAAGTCCCTTTTGAGTTGAAGTAATTTGGTTGGATATGGGCTACTGCTGCTACATGTTAGTAATAATATATTCTTATATTTTCTTCTGATCTCAATTATTATTGTACTTGATAAGATGTTGGGTAGATAATGAAATTGGTATTTGCCAGTTTCCCTTTTCAGCAGCAAGCGGCCATTTCTTCCATCCAACACATCCATAACAATATCTTGAGAATTTAGTTGGTTTCTGTGTTGCCCTTGTATATTTGCCACAAATGGTGTCATGATGATTTTGCTGGTGATGCAATTTCTCAGTGTGTTCAGATGTGTGATTTAGGCAGTTTAATGTCAGTCCAATTGTGTTCATTTTTACCATATCATATTCTTTTTCCGTAATCGGTATTTAATGTTTATAAATTCACTCAGATGTTGACCAAAGATATTATTTTTCACATAAAGGCAGGTTAGTGAAATAAACAAGTCTGTCATTTTGTTTTCAACCAATATAAAGCAGTTGTATTCATTTTTATACTGTGCAAACTTTTGCTTTATAATTACAAAACAACATATTATATACATACTGTGATCTCTCGAAAGGATAGCCTGTGATAAAAAAAAACAATGTCCATTTCTGTAACAGTTGAAAATTTAAATTGGTTTGTCTTTTATGTGATACAAGTTTCAGTAAGACTTGCTTGTTGTTTTTGAAAGAATTCAAAATAAAGGTTTACTTTCAAAAGTTGTTTTATTTACTGCTGGCTGAACACCTGTATTCATCCTATTACACACTGTGCATTCCCCTTTCCAAGCAAGTTTGGGTGGCCAGGTTGTTACCGTAATACTGTGCGTCCTTTCTACAACCTTATGACTCCTGCGCATTTCTAGTGGACACCAGACAAATTGATCCCTATTAGGATGAACACAGTAAATGATGATGTATCTGAGATTAGTTGGGTCATCAGTGACATAGAAACGGCCATGTTCAGTAGAATACTATAAATATACCATAAATCGGTAAACAAATCTCGGTGAATCTCGGTGAAATCATGAGGGCAACAATAATTGTAGTTTAAGTGCCAGATTACTCATTGGCTGTAACACAGGACTCACTTAGCAATGTTGTGGCAGAAGGTTTTCAGGACATCTGTCATTGTGAATTTACACACTTGTATGATATGCTAAATGTCAAAGGTGGAAACACCCTGTTAATACTCTGCATGTCAGAGGCAATACTAAACCCCATAGTGTGAATATGCAATACCTTAAATGTTATTGGTTTATATCATACATAACCCTCAAATATATAGCCAACATGAGGGCTAACATGAGGGCTAACATGAGGGCCATCATGAGGGCTAACAGTTTAGGTGCGGACACATTGGCTGTAATACAGGACTCACCGAGCAATGTTGTGGCAGAGGGTTTTGGCATCTGTCATTGTGAGCAACTTGTATGATATGCTGGTGTCAAAGGTCACCCTGTTAATACCTGCATGTTAAGAGACAATACTACATAGTTGATGCAATACCTTAAATGTGCCTTGGACCTTTAATTAACAAGCAATAAATATCAACTTTCATTCTTTCCTCTTGAGCCACAAGATTCATTGGGAGCAATCAATTAAAGGTTGGTTGTATTTATTTTTTTGGTTTAAAATATGATATTATTAAGGTGCTTCGCCAGGGCCTGGTTGTTTAAGCTCTCACCTGGTTTAGTGGAGGGGCTGGGGAGATCCTCTCTGGCATCCTCCACCCTATCACCAACCTCATCCTTCACAACAGGTGCTATACTGAGCAAACTCAGGTAGCTTGTTATCTCTAGTCATGGTTAAGTTAATAACAGCTTCACTCAAAGATAACAGTTACAGATGTTTACATGAACTTCATTCAATAGATCGTTGAAATAGTAATACTCCATTTTTTGGGTGAATATCAGGTCGTCGTAAGTAATTAAAGACACTGGCACATTGCCCTGCTGATGCAGAGAGAGCACTAACCACATATTGACTAGTGCGTCACATAAAGGATACGAGCTAGCCGCAGTGTTGGAACTCCTTCCATCATGCCATCCTTTGTGCTGACATAAGCAAATGCCTCTTGGTATAGCCTCTTACGTAGTTTGTCGTTAACTACACCAAGTACTGCGTCAGAGGATTCAATGAACTCGGCCTCTGTCATGAAGTTCAGTTCCTTCCCTGGTGTGTTTAACAGCTTGTTCTCCATCTTAAATAAAGCACACAATCAAACCAGCGTCAATAGCTTGAACAGGACATGATCATATCACAGAGGTTCCCATTTGTCATAAATGTTCAATCATTGTTATGTGGCATCATTGCTATTAATGGTAGGCCTTTGATTATATAGATGAATTATGGGATGACTCACCAGCTGAAATGAGGTCATGAATTACAACAAGAAATATGCAGAGGGATTAGAGGATATGTCTACCTCCAGGAAGCGAGGTTCCCTGTATTTCATTATGGTGTAGACTATGTACTCGGCAACAAGGTTGTTATTGATCTTGTTCTCACTGAACGATGTGTATCCCATTTGCAATGTCTCCAGGTCATCTTCCTAGTGGAATATATGCACAACATTCTCGTTCTTAAGTGAAATATTTAGCTTCACACCTATGATTCAATCAGATGTATCATAGTGAAATGTGTGTTTGATTAAAAAATAGTCCCCTGCACAAGAGATCCAATGCATCCCACATTAATAATGGTGGTTGGGGGCCTTACCGCTAGGAATGGGTAAACAACCTCTGCAAAGGCCCTGAAATCCTCCACCTCCTGCCACTTGACCTCGTTGATGAAGTCTCCCATAAGGAGGAGGTACCTCAGCACAGCACCGTCTAGATTACCTATCAGGATTTGAGCAAACAGCCACACCAACTGAAACACATACAAAGGCAATTTCAGTCAGCCACAGCAACTGAAACACATACAAAGGCAATATCAGGCAGCCACAGCAACTGAAACACATACAAAGGCAATATCAGTCAGCCACACCAACTGAAACACATACAAAGGCAATATCAGTCAGCCATGCCAGCTGAAACACATACAAAGGCAATATCAGTCAGCCACACCAACTGAAACACATACAAAGGCAATATCAGTCAGCCATGCCAGCTGAAACACATACAAAGGCAATATCAGTCAGCCACACCAACTGAAACACATACAAAGACAATATCAGTCTGCCACACCAACTGAAACATACAAAGGCAATATCAGTCAGCCACACAAACTGAAACACATACAAAGGCAATATCAGTCAGCCACACCAACTGAAACACATACAAAGGCAATATCAGTCAGCCACACCAACTGAAACACATACAAAGGCAATATCAGTCTGCCACACCAACTGAAACACATACAAAGGCAATATCAGTCAGCCATGCCAGCTGAAACACATACAAAGGCAATATCAGTCAGCCACACCAACTGAAACACATACAAAGACAATATCAGTCTGCCACACCAACTGAAACATACAAAGGCAGTATCAGTCAGCCACACCAACTGAAACACATACAAAGGCAATATCAGTCAGCCACACCAACTGAAACACATACAAAGGCAATATCAGTCAGCCACACCAACTGAAACACATACAAAGGCAATATCAGTCAGCCACACAAACTGAAACACATACAAAGGCAATATCAGTCAGCCACACCAACTGAAACACATACAAAGGCAATATCAGTCAGCCACACCAACTGAAACACATACAAAGGCAATCAGTCAATATCACACCAACTGAAACACATACAAAGGCAATATCAGTCAGCCATGCCAGCTGAAACACATACAAAGGCAATATCAGTCAGCCACACCAACTGAAACACATACAAAGACAATATCAGTCTGCCACACAAACTGAAACATACAAAGGCAGTATCAGTCAGCCACACCAACTGAAACACATACAAAGGCAATATCAGTCAGCCACACCAACTGAAACACATACAAAGGCAATATCAGTCAGCCACACCAACTGAAACACATACAAAGGCAATATATCAGTCTGCCACACCAACTGAAACACATACAAAGGCAATATCAGTCTGCCACCACCACTGAACACACATACAAAGGCAATATCAGTCAGCCATGCCAGCTGAAACACATACAAAGGCAATATCAGTCAGCCACACCAACTGAAACACATACAAAGACAATATCAGTCTGCCACACCAACTGAAACATACAAAGGCAGTATCAGTCAGCCACACAAACTGAAACACATACAAAGGCAATATCAGTCAGCCACACCAACTGAAACACATACAAAGGCAATATCAGTCAGCCACACCAACTGAAACACATACAAAGGCAATATCAGTCTGCCACACCAACTGAAACACATACAAAGGCAATATCAGTCAGCCACACCAACTGAAACACATACAAAGGCAATATCAGTCAGCCATGCCAGCTGAAACACATACAAAGGCAGTATAAGTGAATGCAACCAACTGCCAATTTGTGATAAATTGACCCATAAAAGAAATGATCTATCCCATCAATCGTAACAAACTATTCCTGTCTACGTTGTTATAGTACCTTATTGCTGGAGGAGTTGTCTGCCAGTGTTATCATAAGATCATGGGCTGCCAAGTAGGCTATCTCAGGCTTCTGGTAACGATCAAAGAGGAAGCTGTACAAGCTGTCCTGAAATGAAGAAAAACGGTGTATAATACAAACAGGTAGCTGTACACTGGTAAAAAAACATCAACCAACTGTCTAAAATCAATATACATTTTAATGTATTTGCTCTGTCCGGTTTTGAATAGTTCAGCATGACAATTTTCTTGTAAATATAACCTACAAGAACAGATTGTATTTGGTCATTCTCTGTGTTGAACTCATCCAACATGAGCATGTAGGCAGAGAACTGCTCCATGAGGGAGAGTGCTCTGTTGCTGGAGAGAGGGCGGGGTACTCGCTCCAAGTCGGTACGCTGTTTGTAATCCTCCCACAGACGATATATAGAGTGAGTCTGCCGAGTCAGCACAAACATCATCCTTAATACAGTTTAATTAACACGTTAGTTATTACAAGATTAACAGAAACTACATTATGCTTGACTTCTTAAACACAAGGTTTGTTTCTTAATTTTAGATTATTTTAAGGTGAAATTTTACAGAAATTGTGACAGTGCGAAATCAGGTCCTGAAAGATAAACCTGCTCACAAAGTGAGTTCCGTCTCCAAGCCCACCGCCTCCGATGGCGCTGGTATCTGTGCTGGTTATAGAATCCCCCGGACTCTTACTGGCCATGTAAGGACTGACACCAGCGGCTACTGACACACGACTGTGTATGCGCTTCCCAGCCCCAGCCGATGACAGACCAGCTAATGTGTCCGTCTCCGTGGGGGGTCGGAACATCATCCTGCCAAAGACACAACTCAGCAATTACAGATACAAGCAGCCCCAAGGATAACCGGCAAATTACAGCAGGAAGAATTGGGGCTGAATTCAACAAGGATAGCGGTACTTACTCCATCATGTCTGTGTTGATCCTGACTTTAGGCCGGGCAACCTTGATGTGAGTGCTGTTTAGAGGTAAAGGGAATGCGTGTTCTCCTCTCAAGATCTTGTGAGGGCACATGACAGTCTGCGAGAATAAATAACACCAAGCTTTATCAGGTGACATCAGGTAAGGCTTGCTCAATGTTGTTCTTCAACTTGTTTAACAATATCGCAATATTAAATACTATCTGTCTTAAGCTAACAGAAAACATTCCCTGGTTAATCACACTATGATCAACATAAATCATAATGTGAAATCATAATGTTAACAATAATTCATTTTATCAGCAAGAGGGCTGTGATTTATCCTACACAATGGAGAGAAATATCAAACTAATTAACCTTTTCGCCACAACTTGGACAGTACTTGGCATCCTTGAACTCGTGGAATGTCTTGCCGTTGTTGTCTGAGGTATAGAACATGGCAGCATATTTACTGAAGACTCGCTCCTGGACAATGAATGGGTCCATGCCGGTGTCTTCTTCATCACCCAGTGTTTCTTCATCAAACCCCGTGGACATGGATGATTCTACAACAACATCATTCACAGTGGACTAGATTGTCAAACAGTTATACCCACTGGTGATTATGACCCAAACATGCTGAATTATCAAAGAAGAACTGTTTAAGTTCACCTTGGGTTTGTGGACGACTTCCCTGCCTACTTTTCTTCTTTCGTTTCCTATCACAGAAATTGAACCAATACATACTTATACGTATATTGTTGACAATTTATATACGTAGGATACACCTGAAATTTGGCTTTTCAATTGATTAAATAAACAATGATTGAGATATGCGAAGATGGATGAAGTTACGAACAGGGCAGGTTTGTTTTCTTCCAGTATCTGGAGTTGCTCCTGCAGCATGACTTTGTGTTGACGCAGAAGAGAAAGTTCTGAGCTAATATCTGCCACGCTCTTCTGGAACTTCTCTTGCATAACCATGAGCTGTAAACCACATAGAATAATGACAAATACATGTGTGAATCTTGAGATGTTGAGTATGACAGATCACTGATAAATCAATTACATATTATCAGCGCCAAATAGATGAAGCATAAAACGAATTTTAATACTTTTGATTGACAATCTTTGCTTAAAACCATTTCTGTCAAAAGGATAATTTCAATGAGCATGAGACTTAATCAAGCATGTACGCACATTGTAGCTGCCATCAGCAGCATATAAACCAATATAACTATTTCTGATGGTATATGTCTATTTTAATTGCCTGTGCATTACTTTCCCGTGAGTTTGCTGGTTCATCAATGTACCTGCTGGTCTGCCTGTTCTATATCTGTGTCGTGAATCTCATACACCCTATCTTCAGAGCCACCATCCTCTGCAACTTTCTCACCAAGCATCTCCTTATGCTCCTCCAAGAACTTGTCAAACTCTGGTTACAAGCAATTAGCAAATGGATCAATCAATCAAATATCACTTGAAACCTAGCGAGATGTTAAGGTATGATCTAATGTTATGTTACCTTCCAGTGTGGCATTCTGAACAGATAGAAGTTGATCCTCAAGTTTCAATGAGTTGTCAATGCTAGATACAAGGTGTGCCTGATAAGAATGAATTGCAATGACAATGAAAACCTTGTAGGCAAATGAATGAAATAAATTAAATACATTCCAGATAGGAAATGTTATTTAACATGTGAAAATGTTAAAACCAACCCTTTTTGTGGCAATGGCAGCCCGTTTTTTCTTCCTAGGTGTGAATTCCTCATAGCGAGGGGTTTCTTGAAACGCTACAATCAACATGATTTACATTATAGGCAAACATTTAAAAACACAGATTAAAAAGGATGCAGTAAATAGCAAAGCACAATTTTCAATTCATCTTCAGACTGTGTGAGGTCAAACAAAATGGTTCCCACCTGACTGCAGTTCATCATATCCCATCTTATACTGACGTAAATAATTGGCTTCATTTTTCGCTTCTGTGAGGTCATCCTAACAATAAAATAACTCACAAATTAACTCATACAGTGATTTTTTCACATAGAAAATTATGATTATGAATACGTGCAACAATTAGCAGCAACAAATTATCTACAGTCAAATGGGACAAGTGACTTTGGATACCTGGAGATCATTTATGTCTCCCGTCAGATGGTATTCCATTTTGTCAGCTGCATCTTTCACATTCTGCAAGGATACTTCCAGTCTGCAATAAGAAGCACACACAAAATTATGGCACAGCAATATAAATTACATGATCAATTGCTATTATTCCCAAACAGAAACACGACTCACTCTTTGATGTCCTCTTTTCTGTCAGTCACTTCCTGTTCAAGTGATACAATAACCTCATCAAGGCGAGTGATATCGGAGCGGAGATCTTCAACTGTCTCAGTGGCATTTTCATATTGCTTCTGCTTATCAAATAACCTGAATCAAATAATATTATCAGTTTAAATACTTATAGTAATACACAATCCACTAGCAGTTAGTGCCATGGGAGAAAGTTGGTACCTTTTCTTGACAACATCCAACTGGTCCGCTAGCTGATCGTTTCGCTCATCACGTTCATCATAGACACGTTTGACAAGCGTAAAGAATGGAATCCTTTGTATGTATCGATTGAGCTGTTTTTCTTTTGACCCTGTATACTGGTCACTGAATACAGCATCTATAAACAACAACGAACATCTGTAACCTATTGCCATGGTATGAATCCATATGGTATGATGGTGCTAAAATGATGCGTATGAATAAAGAGCAAATTATTGCAATTTACTTCTCACCAAACAGTTCATCACGGCACATTTGCATGACTTTCACAAAAACACCAAGATGGGGCAGGATTTTATCTAAAACTTGGAAAACAAGTAAAGTCTTGTCTTCAGTTGGTCCTGACCCCAGACCACCCAGTTCTGCCAACATGGCCTCGTACTTAGTGGCTAAGAAAATGCACACATAAACTCCACATTATTTGAATGAAGAAAGCCCAAAACGTATTCACAGAAATTTGCAAACATGTATTTAACAAATCATAATGTGGAAGATTCCCAACAAACCTGGAGAAAATGAATCAACAATAGTTTTCTCTTTCTCCATTTTGTGAGCCATTTTGATCCCTTTCTTGTTGCTACTGCATAAAGTGCTGCAGATTGTGGAGGATATCTCTAAACCTGCAGTATAACATGAGGAGATGGGAATGGTGGTCATCTTTATTGTTGATGATGAAAATTGCATATCAACGTCATAAAATAATTCTGTGGAAAGCAGTTCAATGGGACTGCATGCATAAACCGGTCTGTGAAGCTCAAATGTAATGACAAACCATGACTACAGTATGTATTAAATAAGCCAGCAGCTAAAGGCTGGGTATAGGGCCTTAAATTGCCTAGGCTTCAGTTCTGGTATTCATTATCTCACAGACACATCACCTGGGTTAGAGGTACCGGTATGTTACAGGGCTGCAGGGTTGGGGTGGAGGCGCCACACTTATTGTCAACAATCCATGGTAGAGTATGGTAGTGATCACTTTACAAATACAGAGTGGTTGGCCACTGGTCAAATGAGAGTTTTTCCCTGACATGAACAGTGATTCTTAATTTCTTACAGTTGAAATTATTTAATTCAATTTCAAGGTTGCATAAAAACTATTGGGTTAACACAATCAGTTTCAGAATGGTTTTATTTGAAGGGAGATTATGATTACAGGCCAATAACCTGATGTCATAATATTGTATCTTTGTCAAATTGCAGTTCTTGATGACGTTTTTCCACCTTTAAGGATTGTGAAAAGAGGAAAAGCATCATCCATTAAGTATAAAGTGATAATACTCATGACATGGTGTAACTTATCATTCTATGGATAATATTACCTTGTCAAAGGTGATATTGGGATTTTTATCTAAATCTAAAGATGTCTTGATATATATTTCATTAGATTCCCCCCCCCCCCCCCAAAACAGGAATCATGTTGAAATCTCCATCATGACTATTAGCACCACGTTATTAATGGATATAACAAAGCAGTAACAAATACATGTACAAGATCAAACTAGGTATATGTAACTCATTGATATAACCTAGCCCCGGTCGAACGGTAATATGAATATATACCGTAGGGCTAGTCATCCATATGTTACAGATAGTCAAGTTTTGCCATTGCGGCTCTTGGACTGGAGAGAGACTTAAACTTAGGCAGCAGTCGAACCCATTGGGACTGCATGTATCACTACCACCGGACCTCTGCTCTAGAGTCTGGTCTAGCCCAGTCCACTTTAGATATATTCTATTTAACCCCATAGAACTCTTGTATATGACCGTGCGACCAGGTTAACACCATAAGGTCGATCGTGTATCAATGAGTGAGTTCGTGAGTGTGGCATCATCTTAAATATTCATTTAAAAAACTACAAGACACATCGCACTTAACAAAATTTGGGTCTCACCAAAGTAAGCTTCCGTTTCCAAGCACGCCTCAGAGCGCCCTCTGTTGTGTACGCTGTATGCACCAGTTGTATATATTTAGCGAGTAGAACTTTACACATACTTGAGTAGCAAAGTCAAAGATCCTCACTTTCTGAAGTCGATTCTTTTGAATATTTTGGTCAACATATGTTGCTGTTTACAAATGTTTAATATTGCGCTCGAGTTAAGACTTAAACCGTAATTTGGGTAAGCTAAGATTTGAAGCTCAATAATATACTTCTAAGCTTGTTCGCATCTTTTTCTCTGTCTTCAAAGACATGCTGCACAAGAAATAGACTGATATTAAACTGATCTTTAAAAAAATTCTTGCCGATGATAATTCTATTCACTATCTAAGTGACAGTTTACACTATATATAAACCATATTCATGGTAGCCGCTATATTTCCTCTCAGACATGACTAGAATTTAATAGAGAAAATATGTAAAGGAAGAAAAATGACGATGTTACGTTGAGTTTTGTTGCCCTAAAGCATTATCCCATGTGGTATTCATTTTCGACAAACAATCTGTTCACATTTGATGTCATGCTGAAGTTGCTGAATCCATGCTATGCTTCGACTCTTTTGCGACTGAAACAATGACTCTTGATTGAGGTGAGTAATATCTATATAACTGATCATGTGATCAAGCATTCGCTTGATGATCATGTGACTTTTGTTTATGCAGCTTATTGGCATTGCCGGCACAGATGTGATTTCAAAAGAATTGATATCGGCGATCAAGATGCAAATAAAGTCAGTGACGATTGCATTATTACTTGCAACTTGCTCGTGTGCATACGACATAGACGACTCTGATGGCTTAGGACGACAATACGATGGGATTGGTGGGCTCAGTGGAGGCGGGGTAAGGGATTTATATAATAATTGATATTGCTGATGAACCATGGTTAACCTGTTAACCTGCTGATTTATTATTAGCCCCGGTCGGATCTCATGTCTACTCAGACTTCCTGTAGGGCTAATTTATTATTAGCAATAATAGATTTGGGAAAACAAGATTGTTGCCGTTGCAAATACATATGAAGATCAAATCACAGCAACCATAGGAGAATATAGTTATTCCAATGTGACCAGCATAAAAAAACCTACATATTGTCACAGACGCTTTGCCTTGGGTAAAGCCAGTTCGATCCCACCTTCAAGATTACACGCTGTAATCATAAGTTGATTAAAGAAATATCAGATGTTGTTGAGTTGAGTCTGACAAGCCGATTCATTACAGATAAATATGCATGTATATATATGCATGCATATATATAAATATATATATATATGTATTTATATTTGCATGCATATATACATATATATTATATATATATATATATATATATATATATATATATATATGCATGCATGCATATATATATATATATATATATATATATATATTTGTATGCATATATATATATATATATATATATATATATATATATATATATATATATATATATATATATATATATGCATGATAAGAGATGATATATGATAAGAAATGAGTCATAAACTAGGTGCTGTGTATTGTCCACAAAGCAGTGAGAATTTTTCATCGTACAGTTATGTTTTTTATTTATAGGCCACCTCAAAGCTATTGGTTAACTATCCTGATGACAAAAGGAGTGAAATTCTAGATTACCTCTTTAAGGTAGGACTATACTTTTTTTCCAAATTGACTAGTTTATGCAATTCAAATACTATTGTACATAGCTAGCATTAAGGTAATATCTTGTTTTTTTAAGCCAAACTTTGGAGCAGCTCTGCAAATTTTCAAAGTAGAAATTGGTGGAGATTCTCAATCAACAGGTATGAACATGAAAGTGACAAAATACATACTTGTTTCCATGAAAACAAATGTTATGTTGATGTGTTAACTTTGAGCTGAGCTGAAACTATTGACCCTTCAAAGATTTTTTAGCCATGCCATTTTGCAGATGGCACTGAGTCATCCCATATGCATGAGAGCTGGGATGAGAATTATGAAAGAGGCTATGAGTGGTGGTTGATGAAAGAAGCCAAAAAGGTACCAACAAAACACAAACTGAAAACTCATTCCCATAAATTGCTGCTGATTGCCTGTATATGAATATTTACAGATACTAGGATAATTATTAATTGTCCATTGTTATCAGATAGATCCAAGAGTCAATAATTATCGATCTATAAGACTAATCGATTTGATTGCAGAGAAACCCCGACATCAAGTTGTATTGTTTACCATGGGCATTTCCAGGCTGGATTGGTAATGGTACCCAGAATCCATACACAATTCCTGAAAGAACAGCTGAATACATCGTCAAGTGGATTGCTGGAGCCAAGAAGTTCTATGGTCTCACTCTAGACTATGTTGGGGTATGTAGTGAATTGATGATTGGCTGAGATATATTTTGGGGAAAAAATGCCATTGACAAGTATAAAAACAAACTAGGTATAATAAGTGGTGATCATTTGTGTGCAGATTTGGAATGAGAGGAACTATGACATAACCTATGTGAAGGTTTGTGTTATATAACAAAGTCATTATTTCCAATGAACATTTGAATGAATGGATGATGCAATATCCACAGATAATTGTTAGACTCCATTCAGCCGAAAATAAATCACTGGTTAATTAGTTAGTCTTGCATACATTGGTCCCATGTGATAATTTTGTGCCTTTTTTCAAATATGATCAATATTCATGTCCATTGTATTATTGTAGACATTGAGAAAGGCCCTGAACATGAATAACATGACATATTATTGTAGACGTTGAGGAAGGCCCTGAACATGAATAACATGACGTCAGTGAAGATTGTGGCTGCCGATGGTGGTTGGGGCATAAGTACTGACATCCTCAAAGATGCAGACTTTGCTGATGCTGTCAGTATCATAGGGTAGGAACTTCTTACGTTGTTTCCATGTCAAACATTTTTGCTGCCTTTTAAATGACTGGCATGACATTGATTGTTATGAACCAATCTGATTTATGTTACAAAATATTGCAGCGCACATTACCCTGGAACCCTCAGTTCCAATACTTCCTTAAAGACAAAGAAACCTCTGTGGTCCTCAGAAGACTACAGCACATTCAATGAGGAAGTTGGTGCTGGATGCTGGGCTAGGGTGGGTCCAAATTGTGGTATATTACGCAGGTGGTATTTTCGATCAAGAATGAAATAGAAGAGCAACGTTCCACACTGCTTTAAATTTCACTTATAATACTTGCATTGAAAGCCATTGTTCTGTATCGGGAACGACAAAATCGTCGCCATGAATGCCTTGTCACCAGGTATCATAATGTGTACTGTTGTCATAACGGTTCAGGTCTGTATGTCTATCATAACGCCTGCCAATTCCTCTGTTTCCAGATCTTGAATCAGAACTATGTTAACGGGTATATGACCAGGTAACAACGTTTGACATATTGTCATCAATGATTCAATGATCTAGGTATTCATTACCTGAGATATATCTCACCACTAGAGTAACTCATCTCATTGATAACACATGATAAGCATCACATCCTGGATTTCTGATTAACAGTACTATATCATGGAATCTGATAGCGAGCTATTATGAGTCATTGCCATTTGGCCGTGATGGCTTGATGACAGCCGATGAGCCCTGGAGCGGACATTATGTTGTACAAAGCCCTATCTGGGTCTCAGGTAACAAATCATAGTTACTGTTGCTGTTTTTGTTGAGACGTACCAACGGGTATTCATTATGATTGTCTCTATCATTTCATAATATGGTGACTTAATTTTAATTGAAAGAAGGCTGGAAATGTAATTGTCTTTTGATCTATATGACAAACGACTGATTCTGTTCCCCATTGGTTTCAGCTCACACAACACAGTTTACTGAGATTGGTTGGACTTATTTGAAACATGGAGCTGGTGTGGGGCATTTAGTTAAAGGTGGTAGTTACTTAACACTTATAAGCCCTGACAAGAAGGACATGTCTTTAATTATAGAAACTATGGTGAGTAAGTAATCAGTGTGTTAATTACATATAACCATATTACCAATAAAGATAAACAGCTTATTTTGATATATTGCATAACTTCATGTGTACAATAATCTAGTGTTCATCTGTTTTTGGTTCAGAGCCATAACCACTCCGTGTGTATCCGACCTGGTCTGCCAGAGTACACAGTAGAACCTCAGACAGCCACCTTCGCTCTCAAGGGAACCTTGGTATGTACTCAAAATGGCATTTAAACAATTAATTTAAGTTGAAATGACATATATAATTACGGAGACCCAAGTGCATGTGTCATTTGTAACTGTTGAATGTTGTCTTAATATATCATGGCCTTCATGTAATAAAAATGGGAGTAAGGAACGCTGTTAGAGCTTGCTTGGACTACATACCCTGCATTGTTTCTGCTTCAGTCAAGTGTCAAGGAACTGTATGTGTGGAAAAGTCATTTGATGTTTGACGGAGGGCCAAGTGATATGTTCCGCAAAATGGGCTCGAAGGAGGTGACATAATTAGTTCATAACACACTGATTAGGTACATTTTGGAAGTTATTTTTATGCTTTGCATGTGATGTGAATTGTTAAGTCATGTATGATTCTTCTAGGTTTCTGGTGGGAATATAACAATAGTTCTGGAGGTGGATAGTGTGTATACACTGACAACTAAACCTACCGGACAGAAGGGGACGTACAAGGACCCTCCCAAATCTGCCCCCTTCCCATTGCCCTACAGAGATGATTATGAAAGTAAGAGCACCTCTGGGATTAATGGGAATACTATGTTTGATATGCTGGTAGTTGATTTCATGGATAAATCCATGTTTATTATTAAATCAGTTTCCTATGAGGGACAATATATTGATGTTAATTTGATGCATATTTGCAGGTTACAGTGTCAATTCTGAGGCGTATAATTTTGCTCCACAAGTTGGAGTGTGGGAGGTTCAAACAAGGGTGACACCATTCCCAACCAAAGTGAATCGTCAAGTAGTGCTAACACCTCCAGTTCACTGGTGCAATGCTGGTGAAGTCCCCCTCAACATAGGGGGTGATCATCACTGGTAAGCATACTCAATCTCTTTCTCTTACTACGAAGTTTGAAAACTAGATAATAAAGAAGGAAACTATTTTTTCCAGATTAATGATGTATCTTTGATCCGTGTTTTGTGATCTGATCTATCCCTTATAGGAAGGACTTGTTCCTCCAGATGGACTTTTTGATCCCCTCGGTGAATGGCACTGCAGGCGTCTTTATAGCAGCCAGGGTGGACAAAGGGGGGTGTTCAGCTGCCTCAACAGGTGGCCTCTTTTTCTTTGTATTCCCTGATGGTAAAGGCAGCTCATTTACATACCAGGTCACCAATGATACAGGTCAGTTTAGCTTTCCCTCTTGTGAACATAAGAAATATATTCTTTTGCATTTTATAATTCTGACCACCTTTGCCAACATTTGTACTTGATTGAATAAAACCAAGTTGATGACATTTCACTTGTGGATAAATTGTTATACGCATGGAATTGCATATAATTATCGTGAAGCCCTCTGGGTAAGTAAGATGCATCTAAGCTTCCATTTTTCTGGTATTCATATTCTATGCTGCAGCAAGAACACATGTCTTTGCAACTGGATTTTATGATGCTTCTATGAAACGTGATCAATGGAGCCACCTAGCACTGATCGTCAGGGTGAGCTAGCACTCCTAGTGGTTATTGCTAGTTTGTAATAGAGAAATATAGGATAGATGATTCATTGATTCATTTGCAATTATAACAATTTATTCCTGTTTGCTTGTAGGGCGACTGGGCCTATGGCTACTTAGGAACTGACACAGTCTTTGAAGTGCATGTGAACGGAATGCCTTCCAATGGTTATGCTGGTTTCGGGACAGCAAGTTACGGTTTCGCGGACTTTGACCATCTCTCTATTGAGGATGCTAATGAGCTCGTACCTAGGATCAATGTGCATACATGAGTAAGTCCAGTGACTGTTGCATCACTCTCAGCTGGTAATCATATTGGGTGGTGGATAGTATAGGCACCTGTAGTTAGATCATTTACATCTACTGTTTGAACTCTAGAACTCCTTGGAATAGACCGATTTATCTGTCATTACATCCTGGTTGTACAAAGGTGGCTATGTTCAAGCCCTAGATTGTCTGTTATTATTTGTCTGTGGACCTTGTTTCATTAATCAAAAGTGATATGCAAACAGTTGCTGTGAGAAAATAAATATGTTACATGCTAAAATTGTCTTATTGAATCCATATCCTTGTACAGTTTATCATATTTCCATTCTCTGTCTGCTTGTGTCATCTGATCAGTGATTTTGTCAACAAACTGTGGAAATAAACACATCTGATAAAATTGTTTAATTGAATACTGTCCATGTACACAATGTCATATATCTGATGTTTGTGATAGCTTATTGGTCTGATCCTATGTTGTCCAACACCAGCCATTAGTTGTACACCCGGTAGTACACTGCCTTAATCAGCGTCTTCACATTCTTGGGTTTCCGTCGCGGCCGCCAGGCGGCGATACTGATTTTCAACCGGTAGAAGGCGCATGTTTTTCCAAAACGCAAAGGCAATACACGACGCTGAACGTAGAGATTTAAGCTGTGGCGAATTTTTGGTTGTTTTATGTTTTATATTGGTGTTAGGGTAAATTGTTCAAGAATATCGTTCTATAGAATATATAGACTATCTAAGGAACCATGCCCAGGTAGTAGTATCTATTAGCATATTTCAGTTAACTAATTGTGAAGGCTGTTTTCATAGCATCGCTATCGATAAAGAATTGATGATTCGGTGTTGCCTATGATAAGTAAAGATTAAAATAAAGATGTCACCTAGCAACGACAAAATGTATCTTAAAATGTCAAATTGGACACAATGGACATTCCAGGCATCATCGAACATATGACGGACAAGAAAACTAAAACCAAAAAGATCACCTTTATTTGTCCTTAGATAGAACACTTGTTCAACCGATAAAGCCATGAGGTAAATATTCTCCACATGTCGTAAACGATATACTCAGTAAGATCAACTGCTGTCCGCCATTCTCCTCTGTTTTCACGCTTGAGGACATCTACATTCCTGAAACCAATGCAATTAAGTATAACACCCACCAATGTCACGCCTCCAGTACATTCCATGAATGACATAACTATTATCTTCTGGGTACTATGCACACGTTACTTTGATGGTGGCGGAGCTATAAGCTTTCTGCTGGAACTGGCATCCATCCAAGCATCAAAATCATCCTCATTAATCACCGTCGCGATATCACTCCGTTGTAGAAACAGACCTTAATCGCGCGTGAATAAGAGTCTGTTGTTAGACAACTGATGGTACGGAGCTGCATGTATGCTAACCTGCATAATATGTGAACATGATAATATAATAATAACGTTTTTAGAACAAAATATTCTTTTAAAATCGGTTTAAGTGTGTATTTTGATGTGGGTGTGGGGTGGGGGCGGAAGAAAAAAAATGATTGTCGCCTCTTACTCATGGTCATCATAATGTTGATACGCAAGTTACATGTTATCATAACGTATTATTCGCTTGCTATCAACCGGATGAACAAGAGCGATCCATCTGGGAAATACTGCAATGGCTACCGTCAATTGGCCTATCACCAGAGACATGTATGCTCCGGCTTTATCAACATAACCTTTCACCATTCAGCGGTCCTATCTGCATCAACCTGCATCTGAATCAATTATAGGAAGGTTTAATTTTGAACTGTTCCCCGATTTCCTCAGGGCAAAATTCAGTGGCCTAAAAGAGTATATTAGTAAAATCGATTGGACGATTATTTGGAAGGACAACGGACAATAACTGCAGATGCAACTGGGAAATACATACCATTTAGAAAACGTTAGCTGGTTTAAATCTCATGTCAAGAATATTACATGCTAATACGCTATGGGCAAAGTTTAGGACAACAGAATTTAATGAAGAACTTATTTTATTCAAAGAACGACAAAGGAAAAGTGGGAAATTACTTCAAACCCGAAACTTACTTTAAACCCGAGCACGGCATCTGGCACTGATAAACTCTGCTTATTGAACTATCCACAGAATCATTTCTGCTGCTTGTTATTGTATCTAACCAGTCCATTACAGAAGGGGCTGTTCCATTCGACGTGAAATGTGCGTTAATGTTAGGCCAATGTTCGAAATCTTTGTGAGGTCATGACTTGATAATGAGTAATCTACAGAAAATTCGTGAGAGCCATATATTTATGACGACGTTTTGACATGATCACTGATGGGATAAGATGACACAAACAGAGAGAGAACTGAAATATGATGCACCGTACAGGGACGGGAATTCAATGATACATCTGAGAAAAATGGGATGTATGTATTTCTACCCAGCAATTACAAGACATCGTTGACACTGCAGAAATGGTGTTCTTCGACTTTGTGTTAATCAGTGTTTGTATATCACTGTGGATTCATGAGATACGGTGAATGGATGTTCCTCTGTTAAACGGTAGCGTAAGCATTTTAATCGAACAGAGGTGCGTTAATTACTTATTGTTGCGACTGATTACCTAATGTAGTGGATGAGTGGGGTTAGCTGGTGAACCCATTAAAATATGACTGATTTACAAAGACGATGAAGACGAACAGAAGAACGAATTGGGCTTGTGGGTACATGAAGTAGTGTGTCCGTTTGTCGGATAAACAGACGGATCTATGAGGTGGGTGTGGATAATATATACATATTATGCGAAGACAGCATCAGTGCCAGGATATCCGATCTCACTAAACACTCGCTCTGTACTCTTATCGTATTTCAGATAAAGACGAAAGACACAAATATTTGCGAGAGTGTTGTTCGTCAGGCAGATGACATGTCACCACACCCCTAGCTGTGATCAGTGGCTGTGATATAGGTTTAACTATAAATATCTGTCGCGGTGGTGAGGAGAGAGCGGGCGGGTGTGGACGTCTGGCGCTCTATAGGACGCGCTGGTGACTGACAGCGACACTGACTGGTCATAAGAGGCAAATAAATGACGTGACATGGCGCACAACGGGAACGCTATATGGCACTTACAGCTCAAGTTGGTATATTAATGAATTGATGGAATATTTTTATACGAACTTTGACCTACTTGTTTTATATTGCCAGATATTGTCAAATTGAATGTTCATCGAATGTAACATATATTGTAGACACCAACAGACCCCAGAACAATGATCACAGAATTGCACTAATTTAACTGATCGATGAGGCGAGTACAGACAAATCTGCGTTTAACGGGATCTGTACATAAAGTACATGCCAAAAATGGCAAATGTCTCCACCATTGTTGGACTAGACCAAGCAGCGTATCAGTCTCACACGGACTACGTAATACGCTAGTTTCCGATGTTCGCCTTATCGTCGACGGAAGCCCTCCCTCCCGAGAGGACGGCGCTGATGGTTTTATCGAAGAGAAATAAATCACAGCATAAACTAGAGAGAGCGTCCATGCCTTTTTATAACTTAAATTTGAAAGTCCTTATTGATTGGATTATGTGAGCTGAATGCGTGGCTGGTGGCCAGCCCAAGGAACCTCGGGTCTCGTCACGACTTCATCGAGTCGCTCGGTTGCTGACCACATTGAACTCCCTCAATATACTAGGTTATCAGCAGTAGCGCATTAAGCCGCAGCACCGCCCTTAACAAACACATCAGAATATCTGTTTAGCAAAGGAATATCAAGCTATACCCGCCCACCTAATCCAACCACCCTTCCACCCACCTACCCATTTTTCTACCTACCTACCTACCTACCTACCTACCTACCTACCTACCTACCTACCTACCTACCTACCTACCTACATACATACATACATACATACATACATACATACATACATACATACATACATACATACATACATGCATGCATGCATGCATACATACATACACACATACATACATACATACACACATACACATACATACATACACACACACACACACACATACACACACACACACACACACACACACACACACACACACACACACACACACACACACACACACACACACACACATACATACATACATACATACATACATACATACATACATACATACATACATACATACATACATACATACATACATACATACATATTTATGCATTAAATTACGGTTTTCGTTTCTATTTTTACTGTATCAAGTGATGGAGCAGCACTTCAATGTAAATAGGTGGCATCAAATATACCAAGTTTTTAATGCAAAATGACATATCGTGTTCGAGAAGTATTTCTTTCTGTAGCAAATGTTACGCTGAATCAAAAGACGGATGACGGATATGAAGCGTCTCTCCACACGATGACAACTGTAAATGTCTCAATGATGAATTCCAATGCATATTATAAATGACATTGCAAAAAAATCATGCTGGGTGTTAACATTAACAATTTTGATTCGCCAGAACATCACACCCGTATTCCCATGGGCCGGAACCGGAACTTGTGACCTTTTGATCCCGTCACATGTGTTTGGACGCTAGGGGGCGCCCGTCTTTAGGTATCCCCGGCAGCGTGGCTGTCTCAGCTTCCAACCCGCGGAAGGGATGAGCGACTGCGCGCGCAGCAGTCTTGCTCCCTACGCTGACTGGCGTCGCTGTCATAATAATGACATCACACGTCATCGCTCTATGACGCCGGCATGGTTCCTGCCAAGCATCCACTGTAAGTCCTCGTTTTCCCCAGATGATTTTTCAAATGCTTATTGTATGGGCTGCTTTGTGAAGATTGTCTCCGCTTCACAGCAGTGAGTGTAAAAAACAGCATTTATGATAAATATATGAGAAATGTCTAGCATTTGACAGAGACACTACAAGACGTGTTTGATATATGAGAGCAGCTGACGGTCGTTGGAAAATGGCACTTTAAATTAACAACCACATAAATGTCTGTTGAAAATAAATATCTTTTTTAGACTGTCATCTTGCCTTTATGTGAGTATGCAATTTAGCAAATGGATATTGTGTGAAGTGAAGATTCATAACTGTAGCTGTCTTTATAAGTAGCAGATAAAGGGCATACCACTAAAGCCAACCGCTTGTGCAGTGAGCAAAGACTGTGAATGTTATAGCTTGTACAATGAAGAGTTTTGAATTCCATAACCCTTTTTTATTCTTTATTACGGTTTTATAAACCTGAAAACAACGATTTGAGATAAATGGTGCCTCTGTGGCTTGGGAATATCACGTGAGGTTGAATTAGACAGATGATCTGCTGGGTGGAAATTAAGCGAGGAAAACTTCATATCTACCGATATTTTGCTGTTAATCACCATACGAGGGCTTGGGGGAAGTTGGGTGGGGGTAGGGTGGGGATGGGATGTATAGTTTTGACTCACAGGATGTTATATGTTATACCCCATTCCAGCATTATAGAATGCATCAACATAGTGACCCAGTGCATCACAAATATAAATAGTAAGCGATTGTAAGACGCTAGAAGACGCGTCCTTGAGGGATGATCGGGAGCGTGCGTCAATCCGTGTGACTTTTATACGGCTAACAATTATATGCATTCTATGTAAACAAATCATGTAATTCAATTATTAGCACTGCAGTTCCGTTATGTAAATGGTCTCACAGTAAACAGGCGCTTGCGATCAATCGTTCTGGTTGCAATAGATACCATATGACCCGGTGCTATCGATGCCACACGACACATTTTCAAAATAAAGCTTTAATGAAAATTGCTCATAGATACCAGACGAAACGAAGTTCCACAAACAAATATATTTACGCTTATTACAGATAACTATTCAAAAAGTGTACAATGGAACGACCATTAATCAGCTAACTCTGAATGAGACATAAACATCGGTATATTCTGGATATATGTCATCATGTATGACGAGCATACGGATTAAATGGAAAAATATTGATGGTTAATCATACAAAATATATCCCTTGACTGGTGGCATTTCACACAGATACACTAAGTATCTAGTTGCATTGACATATAGATACAATATCATATTGTTGGACCCAGATAATCACAACAACTGGCGCTCATGGCTGTTGCCGTGTCTTCAGTGACTGTGGTTACAGGAAGAAGGGGATTTATTGATGTTGACAGCTCATTTCGACTTAGCTGAACATTTCAAGTGATCAATACACAGTAAATGCTATTACGTCATCATAATCAGGAACAACACATAATTGTCCTCCCGTGTAACTCTGAAATAGTCCTCCAATCAGTCCATAAAAGGAAACAAGCAATTAACTGTCTTTTCCATACAGTCAAGCTGAGCTTGCTTGAGTAAATATTGGCGCGAAGATTGACTTGGAAATTGTTAAACCCACGCATTAGGAATTTAAAACGTTTCTTCTATCGATTAAGTCACCTGTGAGAACGGGAATGCAGCGATCGGTGAAATCGCCCGATTCACCCGCTTGTTCCTCCATCTGCCTGGCTCGCTGTGATTAGCAATGACGGGCTTAATGACCGCAACATGGCTTAATGGAGCGGCAAGGTGCTGCCGAGCTTCTGTTCTCAGCAGGTGCCCCGGCTTCTCTTCCTCACCCCTTCAATCACTCGCAGCCTCCACCAATGGCATCCCGGCTGCTGATAGATTATTCACACTGGGAGGTGTTCCTCAAATGAGGGTACCTCCTGTTAATCCCTCCCTCCTCATCGAGTACCTCCCTCCTCCATCAGCGTGAAGGGAAAGACGGAGGCAGGACTCACACGCGACCTCAATTACTCGCTGTCTCCTCAAACAATTTGCATGAGTCAAGCAGTCGGGGAAAGACGCCCGAAGACCTCAAATATCTTCTAGCGATTAACAAGCGATTCAGTCATTTACAAACGCCGTATTTAGATTATATCTATCACACGAAAAAAGTCATATTGTTTGACAATACAGGCAATTGATGAAGCATTTGTTTAGAAGCGATGGGAATCGGCTCTGTTTGTTCAGTGTGACAGCAACTGGTCGGCAACAAGAGTCTACCCCCAAGTGCCATTCAACCATCCGAACATAGGCCCCACCAGCATCGTTCCGGGGGTATTATCGCCCAGAGTAGCCCTCCAACTTGCTCAAGGCGAGAGTTTCGATTGTTTCCAAGCACTGATTGCTTCCTGGTTCAAGTATACTGACAGTGGGGGCGAAAACTACACGGGGCACTTAAGGGCTGCGGTACATTCTGCTGATAATGTCTGTGGAGAAAGTTCTTGAACGCTGATAGAGAGGGACTTCAAGCACCCGAAACGAAACAGCTAGGGTGGTCCCGCAGGGCGTGTGATGGAGACCGTGGAAGACATCAAGCAACAACTGGCGTAAGAAGCATCCTAGATTTGCCGCTATTAACTAC